>ML792710.1:317449-330720 GCA_009831015.1 Picea engelmannii | reverse complement strand
GGGCGATTTTTTTCCGGCGGTCCCCATCCTAATGTGTCAACAACATATGGTGATACCCCCTCATTCCAAAGTAGTTACCGCCACATCCCCCATTTGACATATCTCTATACCGATATTCCTATACCACCGTCACCCCATGACGTCACATCCCACTACACCTCCTTACAAGTCCCGTATCATAACTCCATCAACTTGTCCCCTCCATTCTCGCGTTACAGGTTATGTCTCACTCACTTACCTCCCAATCACCGCCCTCCACGTCATCCTGGTACACCTATCACCAATCCTTCACCTGCCACCTCACACTGCAAGTGATATGTTGGCCATTTATTACATGATAACATACCCGTTAGTCTACTGACCTATCCCCCGCACCCAACGGATATCCGTTTACTCAAATTTAACCCCATTTCCACTATTCGCGCACTACACACACTCTCTGCGCACCAAAAAACTCATTTTCCTTGCCTTTGCAACCATTTTCCTAGCCTTATCCATTGCCTACTAACTTTTTGTTTTAATGTGAAGGTACCTGTTGAATCAATGGCGCCAAAATCCAAAATTTCAGAAGTCGAGGAAAATCCTTTCCTACCACCTCCTGTCGATCTCGACCAGATTCCATTAGTTGATAAAGATTACTTGATCACAGAGACCAGGTGCAAATTCAACTTCACAAAATTGCAAACATGGTTTAAATATACCTTCATAGATCAAAGCAATGAGATTGGGCTCTGGGATTCCAATCTCCCTCTGTATCTATTTCCCCAAGTCCACCATTTTCCAGAGTTTGACCTCAAATACCAAGTGCATTACCTCCCCAATCAGAGAGCCATAGTATCATCTTCTAGAGAAACTCTTTTCTCCATCACACCTGAGGCCATCGATCAAATGATGCAGATACGGAGAGATGAATATTGTTCTCCCCTCACCATTGAACGTTTAACAGAAATGTACCAGAACCTGTCTTTTCCCCGAAGAGCAAAAATTTTTGAGTTGTTCCTCCTCCAGGATGCCTAGTTCCCCAAGAAAAATCCCCTTTACCACTCCTCCATATTTTCAGAAAGGGTAAACCAAATTATTTCATCATTATGTTGTATTCTCAGCTATTTTTCAAACGAATGGGTGGATGAACCCATATTAGGTTTCCTATCCATGTTTTCTACGGAAGAAAAGACCACCATCCAGTTCGATTACAACACTTTTCTGGCCAAGAAGATCCATGATTAGTTGTTCAAATTCTCCACGGAGGGCACGTTCCTGTACTCTTCTATACTAGCCTACATGTTCACCTTTTTTCAAGCAGATAGGCTCTCTTTCCCTATGAAGAAAATGGACTAGGACGACAAACCATAGGTTGTAACCTCTTGGACTTCGCTGCTCAGAAGAAAATCCACAGAGTTTGATTTCAAACAGTTTGTTGAGCAATTTTACCATCAAATGGTAAGCATGCTCAGTGGTAGACCAGAACCAAGGATAAATGAGGAGGTCTAGAGAATCTTACACCTCTCAGACCTCGCCAATACTGGAGATTGGTTCCTCTATCAAAATCACATAGAAATCAAGGTATATGGGTGTGAGTTAGCTCCATACAAATGGTCAACATATTTTTTTGTTAGGATATTCGTCCTGGAGTATATTAGGCAAATGATAAATTCAGATGATATATATTTTGTATCTATGAAGAAGAAACAACAGATGAGAATCAAAAGGAAAATAGGACCTTTTATCTACAACAGTCAAGTTGTTGGGGAAGAGGCAGATAAAATATTAAAGGAAATGAAATTCAATACCAGTTTCACCTGGCACTATGACCCATGTGGGATCATTGCAGAGATGAGATCGAAGAACAAAAGCTATTTGTATGCTCACATACTCAAACCAGAAATTGAGAAATATGTGAACCAGACAAAGTGGGATGTGAACACCCTGGAAGACACTGAACAACAGTCTCCCTTAACCATTATCTCACAGACTACCACTCCACGGGTATCAAAGGAGAAAATACCAAGGAAGGAGGTCTCTCCTTCAGTCACTGAATTGTCAGCAGAGGATTTCCAGGTATACACTAAAAGGCCTAAAACCACCCACACTACTCACAGGTCTGGAGAGGAAGAGACCCAGTCTACCAAGGTAGTCAAGGGAGAAACTACACCATTTCTTCCATGCAACCATCAGAGGATGTCTAATTCTTCCTCAAAGAAGTAGACAGATACTACTGTGATCACTCAACCTCCACAAGGATCATTAAAGATGAGCATTTTTTAAAAATATGATTTGATTAAGAAGAAAAACCAGATGCTGACCAGTAGCACCTATGCTCAGTTTTGGAAGAAAACGTCAACAACACATCATAGGTTGCTCTCCGCATTTGACAATGAAAAGGGAAGAATGCACATGGAATTTCTATAAGCATAGGTGCCCCATCCAAAAGAGATCACTGACTACAAAAGGTCAACTCTTGAATTTGATGCCAAACAAGTTCATCCAGTTGACCAGATGGATCTGCACAGGCAGACTAGAGAAATGGTTTTCTCCACATTGGCTCATGCTTCCAGTACTGCTGCGAGATTACAGGTCTCTTTGAACAATGTTCAGATCCAATTGAAATTGGAGAAAATATCTTCTTTTGCAAAGTATAACAGGATAAAATCCTTAGAAGAGTTGGTACTCAAGATTGGATAGGACCCCTCAAATGTGAAAGCAGCTGAGGAGCTGCTCAAGAAAACGAATGCTGACATTGCATCTCTGAGGAAGAAACTGAAATTGCCAGCTACAAAAGACTCACAGGCCAAAGAGAAAGTTGAGATAGAAGGGGAGAAAGAGGAATTGCTAAAGCTAATCATGGAACAGAGCGCACAGATAAAGGAAATGGAGGTAGATTTGGAAAGGTTGTTGAAGGATAAGGAACAATCAACACCTATGGAATTCATTCTATTAAGTGTAGTTCCTCTCATAGGAGTTAGCACAACAACTGTATCAACAACCACCACGGCTGAAATTCCATTAGCCACCCCATTGACAGCCCTGGAAAAATCTATAGAGCTAGAAAAATAAATGGAGGAGATGACCATGCAAGGAACATAAATCAACAGACTGAAAAAGGAGGTTGAGAATCTCCAGGATATTAAGTCTTCCTACTAGACAAGCTACGACATTGAGAGGCAAGAATTGGAAAAATTCAAGCAAGAAATACAGCAGGTTCAGTAACAAACAGTGGGAGGCAAAACACTAGCAGAGGCTAAGGATAACATTTGGACGGATATCTCCAAATCCATAAAAGAAATATGGCCCATGGTGCAAATAATGTTCGAGCAACATGAACTGGTGTTGAGGAGTAGGCAAGCCATAGACAAGATAAAAGGATAGTTGGGTGAAATGCTCATTGAAACTAATGAAATCATTAAGTTTCTAAATTCAAAAACTAAGGAAGAGATGGAAGACCTAAAAGTTGAAGACAGAACATAAACTATCCTCGAGGTCAAAAGAGTTCCGACCAAACGGGGATTAATGTTGCAGCTGGAAGAGAAATACCAGAACATGGATATCGGGGAACAAAGATTCTTCAACAAGATTGAGGTGTTTCATAAGAAAGTTTTTCCTGGTATGCTGGTTTTAAACAGTAAGCTAATGACCCTTTCCAACTACAAGTAGAAGATTTCCACGGTGGCCAAGGACAGTTCCAAGTTTTCTAGAATACAAGGTAGTATCAAAGGCAAGACATTCCTAGAGACTTTGCAGTTGGACCTCAGTATTCAGCATGAAGTCAAATATATTTTCCTCAGCAAGTCAACGTTTGCCAAGTATACCGAGATGGACGAATTCTATCACCGGCTACTAAAAGTTACCAACCCTAGTAAGCAAAGATGGGATGAGTTGTGCGAATTGATTGAGTAAGGATGAGGGGTCTCGTCCAAGTCAGCAAACTAAGCTTTCAAAGTCACACAGATGATTCACCAATGGCCTTCCCCAAAATCAACATGAATGATACAACAGATCATCATAAGTTCCTATATTTTTGTATCTCGTTATCTAGTTAGTTAGATCTAGATTCTGCCACGTCCTGATCATTAATGACAGGGTCATTTGTAACTTTGATTATAAATATTTCGAACTTAGAAGTATTGAGGGTTGATCTTTACGCCCAAGCAAGATGTACGCACTGTAATTTTTATCAGATATCTACCAGTAATAAAAGGGATGTTTCACAAGATTCTCGTGTGTTAGTTGTTGGTGAAGTTTTCTCATCTTTTTTGAATGTTTATCTCTCTTAGTATTCATTTTGTTTTTTTAAATCTGATCATTTGGAAGTAGCGAAAGTTGGAGAATTTATCCTCGTATACTCTATTTCTGACTTAAAATGATCTAAATGTTTTCTTCTGATGTTATAATTAAGAAATTCTTAAATGCTTCTTGGTTATAATTGATTATCTCATCTTCTCTTCTTTACATCATTTTAATGCTAAAGAATCCAGTGGTTGCATTATCTTGCCCTGTGAGAATACCTTTTAAAACCTATTAGTCAATCTCAAATCTTATAAAACAGACCCCATAACCCAATGGATGTGTTATCACACTAAGTCGCCTTGGGTCTTTTAGTTTGTTTTTATCATTTTTAAAAGACATAGATTCTTATTTTTTCTTTAAAATAAATTTCTCATCCCTTTAATGTTGTGTTTGATAGGACCCCTTTGGATGACTAAAACCTTTCAGTCATAGCTCATGCGTTGATCCTCAATTCGATTTTTGATCCTTAAACCTTTTTTTTAGCTCATGGTCTATTCTTTATGTCCCCTCTCATGATTCATCCCTAGGTTGATACCTCCTATGAACAGGCTAATGTGACACCCCTCTCTCCTCACTCATGACCTCACAAGCATGCCTCATCATCCCCACTTACCTGTCTAATCATTTTTTGATTTGGAAGTGCTACCCACTCAGCAGGCAGTTCCATAGCACCGATCACGTTTATCATTCATCCTCTCCAATTCATGATTGCCACGACTGATACCATGTCCCTTGTTTTCAGTGCCACAAGTCAGTTGAAGTGCTTTCAAAAGATATTGCATTTATGATCCTTGGTAACGGTTTCTAAATTTGAAAAGTTCAGCAGTGTTGTGCTGCGTAAGTTTGCCAGTTCCGATCAGGGGACTGCATGTCAACTAAATCCGATGTTGTGATAGATTTCAGGGCTGGCGTTTCCTCAATCTCATCCTAAGATATCGTTGAGGAGCTCAACAAATGTTGACTTCACAGGTATCCTATGCAACCTCCTTTGCATATTAATTTTCACAGGAGATTTATGCTTGGGTTTCAGTTTGTTAAGCTTGCAGGGTAGTAGGGGAGCCATATTTTCATACCTGTAAACATCCTCACTCGTGTCCATGGTCTGATTACTGTTGTTTGTTATAGCCTTTGAAAGTCCCAAGCCTGCAATAACCTATCCTTTATGTATGTGTTGCGCTATGCAGAGGCCCTTCTCAAACCTTCTCTGATTATTCTTTTCTTCCTTTCATCCTGTACGAAGAGTCATTTTGGGATTACCTCTTCATAGTCTACACTCTAAAAGCCTGTATAAGTCTAAAGGTCCATTCCTCATAGTCAAGCTCATTTTCTAAGAACTGTTAATTTGGAGGGCCATATTTGTGCATTTGAAACCTGAATTGAATCTTTATGGTCAATAGCATCCCTTAAGCCTCTTACAAACCCTCATTTTGAGTCATGGAGACCCCTCAGTTGAAGAAAGCACACAAAGGTGGAAAGATAGTTCGAACAAAACCTGTGTACATGTGCCTTTTTGACATAGAACCCATGGCAAGGGAGATGTTTCGAAGAGGAGGATGCCTCCCTTTCTACTAGAACATGCATAGAGGCCACCTAGAAGCAGCAAAACAATTTTCATTAAATTTTGATGGCAAGAAAACCAGAGTTGGATATTTGGAATTTTAGGTAACTGAAGCCTCCATCTCAGCTGCAACAGGGATCCCCATTTCAGGTAAAAATTGGTTTAATGCCATGGTATTGAGTTCACCCTTCGTTAAATATCTCTTCAAGCCTGAATACCGAGCCAACGAGTTATCTAAAAGTATGCCAAGGAATCAGTTGATCGACCAGTTTGACAGAATGTTGAAAATCATATAGAGATATTTTAGTTGTGAAGGGAGATTTAACACCTTGTATCATTACCACATAAGGCTTTTGTTACATTTTACTGGTAAGGTTCATATGAATTTTCCTTATTACCTGCTGAGAAGTATAGGTAAAATGTCAGATAGGGTGCAAGCCAAATCTAAGGATGTGGATTATAGTCTTTTCCACTATGGAATTATCAGGATGCTTGTCTTTGAAGAGTTGGGAAAGAAAGAGATTTCATGGGAGAATTTTTTGGTTACTTCTCACTTCAAGTTGGACCCAACACCTACTCCCCAATCAGATATCACGGGTCCTTCATCACCTACCATTACTAAAGCGGGGATCAACAAGAAGAGAAAGGGCAGAGCCCGTATTTCAGAGATCAACAAGAAGGTCAAGGAAGTTGAGGAGGAAGTCTGTCCTTCTCCACACAGAGATTTCTCACCACCACCTCCACCGGGGTTAGAAGAAGTTCCTTCTTCTACCAAGGTGACATATAAAAAAGGGAAGAAGCTTCTCTTTCCCTATCCTTCTCCAGTAGTTGAAATCAAGGGTAAAAGACCTTTCACTAGTTCATCAATTCCTAAGGGGGTTTTCAAAGAACAATCTTTACCAGAAACCCGTATTCATAAGAAGAAAGGGAAAGGCATTGAAAAATATGTAGAATAAAAACAAGAAATCCCTGTACAAAAAATCAAGGGTAAAGGTACCAAAATACCTTTGGAGAGGAAAGATGAAATCCCTGTGAAAGATTGTGAAAAACCTATGAAGAATAAAGAAGAGGTTGTTGTGCAAGAGAAGAAGAATAAAGGAAAAGGTTTTGAGAAGGCTGATGAAATAAGCAAGGAAACTCCTGTGCAGATGGAAGAAAAGGACGAGAAGAAGCCTACTGAAACTGCACATGTCCCCAACCCCCTTGGAGGTTAGACCTACAAAAGACTTATCAAGAAGCTTAGGGATGCAAGGAGAGAAATAGCTCGTCTCAAAGTAGAAGACAAGGTCCACTTGGCTCAAATGAATGAGCTCATGATTTTCTACAACCATACCCTGGACTCGGCAAGGTTCACAGTGAGAAAGGATATGCCTCTTCGTAAACAGCTGAAGAATCTCTACAGACTGAATAGAGGCTTTCAGCCTTAGAATAGGAAGATAAAGGCAGAGCTAAGACACTTGCAAGATGAGGCAACTCAAAGAAATTTACAGGTGTTGGTAGAAGTTGCCATTGAAAATGATAAACCAGTAGCTAAGGAAAGTTGAACTACACTGAAGAATCTTTCCAGTGCTAGGAAGAAGAAATCTACTGAGCCAATTGAAGAGACTCTTTTTACTAGAAAGAGTGTGAGGCTAAGTGTTAAGATGAAAAAGTAGTTGGTAAGGGGTAAGCTCCATTTTTTTGAATTGTTCCTTTTTGGGAGGGTTAACTGATATGAAAATACTATGTTTTCCATCTATACATGCTCCTAGGCATTTAGCTATATGGATTTTTGATTTTTTTCTAAAGTGCTAGCTTCATTCAGTAGTAAATGGCATTATCTATTTTATAGTCAAGGCATCTGTCATAATTGGAAGGACACAAACTTCTCTGCACATATCCTAGATTCAAAGACGCTGGGTTTTGGCAATGATACCCAAACTTGTATGCAAACACAGCATAAGTGGTGTTGCGTAATATCTTACAGAGAACAGAAGCTGCACACAGTGGCGCTACATAAAGAGCTGCATAATATTACATAGAGGGCATAATTGGTATATGGGTGCAACACAATGGTGCTACCTATAGGCGCTGCATAATATTTGACAGAGATCCAATTTACACACATACACAGCACAAAGGTGATACCTTCTCTCCTTGTTACATTTTAGGGTGCGCTACACAGAGTTGTTACACAAGGAAGTTTACCAGCAAACACCAGGGATCTAGGAAGACTAGGCCAATAGCTTTGAACAAGTTAATGATGGAGAAAGCGACATAAGTAGCAGTTGGCATTCTGAGGACAACTACAGGCTCCAAAGGGACACATGGAAAAATAGGAGCTGAGCAGCAAAAGAGGATCAAAGTAGTTAGAATCATGATTAGATTAGTCACCAGCATTTTCTTGTTTTATAGCATAGGCAGTTATCTGAGCTGTTAGAACAAATAAATGTCTAGAGATTTTCAAGGGAAAGAGGCCAGCTCGTACCTCCAGTTGTTGCCTCCCTTTCTTGTTATAAATAGATAGATCTATTGCTTTAGTGGGTTCGGATGGTTGAGAAAGGCTCCCAAAACTGTAATATTTTGGATAAAGTGACTGTGATCTAGTGTGTAGTGGACTTAAGACTTTTTTACTAACAGAAATCAGCTTCTATTTTAGACTATCTGCTTCTAATGCTAAATGGTCATATTTGAATGCTTCATATGGATAATTGTGGTAATGATATGATGGATGTTTGATCATTTTATTGTCATGGTGTTTATTTAGCTCCTTAGTTTCTGATTTCAAGAAGATCTTGTTTTAAGAAAATTTCTTCTTTAGTCTCTTGTGGACATGATGTTTGCAGTAGCCCTTAGATTCCTCTCATTCAAGTCTTATTTCTATCCACATTTACTCCCAAACTACTGGTTGAAGTTAGTCAAGACCTTATTTTCTGGTACATGTTAGCCCTGTTTCTGAGTTAGGATATTATCATTTCGAGTTTTTCCATTTGAACTTTCAAAAAAACACTCATACTTTCACATATAATCTGATGGGTACTGGGCTTACCTTCCTTGCAATCAGAAGGTGACTCCTAGTGCTAACATTTTTTATGTCGTTGTCGAGGAATGATTTGAATACTTTTCCTTGGGATAGAATGACAATGCTTACTAGCTCTCAAGGTCCATTGGAACTTAGTATTTTGAATATTGCACCTTGCACCTAGCGACTCCATTGATTCGTCTCTAGTGCCTAAAGGCAGACATACGAGATCAAATCCACAGTTACCTTTAGTTCCACTTGAGGCTGACCCAAAGAAGATAATCAAGAAGGGAAAAGCTTCTAAAAAATGTTTTTCTACTACTACCACAAGTGCTTCTGGTCAGTTGCCTGATTCCACTCTTGATACTCCAATTGTTTTATCAAGTAAGCTTCCTTTATCTTCTGTTGAAGTATCTAAAAAGATAGATTGTGAAGACTTTCCTGTTGAATACTCTATCTTTGAAACTGAATTGAAAGAAGAAAACATTGATATATTCTCCTCCCCTGATATTGAGAAGTGTTTTAGTCTTGATAGTTTTAAATATTTCCCTACGTTAGGTTTTGCTACACCTCTCTTTGTTAAAACTTTTTCTTCCAAAGAATTAGGAACTTTATCTCCTTCCCAGGCCTTACCATCCGCTTCCAAGACTCCCCCTGTTGTTGTGAAGACTGAAATCTCCCCTTTATCATTTTCTCTTTCTCCAAATCTGCACACAGAGAGGTCTCCTTCTCCTACTTGTTCACCTAGAATCCAAAATCAAATGGCAGTTGTTAACCCCCCTACAAATAGGATGGATGTCATAGTGGCTACAAGACATGCTCCTCTAGACTTGCCTCAGCCAATGAATTCTCTTCCCCCTAGATATTATTTCAAATACATGCCCAAGTTTATTGGAGAAGAACATGTAACAGCTGAGGGACATCTTGTTGCTTTCCATAGCTATGCAGATAACCAAAATATTGAAAATGGATATGTTTGGATGAGGGTTTTCGTCCAAAGCCTTTTTGAGGAGGCTAGGAAGTGGTTTAGGGGTCTGGCCCCTGGGTCCATCACTGGTATTGAGGCATTAGATGAAGCCTTCTTGAGGCACTAGGGTGACAAAAAGGATTTTTTGTACTACATCACTGAATTTGGATCTTTGAAAAGGAAAGAAGGAGAGTATGTCTCTAACTTTTCAAAAAGATTTAACAAAATGTACAAAAAGATCCCTGATGAGATCAAACCCATTGAAACCATGGAAAAAATCACTTAGGCCAGTGCTTTTGACTCTGAGTTATGCCTTCTATTGAGAGAGAGAAGGTCACCTTCCTTAGTTCAGATGCATGATGCTGCCTTAGAGGTAGAATCCAACATAATTGTTTCAGATAAGCTCAGGGGAAAATCTAACAGAAATAGGAGGAAAAACAGAGTTGAAGCTTCCACTTCTGACTCTCCTGTTGTTCATTCACAGGTAGATGAGTTGACCAAATTAGTAAAATCCCTTTCTACTGAGATCGAGAAGTTAAAATCAGAAGAGAGACAACCATATACAAATGTTCAGAACACTGAAAAAAGAGGTAATTTCAGAAGACCCAATAATTCTCCAAGAGCCCAGAAACAAAGAGAGAGAGATGATCAGAGGATTCAAGCTCCTTTTCAAAATAATCTGGTTGCTGATGAAGAAGAAGAAGAGGTAGAGGTTGAGCCTAAGATCCACTATTTAGGTGATACATCTCCATCCCCACACTTGACTCAATCCTCTTATGAGAAATATTTAATGGATATTCAAATTAATGAGTTAAGCAAGGGAAAAAAAATGAAGGAAAATGCTAGTAGATATAATTTGAGATCTAAGAAGAATGAAGAAAAAATTGTTGCCCCTAATCATCTTGCTTAGAAATAAGATTCTTCCAAGACTGTGATAGTGAGAAGAAAGGAAACATATTCTCAAAACCCACAACTTCTGATCATAAATCCTCCTCCTGAAACCAAAGAGATTTTGAAGCCTTCCCCCTCCTTCAGTTTTGAGAATGAGATCCAGAAAATTAAGATCCCTATACCATTTTTGGAATTGATAAAAAATGAAGAATTTAAAAACTATCTGACCAAAATGTTACAACCTAATGCCTCTCCTAATTCGACTGATTCAATAAATCTGCAAGATGAAAAACCAGTTGTGATTTTAGGCCCTTTGATAGAAGACAGATATGAGTCATCCCCTCCCTTCTATACTTCTCTCAATATTCATGACAAGGTGTTGCATAACTGTCTTTTGGATTCGGGGGCCTCCCATAATCTTATAACAAAATCTGTTATGGATGAACCTGGACTGGAAATCACCAAAACCTATCATGACTTATATTCTTTCGACTCTAGGAAAGCAAAATGTCTGGGGGTCATTAAAGATATGGTTGTGACTCTATTTCAGTTGCCCATGAAAAGTATACTTATGGATGTTGTGGTGGCTGATGTTCCTACCAAGTTTGGCATGCTCTTGTTAAGGTCTTGCACAAAAAGACTTGGAGGAACCTTGTAGATGGATCTCTCATATGAAACTATCCCGGTGTTTGGTGGGGAGCATAGAAGACTTTACAGAGAAGCCCATGATCTAAAAATGAAGAAGACTTGAAAAACTTGAATAATTATTGCAAGTGAAATGTTATGTGTTTAATGCAACCGGATCAATTTGCAACACATAAATTAAGGATTACTTATGCGAAATACACATAGACAGCAGCATAAAACATTGAACATCAACACATAAACACAGCAACTTGATAAAGGAGTTTACCCCTCTCCGGGCTACATCTCCTGGTCCAGCTTCCAATGGATCATTATTATTAAATTGCTCAAAGTGCTCAAAAACATGCCTTACAATGCTCAAAATGACAAACTGACTACTCCAATGGCTCCGCAGCGTCTCAAAACCCCTGTCTGGGCTCTTTCGGCACCTGAAACAGTCGAAAAATGAGAAAGATATGCCTCCTTGAAGCTTCCTTCTCCAACCTGTTGTCTCTGGTTCTACAAATTGTACTCCCCCTTGAGCAAACCTAGCTCACACGCTTATTTAAGCATAAAAACTCAGTCCCGTGCATAACCGCGCACCGATACAAACCGTAGGATGGTTAAGGGCGCGCCAGCCCCTAACCGCCTAGGCACTTGGGCGCATGGCGCATGGAACCATAGGCTGGGCGCAAAAGTAGTTTAACCGTTACAACTCCCGGATGGTTAACCACCGGTCAAACCATATACGCATTAACCAAAGGTTATAACATTCCCGCGCACATGTTTTAAATGGAAACATATATATATATATATATATATATATGTGTGTGTGTGTGTGTGTGTGTGTGTATTGAAATGTAATACATTGTAATACATTACAATGTAATATTTATATCGCGTGCGCCAAAGGTTTGGGTTTAACATATGCGGTCATATGTAACAATGTGTCCACGGGTCAGGGCTTAGCCCTGGCCCGCCCCCCTTTCCAACTATTACAACACTCAAACTTAAATATAAAGGCGTTGGAATATGAAACAAGGAACATTGGAGGGAGTGTTGGCTAGCGGAGTGTTACAAGGCATTGGTGTTAGAAGAGGTTCGGGGGTCGAACCCCGCGGACTCCCCATATAATTTTACATAACCAATTTAAATAAAAATGAAGCGACACGTGGCGCCAATGGGTTGGGCCACTTGTCCGCACATTATTGGTTATAAATGACACACGTCACCACTCGATTGGACAACCACCAACCAATAAAAATGCACCACAACTTCCCCTTGCCACGTCATCATGATGGTACGACCCTGCCACGTGGTCGTACGGACTGTACGGACAGGTACAGTCAACATCCCAAATTTTTTCCTGTTTGGCTTGGTGGACAGATCGTGATATCTCCTCCATACGAACTCCGTTTGAGAAAGTAAATATACCACCGGAATCAAGAAGACGAGACGGACGCAATGGCACTATTTTCGTCGCATTCTGAGCACTTTGAAAATTGAGCAAAATTTGATCCCCTGATCACACCTCCCCATTGGGAAGCTTTTGGACCTCCAAAAGACTATCTCAGTCTATGTGAAGATGAGGGTATAGTTCCCTCACCCTTCCAACCTCAATCCACTTGGCCTTGCTTGGATTCGTCCCTTTAAGACCAACTCGCAAATACTGCACATTTCCTCGCTTCGAAGTTCGCATCCTCCTGTCAAGTATGGTGTCTTCCTGCAGTTCTGTTAGATACTCTGGCAAAAAATCATCTATGGAAGGAATCTAAACATGCTCTCCTTGATCATCGATCAACGAAGGCTCATACAACTTCAAATTCTCAACATTAACAACTGCATACATCTGCATATATGGAGGCAAATCTAAACGAAAAACATTGTTACCAATCTTGCCGACAATTTTGAAAGGACCATATCGAATTGGTTTCAACTTTTTACCT
>ML792710.1:288409-313450 GCA_009831015.1 Picea engelmannii | reverse complement strand
GAGTCTTGTCACCACCGCCTCCCTTATGCATTGAAGGGTTAGAGCCTTCACCCTGTGACATCATGGTCCGTTCCATTATGACTTTCATCATATCTCTCATCTGTATGATAGTCTTCCTGAAGTCTGCTTCTTCATCTGGAACACGTTCATCATCTTCTGCATGTGCCATGCTTGGTGAATGTCTCTCTGCAACTTGCAGTGAATGAAATTGTTTCCTCCTCGTCGGATAAGAACTTGGCTCCACAAGTTGACCTTCTCCTCTTGTGAGTTTCAACCTTGTGAGCATCAGAAACAAAACTTGCAAACAATCAAGTCTTCAAAACCAGTGCTATGATACCAACTTGATCTAAAAATGAAGAAGACTTGAAAAACTTGAATAATTATTGCAAGTGAAATGTTATGTGTTTAATGCAACCGGATCAATTTGCAACACATAAATTAAGGATTACTTATGCGAAATACACATAGACAGCAGCATAAAACATTGAACATCAACACATAAAAACAGCAACTTGATAAAGGAGTTCACCCCTCTCCGGGCTACATCTCCTGGTCCAGCTTCCAATGGATCATTATTATTAAATTGCTCAAAGTGCTCAAAAACATGCCTTACAATGCTCAAAATGACAAACCGACTGCTCCAATGGCTCCGCAGCGTCCCAAAACCCCTGTCTGGGCTCTTTCGGCACCTGAAACTGTCAAAAAATGAGAAATATATGCCTCCTTGAAGCTTCCTTCTCCAACCTGTTGTCTCTGGTTCTACAACTTGTATTCCCCCTTGAGCAAACCTGGCTCACACGCTTATTTAAGTGTAAAAACTCAGTCCCGTGCATAACCGCGCACCGGTACAAACCGTAGGACGGTTAAGCGCGCGCCAACCCCTAACCGCCTAGGCACTTGGGCGCATGGCGCATGGAACCATAGGCTGGGCGCAAAAGTAGTTTAACCGTTACAACTCCCGGGTGGTTAACCACCGGTCAAACCATATACGCATTAACCAAATGTTATAACATTCCCGCGCGCATGTTTTAAATGACAACATATATATATATATATATATATGTGTGTGTGTGTGTGTGTGTGTGTGTGTGTGTGTGTGTGTGTGTGTGTGTGTGTGTATTGCAATGTAATACATTGCAATACATTACAATGTAATATTTATATTGCGCGCACCAAAGGTTTGGGTTTAACATATGCGATTGTATGTAACAATGTGTCCACGGGTCGGGGCTTAGCCCCGGCCCGCCCCCCTTTCCAACTATTACAACACTCAAACTTAAATATAAAGGCGTTGGAATATGAAACAAGGAACATTGGCGAGAGTGTTGGCTAGCGGAGTGTTACAAAGGCATTGGTGTTAGGAGAGGTCCGGGGGTCGAACCCCGCGGACTCCCCATATAATTTTACATAACCAATTTAAATAAAAATGAAGGGACATGTGGCGCCAATGGGTTGGGCCAATTGTCCACACATTATTGGTTATAAATGACACACGTCACCACCCGATTGGACAACCACCAACCAATAAAAAAGCGCCACAACTTCCACCTACCACGTCATCATGATGGTAGGGCCCTGCCACGTGGCCATACGGACTGTAAAGACAGGTACAGTTAGCATCCTGATTTTTTTCCTGTTTGGCTTGGCGGACAGATCGCGATATCTCCTCCATACGGACTCCGTTTGCGAAAGTAAATATACCGCCGGAATCAGGAAGACGAGACGGACGCAATGGCACTATTTTTGTCGCATTCCGAGCACTTTGAAAATTGAGCAAAATTTGATCCCCTGATCAGCCCAGCTGGCTCACATTATTAGTGATGAAGCAAACCCTACTAATCATCTTGTTTTTTCTCTTGATATCGATTTGGGGTCCAACATTTTGCAACTCAATGATTCTCCTGAAACTCCTCTTGAAATAAGAAAAAAGTCTGCCACCTTATCTGAAGAACCTCCTCTAACCAATTATGTGTGGAAGATGTTCTTTGATGGAGCCTCTTCTAAGGAAGGTGTCGGTGCTAGAGTGCTCTTTGTCTCACCAACTCAGGAGACCATATCTTTGTCATACAAACTAGAATTTGAAACTACCAACAATGTGGCAGAGTATGAAGCTCTTGTTTTGGGCTTGATGGCTGCAAAGGATATGGGGATTAAAAAACTATCAGTATTTGGAGATGCTGAATTGATAGTCCATCAGACCAAAAAACTTTGCCAAACTAAGGACCCTAGACTTAGATCTTATAGAAATGAAGTATGGGACCTAGTGGAGAATTGTTTCTCTAAGTATGACATCTCTTTTATTCCATGAGAAGAGAATTTTTTGGCTGATTCTTTGGTTGTATCAGCAAGCAATTTCGGGATACCTATACCGCCAAAACTCAAGTATGATGTAGAAGTCAAATACACGCCTTCTATACCGGAAAATGTCAAATATTGGAAGATGTTTGAAGATGATTTAGAACTTAAAAAATTTCTTGAGTCTGTTGATGAATTTGTTGCATTACACATTGATCGGGATCTTGATTCTGAACTTACTCCACATGATGATGTTTTCCTTAATAGAATTGCTAATCATCATATCGTGCAGCTACCTAGCAACCATATTCCAAAAGGACTAGTTCCTTTGGAAAAAATATTTGATGAAAATGATGTGGCAGTAAAAGGGAAAGTGTCTATTGACGATGCTGATACAGTTGAGTGCAATCTGGGAATAGAGAAGGATCCAAAATATGTCAAGTTGTCAAGCAGCCTATCAAGAGAGCAGAGGGCAGAATATGTCAAATTGTTGAAGGAGTTTGTTGATGTATTCCATGGACTTACGAAGATCTCTGAACTTATGACACAAACCTTATAGAGCACAAGATTCCATTTAAACAAGAGACTAAGCCCTTCAGGCAAAATTTGAGGAAAATCAATCCTATGTTATTGCATGTCATGGAGAAAGACGTAAAAAATATTTTAGATGAAAAAATTATTGTTCCTTTGAGATATTCCGAATGGGTGGCTAATTTGGTCCCCGTGAGGAAAACGAATGGAGAAATCAGACTTTGTGTCGATTTCCAGAATCTGAACAGAATCTCTAAAAAGGATAATTACCCTTTGCCCAAGATGAATCGTATATTACAGAGAGTGATAGGTGCACCCCGAATGTCTATGGTTGATGGTTTTTTTGGATACAACTAGATTTCTGTTTTTCCAAAAGATAGAGAGAAGACGGCTTTTACCTCTCCTTGGTGTACATTCATGTACGCCAAGATGCCCTTTGGTTTGATGAACGTGGGGGTGACCTTTCAGTGAGCTATGGACATAACATTTATTGGAGAGAAGGATAAGTTTGTTGTTATCTACTTAGATGACATAACTGTTTTCTCTCAATCTGATGAAGAGCACTATGATCACTTAAGAAAGGTTTTCTTAAAATGCAGAAAATTTGGCCTCTCTTTGAATCCTAAAAAGTCGTTGTTAGCCATGAAAGAAGGAAAATTATTGGGGCATATCGTGTCATCTGAAGGTGTGAGGATTGATTCTAGTAGGTTTGAAGCCATACTGACCTTATCACTGCCTAGATCTAAAAAGGAGGTTCAATCTTTTCTAGGAGAGGTTAATTTCTTGAGAAGGTTTGTGTCAAATTTTGTTGAGTTTCTTAAGTATATCACAACCATGTTGAGGAAAGATAATGAAATCAAGTGGACTTCTAAGGGACATAGTTATTTTGATCAAATAAAGAAAGCTTTGACGGAAGCCCCGGTCCTAGTCAGCCCAGACTACTCCAAGGACTTTCTTATTTTTTCTTTTGCCCCTTTTGATACTGTAGCAGTTGTTTTGTTACAAAAAAACTCTGAAGACTTAGAGAAGCCCATTGCCTTTTTCAGCCAGGCTTTGAGAGATGCAGAATTAAAATATGACATTATGGATAAGAAATCCTATGCACTGGTTAAAGATCTTAAGTCCTTCAGAGTTTATGTGCTACATTCAAGAGTTATTTCTTATGTTCCATCAGCTACTGTAAAATAAATTCTTATTCAACCTAATATTGACGGAAAACGCATCAAATGGATTGCTAGGATCCTTGAATTTGATTTATAAATCAGGCTTACAAATTTGGTCAAGGGCCGGGGTTTATCCAAGATATTGGTTGAATCAAATTGCTCAGTGTTGGGAGTAAATTTCATTGGCTCATGTTCAAAAAAGCAGCAGACTGAATTAAACAACAGAGGTGCTCAAGTCAACCCTGCATTGGAAAATTGCAGTTGGTACAAGGACATTATATTTTTCTTGCAGAATTTACAACCTCCAAGTGGTATGGAAAAGAACAAGGGGAGAGAATTAAAACTCAAATCAATAAAGTATTGCTTGCTTGATCAAATTTTGTATTGGAAGGATCCATTATGAGTGTTGTTGAGATACCTAGACCCGCAAGAGGCCCAAATGATTATGTCTGATTTTCATGACAGTTTGTGTGGGGGGCATCATTTTTGGAGGACTACTGCCTACAAGATTCTCAGGGCTGGGTATTTTTGGCCTAGTCTGTTCACATATGTTTGTGCTAAGATCAGAGCATGTGTTAAATGTCATAAATTTTCTGGAAAGTAGCAGCCTAAGTCTTTTTCCATTAAAGCCCGTAGCAGTTTCAGAACCTTTTCAACAATGGGGGTTAGATTTTATCGAGGAAATTCATCCTGCTTCCAATGGCCAACATAGATGGATCTTGACTGCCACAGATTACTTCACTAAGTGGATAGAGGTTATCCCTACCAGGAATGCTTCCCACAAGGTGATCATTGGTTTCCTTGAAGACATTATGGCGAGGTTTGGTTGTCCTAACAAAATTGTCACTGACAATGATGCATCTTTCAAGGTTGTGTCATTGATTCAGTTTTGTGAACAATATGGGATCACATTGATTCATTCAACCCCTTATTACCCACAGGGAAATGGGATTACAGAATCCTCAAACAAAAGCTTTATAAAAATTGTTAAGAAGCTGTTGGAGGACAACAATAAGGCATGGGATTCAAAACTCAAGTTTTGTTTGTGGGTTGACAGAGTGACAACAAATAGGGCCTTAGGTCTTTCTCCTTTCCAGCTGGTGTATGGAGTTGAGGCCATTTTCCCTTCTCAACTTGCCTTGCCTGTGGAAAAATTCTTCCAAGATTATCAAGGGGAGCCAGATGATATGATCAGAAGGATTCAGCAGCTGGTTGAAGTGCAGCAGACCCGGGAGAAGCTGGTAGATAAAGCATATGATCATCAACTGACGATCAAGAAGGCATTCGACAAGAAAGTGAAAAAAAAGGATTTCCAAATGAGCGATCTGGTGCTCAAGTGGGATGCACCGAGGCAAGATAAAGGTAAGAATGGTAAATTTGAAGCTTTATGGATCGGTCCTTTCAAAATCTATGAGGTATTCCCTAATAACACTTTCAAGTTGTAGAATATGGAGAATGAAGAGGTTTTTAGTGGCCCTATAAATGGGCATTTACTGAAAAAGTACTTTGCTTGAGCCTGGAGTGGCTCTTCATGTGATTGTAAATATCATTTTCTTTTTATTTTTGTGTTCCAATAAATGACCCCATAGCCCTAGGATAAGGCTCTGAATCTACTCATTCTTGGAAACCCGCAGGGGGCATGCCATCCCCTGTGGAGCCAATGTTATCACACTAAGTCTCCTTGGGTCTTTTAGTTTGTTTTTATCATTTTTAAAAGCCTTAGATTCTTATTTTTTCTTTAAAATACATTTCTCATACCTTTAATGTTGTGTTTGATAGGACCCCTTTGGATGACTAAAATCTTTGAGTCATAGCTCATGTGTTGATCCTCAATTCAATTTTTGATCCTTAAACCATTTTTTTATCTCATGGTCTATTCTTTATGTCCCCTCTCATGATTCATCCCTACATTGATACCTCCCATCATCAGGCTGATGTGACACACCTCTATCCTCACTCATGACCTCACATGCATGCCTCATCATCCCCACTTACCTGTCCAATCATTTTTTGATTTGGAAGCGCTTCCCAGTCTGCAGGCCGCTCCGTAGCACCTATCACATTTATCATTCATTCACATCAATTCATGATTGCCACGACTAATACCATGTCCCTTGTTTTGAGAGCCAGAAGTCGGTTGAAGTGCTTTCAAAAGATCTTGCATTTATGATCCTTGGTAACGGTTTCTAAATTTGAAAAGTTCAGCAGTGCTGCGCTGCGTAAGTTTGTCTGTTCCGATCAAGTGACTGCATGTCAACTAAATCTGATGTTGTGAGAGATTTCAGGGCCGAATTTTCCTCAATCTCATCCTAAGATCCCACTGAGGAGCTCAACAAATGTCGACTTCACAGGTATCATGTGCAACCTCCTTTGCATATTAATTTTCACAAGAGATTTGTGCTCGGGTTTCAGTTTGTTAAGCTTGCAGGGTAGTAGGGGAGCCATATTTTCATACCTATAAACATCCTCGCTCGTGTCCATGGTTTGATTACTGTTGGTTGTTATAGCCTTTGAAAGTCGCAAGCCTGCAATAGCCTATCCTCTGTGTTTGCATTGCGCTACGTAGAGGCGCTGCTCAAACCTTCTCTAATTATTCTTTTCTTCCTTTCATCCTGTACAAAGAGTCATTTTGGGATTACCTTTTCACAGTCTACACTCTGAAAGCTTGTATAAGTCTGAAGGTCCATTTCTCATAGTCAAGTTTGTTTTCTAAGCACTGTTAATTTAGAGGGCCATCTTTGTGCATTTGAAACCTGAATTGAAGCTTTATGGTCAATAGAATCCCTTAAGCCTCTTAAGAACCCTCATTTTGAGTCATGGAGACCCCTCAATCGAAGAAAGCACACAAAGGTGGCAAGATAGTTCGAACATAACCTATGGACATGCGCCTTTTTGACACATAACCCATGGCAAGGGAGATGTTTCGAAGATCAGGATGCCTCTCTTTCTGCCAGAACATGCAAAGAGGCCACCCATAAGTAGAAAAACAATTTGCATTAAATTTTGATGTCAAGAAAACTAGAGTTGGAGATTTGGAATTTGAGGTAACTGAAGCCTCCATCTCAGCTGCAACAGGGATCCCCATTTCAGGTGAAAATTGGTTCAAGGCCATGGTATTGAGTTCACCCTTTGTTAAATATCTCTTCAAGCCTAAATATCGAGCCAACGAGTTATCAAAGAGTATGCTGAGGAATCAGTTGATCGACCAGTTTGACAGAATTTTGAAAATCATACAGAGATGTTTTATTTGTGAAGGGATATTTAACACCTTGTATCATTACCACATAAGGTTGTTGTTACATTTTACTGGTAAGGTTCAGATGAATGTTCCTTATTACCTGCTGAGAAGTATAGGTAAAATGTCAGAGAGGGTGCAAGCCAAATCTAAGGATGTGGATTCTAGTCTTTTCCACTCTGGACTTATCAGGATGATTGTCTCTGAAGAGTTGGGAAAGAAAGAGATTTCCTGGGAGAATTTTTTGGTTACTTCTCACTTCAAGATGGACCCAACACCTACTCCCCAATCAAATATCGCAGGTCCTTCATCACCTACCAGTACTAAAGAAGGGATCACCAAGAAGAGAAAGGGCAGAGCCCTTATTTCAGAGATCAACAAGCAAGTCAGGGAAGCTGAGGAGGAAGTTTGTCCTTCTCCACACAGATATTTCTCACCACCACCTCCAATAGGGTTAGAAGAAGTTCCTTCTTCTACCAAGGTGACATCTAAAAAAGTGAAGAAGCTTCTCTTTCCCTCTCCTCCTCCAGCAGTTCAAATCAAGGGTAAAATACCTTTCACTAGGTCATCAATTCCTAAGGGGGTTTTCAAAGAGCAGTCTTTACCAGAAACCCCTATGCATAAGAAGAAAGGGAAAGGCATTGAAAAATCTGTAGAAGAAAAACAAGAAACCCCTGTACATAAAATCAAGGGTAAAGGTACCAAAATACCTTTGGAGAGGAAAGATGAAATCCCTGTGAAAGATTGTGAAAAACCTATGAAGAATAAAGAAGAGGCTTTTGCGCAAGAGAAGAAGCATAAAGGAAATTTTTTTGAGAAGGTCGATGAAACATGCAAGGAAAATCTTGTACAAATGGAAGAAAAGGACGAGAAGAAGCCTACTGAGAATGCACATGTCCCCAACCCCCTTGTCGGTCAGACCTACAAAAGACTTATCAAGAAACTTAGGGATGCAAGGAGAGAAATAGCTCATCTCAAAGCAGAAGACAAGGTCCACTTGGCTTAGATGAATGACCTCATGATTGGCTACAATCATACCCTGGACTTGGAAAGGTTCACAGCGAGAAAGGATTTGCCCCTTCATAAACAACTGAAGAATCTTTACCGACTGAACAGAGGCTTTTAGTCTCAGAATAGGAAGATAAAGGCAGAGTTGAGACACATGCAAGATGAGGCAGCTCAAAGAAATTTACAGGTGTTGGTAGAAGCTACCATTGAAAATGATAAACCAGTAGCTAAGGAAAGCTCATCTACACCTAAGAATCCTGCCAGCGCTAGGAAGAAGAAATTTGCTGAGCCAATTGAAGAGACTCTTTCTACTAGAAAGAGTGTGAGGCTAAGTGTTAAGATAACAAAATAGTTGGTAAGGGGTAAGCTCCATTTTTTGGAATTGTTCCTTTTTGGGAGGGTTAACTAATATGCAGATACTTTGTTTTCCATCTATACAGACTCCTAGGCATTTATCTATATGGATTTTTGAGTTTTTTCTAAAGTGATAGCTTCACTCAGTAGTAAATGGCATTATCTATGGTATAGTCAAGGCATCTGTCATAATTGGAAGGACACAAACTACTCTGCACATATCCTAGATTCAAAGACACTGCGTTTTGGAAATGATACCCAAAGCTATATGCAAATGTAGCATAAGTGGCATTACGTAAAGCATTGCGTAATATCTTACAGAGAATAGATGTTGCACATAGTGGCACTACGTAAAGCGCTACGTAATATTACACATAGGGAAAAATTGGTATATGGGTGCAACACGATGGTTATACCTATAGGCGCTACATAATATTTGACAGAGAGCCAGTTTACACACATACACAGCACAGAGGCACTACCTTCTCTCCTTGTTACATTTTAGGGTGTGCTACCCAGAGTTGCTACACAAGGAAGTTTACCAGCAAACACCAGGGATCTAGGAAGACTAGGCCAACAGCTTTCAACAATTTAATGATGGAGAAAGCGACATAAGTAGTAGTTTTCATTATGAGAACAACTACAGGCTCCAAAGGGACACATGGGAAAACAGAAGCTGAGAATCAAAAGAGGATCAAAGTAGTTAGAAGCATGATTAGATTAGTCATCAACATTTTCTTGTTTTATAGCATAGGCAGTTATCTGAGCTGTTAGAACAAATAAATGTCTAGATATTTTCACGGGAAAGAAGCCAACTCGTACCTACAGCTGTTGCCTCCCTTTATTGTTATAAATAGATAGATCTATTGCTTTAGTGGGTTCGGATGGTTGAGCAAGGCTCCCAAAACTGTAATATTTTGGATAAAGTGACTGTGACCTAGTGTGTACTGGACTTAAGACTTTTTGACTAATAGAAATCATTTTCTATTTCAGACTATCTGCTTCTAATGCTAAATGTTCATATTTGAATGCTTCATATGGATACTCATACTTTCACATATAATCTTATGGGTACTGGGCTTACCTTCCTTGCAATCAGAATGTGACTCCTAGTGCTAACAGGATGCGTAAGCGACATTTCAGCCATTTTATAAAAACAAACAAATCGATCCTATTATTTTAACTAGCCTAATATCTAAATTTTGAAACAAAGTTAAATCTTACAGAGAGATCCCTCTCTGAAGCTGGCAGCGCTAGATCCCAGTTTCGAAGTGGCTAGATAAAGTTACCTTTGGTAAATTTCTTTTGCCTTTCAACAACCTTTGGGAATTTACAGAGTGATAACACGGGGAAGAGGTATTCATCCCCTTCAATATTTTGCAAGCAGTAGGTTCTCAGGCCAATTTTCTCTTTGACCACGAAAGGACGTAGTCACAATTGTTGAAACTTTGAATGTTTTCCTTTATATTCATATGGCTTGTCCCATTTGAGGACGAGGTATACAACTAGAAATTCCTTCTTTCCAACATACTTTTTATGAAACAAACCTTTAATATTCAGTTGGTGAGCTTCAAATTTGGTTCTAGATTTGGCATGGTTCTCTTCTAGATTCAACAAGGTGTCTATGCATATTTGGATGACAGGGCACTCTCTCCCTCATGATTGTTGTGTAAGATGAAGGCAAGGGAGGTAGATATTTGAAGTAAGAATAACTTATTTCCCATAGACCAAAAAGTAAGGATATGTCCATATTGAGGCTTTGGGACTGACATGATTATCCCAAAGGGCATTGGTTAGTGCAATATTCCAATTTCTCTACTGGTCAACTACAGTTCATTTAAGAATAAGGATCAAGTTCTTATTTGTATATTCAGCCAGACCATTTCACTGAGGGTAATAGCTGGCTACATATTTTAAATTGATCCATTTATCCAAATCAAAACCATCTAATTTCAACGATGAAAAATATGTTGTGTTATCAAATACAAGAGACTTAGGCACTCCAAACATGGTTATAATGTGTTTTTCAAGAAACTTTATTACCACTTCATCATTTAATTTGCTCAACGGTACTGCTTCAGTCCAGCGTGTAAAATAATCAGTGGAAGTTAAAATGTACATGTGTTATTTCGATGAGTGAGGATTGATCTCACTGATTATATCTAGCCCCAATTTTTCAAAGGGTTCTTCAACAATAACATGCTCAAGTGGGACAACTTCCTTGTGCTCTCTCCTAGTGTAATTTTGGCGAACTTCGCAGCTCTCAGAGTAGGCGTGAGCATCTTTGAATAATGTTGTCCAATATTGCATGGCTCTTAATATCTTGTAAGAAATGGTGTCTCCTAAAAAATGACCTCAATTTGGTCAATCATGCATGTCTTTGATAACTTTACCAGCATCTTTCTTTTCAAGACATCGACGTAAATGTCCATCATATTTTTTTCTAAACAAGACACCATGAACCAATTGATACTATGTAGATTTCAAACTTAATGCTCTCTTTTTTTTGCCATTTATATGGTCAGGAGTTGTGTCATGTTGAAGCTAGTACTTGAGATCATTGTAACACAAATCCTCAATTGATGAAACATAAGGAAATTGTTGCATATAGAGAGTTGATTCCTCTTGCCATCCATATTCTTCTTGATCTTCAGCTTCTATGATTCCAGTTGTTATCTTACATAATCCTTGACCTTTAATGATATTTGTTGGTTTGAATTCAAGGTCATACTCTTGCAAATAATTCATCTAATTTCTTCACCTCTCACCCAATTCCTTCTGCACGAAGATAGATCTGAGCTTCAGGTGAGAGACGATTACCTTGGTATGGTTCTTCAATACATAAGGCTTGAACTGTTTAATGGATTTGTAGACAACAAAATATTGTTTGTCTACTAGTGGATATTTTTTCTCAACACCTTGAAGTTTATTTCTCATGAATGCGATGGGGTATGTTTAACAACATAGGTATTCCAACAGAGGGAGAACACCTTCAGTAACCACTCACATAACCAGATGAAAGATCAACACACCAATGTTTTCACGTGGTAAAACCCCTACGAGGAAACATCCACATCCCCAGCCAACGTGACCACTTGGAGCAGTTTATTAATGAAAATAAAAAGATTACAGAGAGATTTTACAAGAGAGTTTCTCACAATCAATCATTGGCAAATGACCCTCCATTCTCTTTAAATAGAGATCATGTACCAATCGGGTGCTAAGCCGCGGATCAATGGTCGTTAAAATAGAGGAGAGTATGAACTGTCGGATCACTCTATGTCAGAGACATATCGTGACCGTCGGATTTCCTAACTACAAATGCATACTAATGCATACTAAAGAAACACACTTTAAAACACACTTTTACCTAACGAAACAATAGACCAAGTAGATCTTACTAACTCCTAAGTGTCTAAATATCCTAACATCCCCCCTTAAGAACAACTTGGAATAGGATTGAAGAATTTACAATAGTGACACAATAGGAGAAGAAAGGAGGCATTAGAGCCTATCCCCCCTTAATGAAAACTTCCTGAACTCCTAATATAGATCGAAGTTTGGAAAACTTTGCTTCTGTAAGAGATTTTGTGAAAATGTTTGCAACTTGATCTTCTGTAGGGAAAAAGAGCACTTCAATAACTTGATCATGAATGAGCTTTCTGATGAAGTGCATGTGTAGCTTGATGTGTTTGTTGCGTTGATGGTGAACTGGGTATTTGGCGAGCTTGATGGAACTCTAATTGTCACACCAAAGGCTGGTAAGATGCGGATGCTAGAATCCAAACTCTGAAAGGATCTGTCGAAGCCACAAGGCTTCCTGACTTGCATTTACCGCTGCTCGGTACTCTGCTTCTGCTGAAGAAAGTGAAATAGCCTATTGTTTCTTACAGGCCCAAGTGACAAGTCCTGAACCAAGGTTGAAAATATAACCTGCAGTAGACTTTCGATCATCGGGGTCGTCGACCCAATCTGAATCAGTGAAACCAACCAATAAGGGAGTCCCCCCTGAACTGTAATGTATCCCAAACTGAATTGTACCATGAACATAGCGAAGTATCCTTTTAGCTTCTTTCCAATGGCTTTCATGGGGTGTTTTCATATATCGAGCAACAAGACCAACAACAAAGGAAAGATCAGGACGGGTATGAGTCAAGTATAAGAGGCTACCAACTAATTGACGGTACAGGGTGGCATCAAATTCAGGAGAAGTACAAGTGGAAGAAAGCTTGACTCCAGACTAGAAGGGAGAAGGGGTTGGTTTACAATTGTCCATGTGAAAGCGACGAAGAAGGTCACAAGCATACTTAGATTGGGAAAGAAAAATTCCTTCATTGGTTTGCAAAACTTGGAGGCCAAAGAAATAGTGAAAAAATCTTAAGTCTATCATTTCAAATTTATTCTTAAGGCTTGTTTTCACATGGTTTAAAAGTTTTGAGTCACTACTAGTAATAATAAGGTCATCAACATAAAGGAAAAGGATTATGATATGGTTTCCTACTTTCTTGGTATAGACATTAGGATCAGAATGGCATCTAGAGAATCCAGTGGCAATAAGAAAGCTATCCATTTTGGCATACCAAGCTCGGGGAGCTTGCTTGAGAACATAAAGAGATTTCTTGAGGCAAAAAACAAGGCTAGAGTCATTATGGACATAGTCAGGAGGTTTTTCCATGTAGATTTATTCTTGCAAATCTTCGTGCAAGAAGGCGGATTTAACATCCATTTGATGTTCCTCCCATTTATTTGAGGCAGCAAGGGAAATAACAAGATGGATGGAATTCATTTTTGCTACAAGGGAAAAGGTTTCATTATAGTCAATTCCTTCAACTTGGGAAAATCCTTTGGCAACTAACCGAGCCTTGTGTCTTTCAACACTTCCATCTGATGCATACTTAGTTCTGCAGACCCATTTGCATCTAACAATTTTTCTTCCTTTTGGAAGAGGTAAAACATCCCAAGTATCGTTTGCCATTAAAGAACGATACTCTTCATTCATTGTTGTATCCCAATATGGATGACCTGAAGCTTCTGCAAATGTCTCTGGATCATGATTTTTTGAAACTTGAGCCAAAAGAGAAGAGGCTCATTGGAACTGTGAACGTGTCTGATATTGATCTGAAGGATTACCGACAAGATCACCAGCTACTTCTCCTGTTGAATGGACCCATCTAGGAAACGGTGGAGCTGGTGCTAGTTCAGGTTCAAAGGACTGATCTGGAGGAGGGTGAGAAGGCGGAGGTGGATTTCCATCCTCATTGTCATCATATGAAGAAGAAACCAGATCATAAGAAGGCATAAACGCCAAAGATGGCTCGCAGGCTGAAGAAGGCACAATCATCAAATTAGGCTCGCAGGCCAAGAGATTTTCATCAAATTTAACATCTCTTCTAATAATAATGTCATTATAATGTGATTGAAGAAGTCTGTAACCTTTGACATCTTCAGAATAACCAACAAATATACACTTCTCACTTTTAGGATGCAATGCTTTCCTTTTCCCATCAAGAATGTGAGCCCATGCTATACTGCCAAATACACAAAAGTGACTTACATCTGGTTTAATTTTAGTCCAAGCTTCTTCCGGTGTTATATTTTTAAGAGCCTTTGTGGGAGTGCGATTTACTATGTAATTTTCACAGTTGATGGTTTCCGCCCAATACTTTAGACTTAATCCCTTAGATTGGATCATACAATTAGCCATTTCTTTTAATGTGCGGTTCTTTCTCTCAGCAACACAATTTTGTTGTGGTGTATATGGAATAATGTGTTGCATTTGGATTCCCTGTGTAGTGCAGTAGCTTGTAAAATTATTGTTCACATATTCACCTCCATTATATGTTCTTAACCTTTGAATTTGATGTCCAGATTTCTTTTCTACAATGGCCTTGTAGGCCAAAAACTTGTCAAAAACTTCACTCTTGAGTTTTAAGAAGTAAACCCAAGTATGTCTAGAAAAGTCATCAATGAAAGTTAAGAAATATTTGCACCCAGAAAAAGAAGGAGAAGAAAGTGGACCACACAAATCACTGTGAACAAGCTGCAAAGGACCCAATGTGTGCCAAGAGGCATGTTTATCAAAATTGTCCTGATGATGTTTGTCGAGCACACAACCAACACAAACACCATCTCTACATGAAACAAGAGGAAGACTAGTCACCATCTGTTGATTACATAGTTACTGCAATGAGCGATAGTTTAGATGACCAAACCGCTCATGCCAAAGTTTGCTCAAGTCAATGCTATGAGCAACAAAAACTGATGAAAAAGTTGATGACCCAAAGTTGTCAAATTTGTACAACTTGGTAATATCATCAGCAATTCCAGTTGCAAGAACATGATTAGGATCTTTTAGATCCTTGATTACAACTTGGTGAGGTGAAAACTCGACAGTTTTACCTTCACCTGAATGAGTGATTTGATATACTGATAGAAGGTTAAAAGAAATATTTGGAACACATAATACATCATTGAAATGACCATTTTCTACCTGAACTATTCCAGATCCTACAACACTAAGATATCTATCATCACCAACAAATATTTTCTTGGTGTTACATTCATTTAGAGAAGAAAATATGGCTTTATCCTTAGCCATATGATAAGATGCTCCTGAATCAATAAGCCACTCATCAGAATAAGAAGTAGTAATAGAAGGTGTATTGAAGGAAAAACCAGAAGCAGAAAGTCCATGTCCATGAGAAGAAGAAGAAGAATCAATACTGATGTTGTGCTTCTTCATCGCTGCTTCTAAGGCTGCCATCTTCTTGAAACATTTGGACTCATCATAACCATCTTTATCACAAAAGTTGCAATGTATGTTAGTATTCTTACTTTTATATTTTTCTCCTTTGTCACCATTAGGAGATGAAGCCATCTGAGCAGGTTTGGGACCCTTATGTTGTTTGTTGTTGTAGCGAGGATGTTGCTTCTTGGGATACTTGGGTTTATCTTTCTGTTGGGCAACTAAGGCTTTGTTGGAGGTACCTGCAGTGTTGATCACTTCAAGTTGTACAAGCTTATCTTACTCTCTAATCAAAGAAGCACAAAAGGACTCAAGAGTGGATTTTGCATAAGCTTTCCCTAGAGCCTCTATCATGGCATAAAAGGTAGATACAAACACAAAATATGCACTACCTAGCTTAGAAAGAATAAGATATATGCAACACTCTTCCTCCATTTTTATCTTTCATTCTTCACATAAAATTCAGAGTGTTTTAAACTTAGATAGATAGTCTCCAAGGCAAGAGAAATCACTTGGACTCAAGGTTAGTATTTGATTTTCTAACTGTTGTGCTCGAATAATATTGAGTTTACCAAACACAGATTCAAACGTGTTCCAAGCTTCTTCGAGGTCATCAATTCCCTGAAGGTGGTACCTTAAATCGGGAGAGATGGACATTTCGATTAGTCCACGTGCTTCGTCATTCCTATTTTCCCATTTGGATTTGTTATCATCATCAGTGGGTGTTATTTCCTTTCCCAAGGTAATCCGGTACAGGCCTTTACTTCTTAATAAATCTTCCATATGGGATTTCCATTGGAAGTAGTTGTTGCTGGTAAGAAAGACATTACTTGTAGAAGCCATATTAAATATGCAAATAATGTGGATTTAAAAACTAAAAATAATGATCTGGATGGAAAGATCTCGAAAAGTTATGTGGTTTAAAAAAAAACAGCACTGAAAACGGACTTTCGATGTGAGAGTTATGCCCTTTTTAAAACAAAAGGCATAAACAGTAACCAAATAACCACGTGATAGTGTAAGTTGCTTTATGAAGTGACCCAATTTTATAAAGAGAAGTGGGGATCACTTTTACAATGAAGTTACCTTATAACAGAAAATTTTCATGCAAAATAAATAACTCTAAAATAAAATATAAAGCTACTTATAGTGATTCACTTTTATACTTGAAGTGAAAATGCACTTTACAATTTTTAGCATGAACTTTTTCTAAAAAAAGTAACAAAAGAGAGACTTGAACTCAAGACCTCTTACTTAATAAGGCAAGTTTTAACCAAATGGTCTAGCAAAATATATTGTAATGTTCAGAAGGAGGATTGTAATTTTGTTGTTGTTGAAGACGACCTTGGAGAGCGTGCTCAAAAAAATCTATTTTCACACAAGAAAAAAATTTCGCTTCTCGATGACAACAAAGGTTAGATCTCGGTTAGTTTACCAGGAAGATGTACCTTTTCTTATATGTTTATGATTTTCCGAGATTGCACAAGGCGCGAGGAAAATAGCATATGCAAATCTAAAAGAGTAGCAACCCGGAAATAAAAAATACAAACCAAAAAATCAAAATAAAACTTTGTAGAAATTTTAAAAATGTGTATTCAGACTTTATACCTCCGGATCTGACTGTAATGGTCGTATCTTGGGAAAACAGACACCTTTTCGAGTGAAACGAAAAGTGCTCCTGAAAGAAATGAGTGTTCTAGATGCAATGGAACAATCCTCTTAGCCCAGAAATGTATGAAAATGACAGAAAGTGGATATGAGGAAACTTGGCTTCACGATCTCAATCTTCAACAGGAGTGGGTCTTCAAACAAGCTCTGATACCATGTTCGACAACACAGGTATTCCAACAGAGGGTGAAAACCTTTAGTAACCACTCACATAACCAGATCAAATATCAACACATCAATGTTTTCACGTGGTAAAACCCCTACTGGAAAACATCCATGGCCCCAGCCAACGCGGCCACTTGGAGTAGTTTATTAATGCAAAGAAAAAGATTACAAAGATATTTTACAAGAGAGTTTCTCACAATCAATCATCGGAAAATGACCCTCAATGCTATTTAAATAGAGATTATGGACCAATCGGGTGCTAAGCCACAGATCAATGTCCGTTAAGATCGAGGAGAGTATGAACCGTCGGATCACTCTATGTCGGGAACATATCGTGACCATCGGATTTTCTAACTACAAATGCATACTAATGCATACTAAAGAAACAGACTATAAAACACACTTTTACCTAGTGACAAAATATACCAAGTAGATCTTACTAAATCCTAAGTGTCTAAATATCTTAACAGGGCACTCATTCCCTTGTTGGTATTTATAAGTGAGCACTGCTACAAGAGAATGGTTAGAGAAAAAAGTATACAACAAGAAGTCCTTAGTAAAGTTTGGACTTTGTAAAGCAGGTGTAGTTGTTATGGAATCCTTGATATTCTCAAAGGCCTCCTTTTCAATAGATGTCCACTTGAATTTCATGTATTTCTTGATCATCCGATGAATAAATTTAACAATTTCAAAAATATCTGAAACAACTCTTCTTACAAAATTGATTTTTCCAAAAAACGATTTCATATACCTTTTGTTATGTGGTGTTTGGATTTGCATAATATTTTTAGTTCATTTTGGGTCCACAAAATACCATCCTTTGAAATAATATGCCCCAAAAATTTTCCTTATAAAACAACAAATATTCTCTTCTTGGGGTTAAGAGAAATTATGTATTTTATACATCTTTCAAATATCTACTTCAAATGCTTGGGGTGATCAGCTCTTTGTTTTGAATAAATGATGACATCATAAACATATATCACTAGACTATCACTGATTAGACCTTTTAAATCTATGTCTATTTCCCTTTGAAAGGTATCACCAATGTTTATTATATCGAAGAACATCCCATGATATGCATATGTTTGTCCTGAAAGTGGTCTTTAACTAGCCCAATTCTGGTACGAGAACTTGATTGTAACTAGAAAGCCCATCTAAAAGAGAAAACATTGCAAACCCAGAGACAATTTGTAGGATTTTTTCCATAGGGGGAACATGATAGTTATCCTTATTAGAGACTCGATTCAAATTTCATAAATCTATGCAAATTCGGATGTCCCCCAATTTCTTCCTGACAAGTACCATATTAGACACCCAAGTTGAGTGGAAAACCTTAAATACGATTCATGCATCTAATATCTTCTTTAGTTCTTTCTGAATAAGTGGTTCAAGCATTGGATGTGTTTTTCTTAGGTTATGTTGAAATGTATTGACACCTTCTTTGATATAAATCACGTGCTAAATGATAAGGGTGTCACAGGTCTTCAAATATTCCTATGTCCATGCAAATACATCACGATATCTTTTGAAAATCTATGTGAATGTATGCTTCTTTTCCTCTGAACACCATGTGACTAGATTGATCTAATTAGGCTATTCATGGGTCACTAGATTCACCAAAAAGTGCATCATAGTAGAGTTTTTGGTCTTGGGGTTCGTAGGCCTTCTGGACTTATTATGTAAATCAAAAAAAAAAATCAAGTGACAACACATTTTTCGGGATGAAATTATCTTTTTTCTCGCTTAATTCATCCCAGTAGTCTCGAAGATTCTATTCATGTGCTTCATCATCTATCATTGAGTCCTGGAACACATCGAAGCTAGTAAGGAAACTTATAATCTAAGTCTCATTATTAAATACCCTCCATTTTGTGACATTATTTAGTGTAGAGGGCATGTAAATTATTTCAATAGAAAAACCATCATTAGGGGGTGAGAACCTAGATGATGCATTGACGACAATGTCAACATCAATGTTTTCATAATGAGGTATAGAAGTAATATCAAATGCTTCAAAGGAAAAGAGAAAGTTCCATAGCTCATTTTGATAACCTTTCAAGTGAGGAGACATGCAGTGAACAATGTTCCTTACTTGTCGAACAACTATCTCAGAATCACCAAATACTCGAAGGAATTTTACCTTAAGGTTGATGGATTTCTTCAGGCCTTGGACCAAGGCTTCATATTCAACAATATTGTTAGAGCATTTGAATTCTAAGTGGTATGATACCAAATTTTTAAGATGTTCAGGATCAATAAGGATACATCCTACCCTAGCTCCTTCTTTAGATAGAGGCATCAAAGAACAATAACCACATGTTATTATGTACATATTTGTTAGTAGTGTAAAAACCTAGTTCTTTTAATATAGTAAAAGCATCATTATAAGTGCATAGAAGGAGTTTGGGTTGTATATATGACCAGATTGGATACATTTGTGCTTCATAATAGCCATGATCAGTCTCTAAAAAATAATTTCCCAAAAAAATGTGGGTCAAGCTAACTAGAGCATTTTTACCTTCTAGTTCTAATACCATATGCTTCATATGAGCCTCATTGTTTACACGTATCTGATTTGGCTTACCTTTTCATGGGATCCATAAGTGGGACCAATATGTAGAGAAGTAACCTTGAATCTTAGTAGACCATTCCCTACTCAACAGTAAACCATATTTTTATGGAATGTCAACAAAAACAATGTCAATAACCTGATGAACTCTAGGATTAGATGCAAGTCTAATCATAACATATTTAAGTTCACCTCTTACTTTAACATCTGATCTATCTAATTGTATGATCCTCGTGGTAGTCAATTCTGAGACAACATTTATTCTTTGAAAAACTGAGTAAGGTATCATGTTGGAGGAAGCACCAGAATCCACTAAACAATTATGTACATTGAAATTAAAAATTTCATATGTAAGTAGAAATGGAGGAGCTCGAGACTTTGAATGTGCACCTATACTTATTGCATTTATGCCATATTTGATCTCTACTTTATGTACTGCCTTGATTTCACCATATTTGGTAATGTTTTCATATGCAACAATGGTATTCTTCTACAAGTTATGACGATTGAAAGTGTCAAGAAATAGATCTTGTTACTAAGGGAGAGTGCGTATATCATACATATAGATGTTAGATTTAGTTTTATTCATATCTTCAATAACATTATAACCTAAAGTGTGCATTTTTGGTTTACTCATTGTTCTTCTTGGTTGTGAACTGTTGGATTTGTTGTCAGATGTTGGAGTGTTGGGATTGTCTCTTGATAACGTACTATTGGGTTTATTACAAGTATTTTTTGGGGTAGAAGTGCTTGTTTTTCTACTACTATATTGTGTAGGAGTGTCCACCATTTGGGTAGGAATGGGAGGATTTATTTTCCTAAGAGAAGGGATGGTTTTGGGGAGAGAGAAGTGTTAGGAACAACACCTTTAATGTGTAATTTATAATCACTAGGGGGGATTTTTATGATCTGTGTGTCTCCCACGAAGACCTCTTCAATATGCTCTTCATTTGAATCAATACACCAGTCCCATAAAAACATGGCAAACTCTTGTGGGTTTTCTTCAGTTACTTCTTCAATTTATGTTTCGTTGGAATATGTTTTGTTTAGGTCTTGTTGATCTAGAATCCGATTGATGACAAGGTCATATATTTAACTCACTGATGACATGTTTTTTCGGAATTATTATTTTTGTGGTATGAACATAAAGTATCCATGCTAAATTTATCTAGATTTAGAGTAAGTTGTGGTACTTCTAGTGGCTTTGGCCAGTTGTCATTCCTTTTGAAGGATGGATGAAAAGGTCTAGATCTTGAAGGCCCTTCCCCAACATTCTTCTTAAGGTCTACTACTTCATTTGAAAACTTCTTAACTAATTTACAGGGCATAAATTCCCTTCAACATCAAGGTGTACTCCCTGGTACATAATCCCAATTAGAATATCCACCATTTGGTTTAGGATACCCATCTGGATTCTAGCCGGAATGTCATTTTTGGTTGTGGGGGTATGGTTGGATGGTTTGTGAATGAAGATGTATATGAAGACTATCTAAATGCATAAATTAAATATAATCTACTCTATCATATCCTATCCTAGCTAGGAGCAAACTATAGTAACCAAATGAGTAGCTAGAATGAAACTAACTCTATAAATAAACTCACTCAGATAGTTGTTATGAAGAGGTAAAGTTAGACAACATATGCAGACAAATTTATAACCAAAATAGTTTAGATCATATTATTGAACATATTAACAACTCATATTCTCGGGACATACAAATAAGAAAGAATAACAAACCTATAATAAAAATAACGATTTCTTAAGAAAAGTCTATAGGAAACATCATGTTCTTACATCCCATGTAAAAATTTGAAAATATCCTTAAAATAGTTTACATCAAACAACAATGTACATAAGTTCTTCTCTCTGTCAAAACTGGCTTTGAGGGATTCTTAATATTAATTAACACAGGGTTTTCTCTTAAAATAGTTTCTTGAGTGTATATAATGCTTGGATAGCCCCTACAAAATGGGATTCTTCCTTTATTTATACAACTATTACTAACTCCTTAAAATGGATTCTTGCATTCCTCAAGAAGAAGTTAAAAAATTGTTCATCTCCCCCCACTAGCTATTGATATGTGTGAGAATGGGGATGAAACTTAGGGTAGTTGGGAAAAAGAAGAAACAAAATACAATTGTCAACAAATTCGAATTTTCTATTTCATTTTATTCATGGACTCTTATCCTTGATGTAAGATGTCCAAATATCTAACTGGTCATAGAGCGATATTATCCTATGGTAGGATAGTTCTTTGAGAGATACTTCATGCATTATTGTGTTGTCATTGAGGGTATGCATGTCCTTTTCTAAGATAGCCATGAATTCCTAGATCATGGTGTGAACTTTGGTGGGCTATATAAGATGTTTCTCTATTAAATCCAGCATAACCTTTATGGATGATTCAATTATGTCTTACCTGTGACTTGTCCTCTACTGGATTTTGTTGAGAATTTGTTCCATCATGAGGGTATTTCTGAGATCTTCCACGGGAGGGAGACGACACTTTTGAATCAAAACTTGTGTTTCTTTAAGCATCCATGCATAGATCACCAACAAGCCCATTGTCTCTTTGTCTTCTTTCTTCCCAGCTTAATGATAATGGTCAAGCGAGTCATGATCAATCTTTATTTCTCTGCCTTAGGGGCAAGGAATCTCAACTGACATGTTTGGGTTCTCTGCGATCCATCTATCAATATCACCTAGACCTTCCTAGATGGTGATGAACCTGGTGTTTTTGGCTTGCACTCAGCTATGTTGTTCTATTATGGTGGATTCTGTATGTTGAAAAATGTGCAAGTGGGAATGCATGTCCATGATGGATTCCTTCAGTTTTTCCTAACTTTATCTTCACTTTCCTTAAACTCTTCTAGGATGCCCTCGTCTATTCTCACCTACTTGGTTTGTATGGGGTGATAAGACCCAAATCCAACCCATGAAATTGAGTATGACTGCTAGACACTCATGTTGATATTTCTGGGATGCCGGTGTCCATTAGAGATGCATCGTTTCTCTGAGCCTCTTAATTTTTTTTCTTCTTTACCTCCTCCATTTCCTAGGTTTCAAATTCATTTTCTAATTTATGCGTTGGTTCCGCCACTTTTGTTGCTTCTGTTGTAGATATTTCAGTTGCTTATTTTTTTTCAACTTTTGTTTCCTTCTCGACAACTACCTTTGTTTCTACTTATTGTCATTGTTGTTGCATCAACGTTTTCCTTAGCCCTAACTTCATCGATATTCCCCTTATTTTTTGTTGCATCCTCCTTATTTGTTTTAACTCTTTCCTTATTTCCCCTCTTCTTATATACCATTGTTTCTTCTTCTTCGACTGACTCGGAGTGCGTGGATTTTGTTGCATCAGATGCTTTTGTTGCTTCATGTTCTTCTTCCTTCCCTTCATCGATGACCCTTCCCATGGATCTTCCTAGATTCCTAAAAAAAAATTCATCATAGGTTTGTGCCCCACAAAGTACTTCATCTTCCTCCCAAAAAATTGATGTGTATTCCCATGGGAATTTGAGTTGGTTGCAATAATATTTGACAACTTTCTTGGGATCACTCCCTCTAAATATCTCTTCCTTGAATCATTATGATAATAACATATACATCTCATCATGATATTTCTTGGTGGTTGTGAATGGATACGAATTGATCCATAATGGAATTGTAGTCCAAATATCCTTCTTGTCCCGATAGAGGGCTTCTCTAACTCCGTGGATCACTATTTGGTAGGAAACCTATTGAAGAACCAGTTTGTCCAGGAAAAATATTGGAAGTAGATGGGGAGCCTTGGTGGCCCCATATATCATCTTGTAAGTCTCATGTCCCATCACATACCATTCCCCAATATTTATTGTTATTGCTATTTTTTTATCTTTCATGCACGGGATTGGCATGCAAAAAATGAATTCATACAAAGGTGTGAAGAAGTGAACACATATCTTGTGATATTTCAACCTGTGTTTGTGCTCCTAGAGCACCTTGCAATAGATATGTATGGTCAGTTTTTCCAGTTTCCATTCCCAACCCATATTAGGATATTTATGTGTCACATACATAATATCCAATAGGTACGATGACATGTGAAAATTTGGAAAATTTCCAGGATCAATGTTCTTCATGGTAGTGACAGATTTTGTCAAGTTCGCTGATAGGATCTCAGCCCAATCGAATGTCTCCCCTTCAACTGTTCAGTAGTATATTAATGGCATTAAGGATAGTGTAAATGTGGAGGCATCTTTCTCTCTGTACAACCTACAGAGCATCATGACCATATATTGATATGGCGTTCTCAGTGTTTTTGTGGGATACTCACCAAATGGCCTATGCTTGAAATATTTTTCTAGTTTGTACCGGACTTTGAATAGGTATTTCACTTCAAGCTTGAAACCAATGAGCATCTCCTCATATAAATTTTCGGTTCCCTTCTCCAAGTGATAGTTATTTTCTAGGTCAACTTCCTCGAACGACGCTATGGGTTCTCCCCTAGAGTTGAGTATAGATTTGTTTTCTAAGTTTACATGCTTGAGGATCCAAGAAATTGAATTTGTGCAAGGGAGCACCGCAGCATGAGTTTCCTCCATGTGTATCATTGATCTCCAAATATTCTTGAAAATATAGAGCTTGTCTTGGTCGTCAGCTTCTATTGGGAATGTGTGTCATTTGAAAATTTGAAATACTTCACCCCACTTGAGTGAGTCTTCTCCTTTCTCTAGGATCCATGTTGTGTCATCATACACTACTCCTGGAGAATTGGGTTCTTCCTCTTTCCTCCTTCTGCTACCGAAATCCTTTGTGGTAGGTTCCTTGTTTGTCATGGAGACATTTATGAACTTGAAACACATAGTCATAATTATACCAAAAACTAAACCAGATGGGAAAATAAACATGATCAAATCAAGACTTGCAAGACATATACATATGCACCTGCTGAAAATATTTTTGTATATCCCAAAGTTATATCATCCCCATGACAAATATTCCAACATAAATCGTTGACGCAATTTAACGAGATAAATCTCACCACCATTCGTCCTCTTATTACAATAGTTGAGATTTGCTAGCCGACATGCAAGCATCACCAGTGAGCCCACCATAATGTAATCTTTGAAAGTAACTATTGCGCATTAATTCCATAATTTCTAATCTTAAAATGTAATTATATGACCCTCTACATTTTGTACTCATAAGTTAGGGAAGACTAGTAGATATATTGGCTTCACCCAATGTGTCACCATTTGTTGTGCCCATACAACACTTTCCCTAATTTCTTCTTTTATCCTTTTCTATGAGAATAAATTGCCC
>ML792710.1:267482-288403 GCA_009831015.1 Picea engelmannii | reverse complement strand
TAAAGATTTCTACTAGAAATCCTCTCAAATTATCTCAACTTGTAAATCAATCATCTCATATTATTGATCATGTTGAAGCCTTTTAGTCCTTCACTTACAAGATCATGTTAACTTGTGAGTTTTGTTTGGTTTCTGGCATAACACTTATCCATTTTCGAGAAGAAATTTTTGGCATATCGGAGAAGTTCTCACGAACTTTTTCGATAGATCATAGTAGTTCCCATAATTGTCTCCAATACACACCCATGTACTTCCTCCCAACATCTCCTATGCGCAAACCTCATTGTCGATCGAAATAGGGATATCACCTCTAGTGTGACCAAAATATTTCCCACCATTGTCATCGACAACACAGACATACTTCCTCCTAACTTCTTCGACATAATAACCTCCCTATCAATGGAATTCTCATCATCTTCTCTGGTACAACCGAAGGAGTTCCCATGAACTTTGTCAGTGTGACCGAAGGAGTTCCGAACAACACCTATGATGGATCAAATACTTTCACCGGACATGTTCCTTCGATGTCACTACTTATCCATGAGTTTCCATATTCTATCACCAATGTGTTGATAGAGATATTTTGACCCCTCATCGACACTAAGAATATCAACAATGATCTCATTTTCCTCACTTACATAGACCTTGTAAGAGACACACTTTCATATTGAGTCCTCTTCTATTTTTCTCCAACTCAAATCCTCCTCTTTGTGTTGTTAGTCAATTTCCTATTATTTCCAATGATTAATCATTTCATGACTAATTGGATAATTGGCAATTTATCACCTACCTCTCCTGATCATATCCATGTTGCAATTGTAATTAAGTTTGTTTGTGTCGCCAATAGATTTCATTGCACATGCCAAACCATCTTGTTTTCTTTGCGCTTCTTGATTTTATGAATAACCATGATCATGAAAATGCCATCTATCATCAGGTACGTTAACTGCATCATCTATAATACTTTTTTTGGCTCTAAATTGCATCTTAGAATTAAATTAGTCCTCCCAACCCCTAAAAAGGGTTAAGTGCTCCAAACTTCAGTTGGCTATTTTCATAGGATTATATTTTTGAGCCCCCTGATATATGACCTCAACTCTAATGGATGAACTAAGATCCTATACAACACAAATGACATGGGAATTGACATAACTAAATTTGGGCGAAGAAATAGAAAGAATGGGACCCACATTTTCATTAAAAAATGCCTTTAAGCGCTATTTTTTTATGTTCGTCAAAGTACAATTTTAATCCCTGGAATAGGCCAAATGTATGATTTACATTATTACAATTCCAACACAACTAACAGAATCAAAATCCGAGGTCAAGAAGTGTCAAAACTATCACTAGGAAGTTCCCTCCAAACTAGCCTCATCAATCATGACACTAACAGAATTTTTGAATAACATGGTAATCCATCTCACTAGAAGCATCTCTCCGTGCTATTTTCATTGCAAAAAATGATACCCAAAATGGACATCATATGAGTATGTTATGAGCTTTAGAAATCATGCTAAGCAGCGTCAACATCTCCTTCAATGGGGTAATTGGTTAACATCCTCTATTTCACATCGACACACAAATTGCACTAGGAAACATTTCTTATATGGAAGCGATTTAAAGTTCAATAAGTTAAATTTAAATCATTTTAATTTTTCATTTGATTAAATTAAAACCATTTATATTTAAAAGTTATTTAAATGAAAGCAGGGATTAAATTAAATTATTAAAAAAGAGAGGAAGAGGGTTAACACAGGTCAAGGTTGAAACTTTCGGTAACCTGGATATAGGGATTAAATCCTACATGGAGGGGAGGTCCCATGGTCCAAGCACCCCCCTGCACGCTCTCCTATTTTAATGTGCACGTGCTCCCCATATATTGTTTATGACTTTAAGAAAAAATGATACTCGAGAGAAGTTCCCATGATGGGGTTCACACTCAGCGAAGTTCATAACTCGATCTCCAGTCCAAACCCGACTTTGTTCATAACTTGGTCTTCGATTCACATCCAACGAAATTTGTAACTTGATCCCCGGTACACACCGAACATTCCCTTGGTCCATGCCGGTACAATGAACACGTAAGGACTTTGGAACATGGCGCATAGGTTTAAAAATCATTCATAGTTTAAATACCCATGGTGCATGGAAGGGGAGAAAGAGTGACCACTCCAAACCACCCCCTCTTTATTTAAATGTATTAAGAGGCTATTCACATGGAGTAAGAGAAAGGGGAGGGGGGAGGACCCACATGTCCTTCCCTTCTCTTTTATGATTATTAAAATATTTACCCCCTTTGAAATAACACTCAACGAACTTTCATAAAACCCATGTGTCCTTCCCTTTTCTTTTATGATTATTAAAATATTTACCCCCTTAGAAAGAACACTCAATGAACTTTCATAAAACCCATGTGTCCTTCCCTTCTCTTTTATGATTATTAAAATCTTTACCCTCTTAGAAAGAACACTCAACAAACTTTCAAAAAACCCATGTGTCCTTCCCTTCTCTTTTATGATTATTAAAATCTTTACCCCCTTGGAAAGAACACTCAACGAAATTTCATAAAACCCACGTGTCCTTCACTTCTCTTTTATGATTATTAAAATATTTTCCCCCTTAGAAAGAACCCTCAACGAAATTTCATAAAAGCCACGTGTGCATACATCATGGATAGGTGACCATGTGAGGAACCTGGCCAACTCACAGCCGGAGCACTTGATAGGAACTCGACAAGATACATCCAGAGCACTTGATAGGAGCAAGATACATCCATATCACTTGATAGGAACTTGTTTGGTTCATACCATCTCTTATGTGAGGATGGGTGTTGGTTCATACTGGATATATTTCTTGGATGGGCACCAATCTGATCAAAGGATTTTGTTTTATGGGCTTCGGTTCATAGTTATACTTCGCCTAAACATGTCAATACAGGTTATGTTTTCATACATGGTTTTTTAAATGGTTATCATCGATGATGATATGGAGGGGATATGGTCCACAATCCCCTCCCATTTTATAACGTGGAAAGGTGTTAAGGGAGGGGGCAGGACCACCACTACCTTCCCCCTTCATACACACATTCCAAAGAAACCTTGGCATGTTTTCTAAATAAGTATTTGAGCCTAAGGTGGATTAGTGGGAGACCACCAAAACCCCATCCTTTGAAATTTTAAATTTTAAATAATAATTTTCTCACCTTATTATGTAATCTTTTCACATTGAACTCGCATTTTAATTTAGATCCAAAACCTACCATTCAATCCAACCTTGGACACAGCGCGTCGTTTGAAAACAAAATTTGCATCGGTGGTGTTAAGAACAATTTAAAAACATTTTCAACATATACTTAAACCATTCAATTATATCCAATGATCAATGAACAATAGTATAAGAGTTACACCAATACACCACAATACACCATGCACAATATATGAGAAATAATCAATAGTTATTGTTCAAGGGAAGTAATGACTTATAAAGGTAGCTACAGCTTCCAAATATAAAGGGAGGGATAAACCTCCAAGAGAAATATACAATCCTCCAATATCAAGAGATGGTTTACCTCTCCATCCTTCCCCCTTCCTTCCACCCAAGAATATATGAGAGATAATAAAACTTTGTTTTAAATCATCACCATCGACCAGCCATCACATAGAGCCTGATAATGCTCCCTGAGACTTCTTCAAATTCTGTAATTATTCAATTATTGGAATACTTTGATCCTGTAGATAATATTAATCAATGTATTCTCTTAAACTCCTCCAATTTTCACTCCGTGAATCCTCCCCAAAATGAAGTTATAGAAAGAATGGTAGACTTTATTCAATTTTGGTTTATTCAAGAGACAGAACTTGTACAAAATGCCCCGCACTCAATCAGATTATGAAACTCACACAAAAGAAACTAAAGTCCATACTCTTTCCACTTCATTTGGATTCTCTATGAATAAGTTATGACAGTTTTACTCGGAACACTTGTTTATTGAATAGCTTCAGGACTGGTCAAAAACCCTATCTTCCACAGAGTGTATCTCCATAATTATAGCGAATAAAGAGATGGAAATTTTACCACAGATACCTTTATATGTCTTCTCAATACCATAACAATTTCACCATCTGAATCGTTCTATTAAAAAAGTTATAGCAAAAATGGTAAGATGACCTGTAAATAACATACCTTAGAACACATCACCAAAAGACTTCATCCTCCCTTGAAATCCGGCCTTCCTTACTTCTGATTTCCTATGAAATTCAACTTGTGTATCAAATGAATGTATAATGATATTTATTTATACCATTTATGTCACTTCCTTTTAACATTAGGGCCGACCTAACACTTTCTTATTTTGTAATTCTTTTCTTTAATTATCTTTAGGGCCTACATGTACTTCCTTCTTCAATTCACTTTGTCATCTTCAAAAATTCATTTCTCCTCGACCATGAGGATCCACGTGATGTGCCACCTACCACCGGAAACAACATGATGTATACTATTCATCCATGGGTTTTGTTTTTTCATGTACATTTTTCTTCATTTCCAAATACCTTCATCAATCTTGTGGTCCAAAACCAATGACTAGGATAGACATCAATGACAACAACCAATATTCCAACAATCTCCCCCTTTTTCATTGATGGCAACACGCATGCTCCCCCTATCATCATGATCCCAATTTATATGTCCCTTTGACATCAATGGAAAAGGATAGGGCTTCTCCCTTTGAGTTTAATGGAAAAAGGTAACTCTCTTCTTTGGGGTTGCTCCCCCTGAACATGTGGCACTCAATAATACTTCATCCTTATTTTTGGTCTTTGGGACTTTTTATTCCTTGGAATCATTTTGTGTGGCTTATGTATTCTCTCTCTTGTTCGTGTCTAGGATGTATATGTTGTTCGGTATTCTTGTTGCAGTTTCAACCAATCTTCCCGAGTTATTTCCTGTGATTTTACATTTTTGGGAGTCAAACGTAAGAGTGTATCCTTGATCACACATTTTACAAACACTTAGTAGATTATGCTTCAAGTCTTCAACCAATAGGACATTCTTTGCTTTTACATTTTTTCTTTCAAGATCTACTACACCTTCTCCAAGTATTTTGGCAAATGAGTCATCTCCAAATGCAGCATTGCCACCCTTTCTCTTCAAGATGATGAATTTGTCTTGATCCCCGGCCATGTGTGAAGAACATCCACCGTCTATGTACCATTCATCTTCTTCTTTAAATTCTTCTGCAGTTAATGTTATTTGACAATCTTGATTGTTTGGAATCTCTTTCCTTCTCCATATTGTGGTTGGCATAGGGGCATCTTCATTCATATATCTGCAATCTCGTGCTTTGTGACCAAGATAATTACATTTGTAGCATACAATATTTTTGTCCATCAATGGGGAAAATGAATTGTAACTTGTGTTGACAAATCCATGATTATTTCCATATCTTATATTTACACCATTCATGTTCCTTGCGTATTTGTTCCTTTCATTGATTCTGTAATTAATTGCCTTATGTCCAAAAATTTTGCAAGTATAACAATGACCAAGAAAGAAATTTTGATACCTTGGAGTAAGTGGCCTTGTTTGAGATGTATTCCATCTGGGTTCATGATCTACTCTTCTGTAGTTTCCTTCATACTGATTGAAGCTTCTTTGATTCCTGAAGGTAGGAGGTATTATCGGATATTCATATCCTTTGTAATCATTCCTTATTTATGGTATCATGGTCCACTTCTCATCAATTGTCTGTGTAGCTCTTTATTCAACCTTCTTGTTGGTATTTTCATATTCTTTGTATGAAGTTTCACCCATGCATCCAAGATGTGTTAAGTATTTTGGCACTTGAGAGTTTCTTAAGCTCTTCCTCAATGAGGCAACTTCTTGTTCAAGTTTCTCACAATCTTATTCTTTCTTCATCATTTGGACATTCCTTACTTCTCCTATTTTTCTTTCTTCTTCGAGTAGAGTTTTCAAGGAAAATTTTTTCTTCTCTTAGTTTCTCAAAGTATTCTAATTGTTTCTTCAAGATTACAACTGTATTTTCACAACTACCCAATTCCCTTCTTATTTTTCTATGTGTGTCTTTGAGTTCGCTATTTCCAATCTCAACATGCTTCAATTTTTTAAGATTCTCATCTTCTTGTTGAAGAATTTATTCCTCATGATTTTATTCTTCTTCATTGGAATTTTCTTCTTCAGTGTCATCTCTTTCAATCCTTGGATGAGGACATTCAAATTCAACATCTCCTACTCCTTCACAATTAAAGCAAAACAACTGAACTCTATTTGCTTCTTTGAAATCTGAGATATTGTAATTTTCTTCAACTTCTTCTTCTTATTCTTATTCTTCTTCTTCTTCCCTTTCCCTTGCATAAAGGTCTTGTAGCTTGTCCCAAATATATTTTTATGATGCACATGATCCCACCTTGGATTTCACTAAATCTGTCAATCCATCTAGGATGGTATCTATTGTCAATTTGTTGTTCATTTTTTCTTCCTTCTGAGCTGCAGTCTTTGGTTTCTTAAAAGCATTGTATCTTAAAGCAACTGAGAACCAAACATCTGCCCCAAGAGCTTTCAAGTAATTTTCCATTCTATTACTCTAGTATTCAAAATTGCTTCCATCAAATGGTGGAATCCCATTTCGAATTTTGTCTTCCATTTCTTCTTAGGATCTTCCTTCCAATGGTTAACCTGTACTGAAGGTAACTTGCTCTGATACCAATTGTTGATACTGGGAGGGGGGTGAATCAGTATCAAGTACAATTTAAAAACCTTTTCAACTTATAATTAAACCATTCAATTATATCCAATGATCAATGAACAATAGTATAAGAGTTACACCAATACACCACAATACACCATGCACAATATATGAGAAATAATCAATAGTTATTGTTCAAGGGAAGTAATGACTTCCAAAGGTAGATACAACTTCCAAATATAAAGGGAGGGATAAACCTCCAAGAGGAATATATAATCCTCCAATATCAAGAGAGGGTTGACCTATCCATACTTTCCCCTTCCTTCCACCCAAGAATATATGAGAGATAATAAAACTTTACATTAAATCATCACCATCAACCAACCATCACATAGAGCCTGATAATGCTTCTTGAGACTTCTTCAAATTATGTAATTATTCAATTCTTAGAATACTCTTATCCTGTATATAATATTAATCAATGTATTCTCTAAAACTCCTCCAAGTTTCACTCCTTGAATCCTCCCCAAAATGAAATTATAGAAAGAATGGTAGACTTTATTCAATTCTAGTTTATTCAGGAGAGAGAACTTGTACAGAATGCCTCGTGCTCAATATTTAACATCAAATTCTGAAACTCGTACACAAGAAACTAAAGTTCGTTTGATTTCCAATGAAATTTGTCCCACTTCATCTGGATTCTCTATGAAGAAGTTATGACTGTTTTACATGGAACACATGTTTATTGACTAGCTTTAGGACTAGTCGAAAACCCTATCTTCCAAAGAGTGTATCTCCATAATTATAGTGAATCGAGAGATGAAAATTTTACCACATGTACCTTGATATGTCTTCTCAATACCATATAAATTTCACCATATGAATCATTCTAGAAAAAACGTTATAGCAAAAATGGTAAGATGACTTGTAAATAACATACCTTAGAACACATCACCAAAAGACTTCATCCTCCCTTGAAATCCGACCTTCTTTATTTCTGATTTCCTATGAAATTAGACATGTGTATCAAATGAATGTATAATGATATTTTTTATACCATTTATGTCACTTCCTTTTAACATTAGAGCCGACCTGACACTTTCTTATTTTGTAATTCTTTTCATTGATTATCTTCAGGGCCTACATGTACTTCCTTCTTCAATTCACTTTGTCATCTTCAAAAATTCATTTCTCCTCGACCATGAGGATCCACGTGAAGTTCCACCTACCACTGGAAACAACATGATGTATACTATCCATACATGGATTTTTTTTCTGCATGTACATTTCCCTTCATGTCCAAATACCTTCATCAATCTTGTGGTCCAAAACCAATGACTAGGGTTGACATCAATGACAACAACCAATCTTCCAACAATTTTTTATTTTTGGTTACCTTAGTTTCTTCTAGATGCATGCATATTAGATTAGATGCATCTAATTCGTTAGCTTATAAAACCTTCATCGGTGGGCCGAGCCACAACCAGTAAACCCAAAACCAAAAATGGCCACCGAGCCAAAATCTGGATTGGTTCCCTACTCCAAATGATGAAAGGTCTAATTGGGACTTCTTATTGGGGGTAGTTGTAACATCCCGCTCTTGCGCACACCTGATTTGACTTATTCCTTGAGGACACTTGCGTGCAAGTGATCCAGTTCATTGTATAATTGACTGTTTCTCTTAAAGATTATGATGATGTTGTGGATATGATGATATGTTATTTGATTATATATGTGTCAACAACTGTTATTGACTGGTTTCTCCTGCGTGTGAAGGAATCTGGACAGACTGAGGATGTTGATGGAATCGATGGACCCCTTGGACTCTGGATCGAGTCAGGGAGTGGATTGTTTGTGGTTTGATTATTTATGTTATTTCATATGTGACATATGATTGGTATAGTATGATGTTGTTTATGGATAATTGACATTTTTCATTGATGGATGTAGGATGATGATAACTTACTAATCAGACTCACATTTGGACTAAAGGGGTCACGCACGAAAAACAGAGATATTGAGGGAGAGGTGTGTTGATATTATGGTAGCTTCGGGAGGTATGAACCTCTATTGTGACCTATGACGAGATTAAAATATTCTGGAAGGAAGAAAAGAAGTAAAGGAAACCCTAGACGAGATGTCGGTTGCAGAAATATAATTAATGTGAATTAATTAGTACCCAGAAGGAGAAGTCGGCCCCAGTAAGTCTGCCAGACCACTATAAATGCAGGGTGTCGGTTCTCATTATTCACACTTCTCAAAATTGCAGAGAGCAGTTTCTGCACATTGTAGTTGGCAGTTTTGTGCGCAAGTTTCTGGCGAAGGTGTTGCGCCAGTTTTTGGGTGGGACTATCTGATAAAATTTGTTTCTATTCTTTCTTGGTGCATTATCCTTGCTTGGCTATTGATTTCTACCAATATTCTTCTCTGTCAAGGTCAAGGTGTTCGGAGGGTGGATTCAGCCTATGGTTGGGTGACAAGGGTATTGTCAATGGTAAAATGAGCACAATATTTCATATTCCAACAGGTTATGGGCCCACACCTCCTTCATTCAGTCTAAACGTTGGAAGGAATCATAGCCTCTAGGGTATTGAGCTCATTGAGGAATTGTTGCTAGGGTTACTAGCAGGAGCAGCTTCCAAAGACATTGTTGCTAAGGTTACTAGCAAAATCAGTTGCAAAAACCCTAACCTCAAATCTGGCACCTTGCGATGGAGCATCTCGCTCAAAAAGAAGATATTCATATGCACCTTAACTCAGTGCACCTTTTGTCTCTCTCAGAAGACACAAATGATGAAGTTGAATTTTTGGATCAAGGCATGACCAGTTACCAATCAATCGAAGACATGTGTGAAACAGTCAGTCTTTTACACTACTCAACACTTAACGGAACAATTGAAGACAACATGTGGATAATTGATAACGGAGCTTCTAGGCACATGACGGGAGATCAAGCCAGACTCTCAAATCTAAATGAGAATAAGACCTTGTACAAGGTAGATCTTGGAGACAAAACCACTTACCCCATGGAAGGATTTGGACAAGTCACCATCAAAATGAAAACAGGTAATTATGTTCACTTAAGCAATGGTTTATATGTACCTGGTTTAGAAAAGAATCTTGTATCAATAACTTGCCTAGAAGACAAGGGAAAAAGAATAGCTTTCATGGATGGAAAAGTGTTATCATGGCATAAAGACTCCAGCATAGAGAATGTTAGGGTTATCAGAAGTCGTGAAGGAAACTTGTACAGACTACTAGAACAAAATGAAGAAGCTCTTGTACATGACAAAGTCAACCCTAATGAACTTTGGCACAGAAGGTATGCTCATATTAATTATCAAGCATTACCCTTTCTCAAAAGAATGGTTGAAGGAATACCAGAGTTGCAATCTACACATGAAGTAATCTATAAAGGATGTGCTCTTGGGAAGAATATCAAGAAACCATTCCCAAGAAGTAATAACAAAACTAAGGATATTCTAGATCTAATACACTCGGATGTTTGTGGTCCTATACTAGTAAAATCTCTAGGAGGATCTTTTTACTATGTAATATTCATAGATGACTATTCAAGAAATACATGGCTATACCTACTGAAGACAAAAGACAAAGTATTCAGCAAGTTTCAAGAATTCAAAACAGAGATAGAAAACCTCACAAACAAGAAAATCAAGACATTAAGAATAGATAATGGAGGAGAATACACCTCGAAGGAATTCGTTGCATTCTACAAATCGGCAGGGATTAGGAGGGAGATGATTGTTCCTCATAATCCTCAAAAAAATGGTGTAACAAAAAGAAAGAACATATCTATTGAAGAAACCGTAAAATCCTTACTGAATGAAAAAGGTCTGTCCATGTTCTTATGGGGAGAAGAAGCAATGACAGAAATATATGTGCAGAACATAAGTCCTCGTCATATATTGAAGAACATGACACCAGAAGAAGCTTTCTCGGGAAAGAAACCTAATGTGGAAAATCTAAGAATATTTGGATGTCCTGTTTACTCCCACATTCCCAAAGACAAGAGGACTAAACTTGAACCTTCAAGAAAGAAAGGGATATTCGTGGGATATAGTGATTCGTCCAAGGCTTACAGAATATATATTCCAGAACAACAAAAGATCAAGATCAGCAGAGACGTAACATTCAATGAAAGGATGGCCTTCGGGAAATCCATCGAAGAAAATATAGAAGAAGAAGAGATTGAATAACTTAACGAAGAAAGCACATAAAACGTAAATGATGAAAAGGAACTACCTGATCATCCTATGGATCCATGTGAAAACATTGATTCAGATATCATACCTAAGACTAAGAAAATACTAGCTTGGCTTGAAGCTACCTTATAAGACGCAGAAAGACTCAAGGTTCCAGAAGGAACATTCAGAAAGAGTAAAAGACCTAAAAGATTCTCAAGTTATGCAGCATACATGACAAAGCTTCTACATGAAGAACCTACCACATTTGAAGAAGCAGTTCAAAAGGAACAATGGAAAGAAGCTATGATGGAAGAGCATCAATCCATTATGAAAAATGAGGTATGGGAAATCGTACCAAGACCTAAATAAAAATCGGTGTTAACTTCAAAATGGGTGTACAAGATCAAACATGTAGCAGACAGAAGCGTGGATAAATACAAGGCAAGATTCGTAGCTAGAGGGTTCTCCCAAGAGGAGGGAGAAGATTATGAAGAAAAGTTTGCTCCAGTGGCTAGATATACTTCCATCAGAGCTATCATATCTCTTGTCGCTTCCATGGGATAGAACTTACATCAGATGGATGTAAAGATAGCTTTCCTCAATGGAGCCATTGAAGAAGAAGTATATATTGAACAACCTCAAGGGTTTGAGGTACATTCCAGAGACACTCACGTTTTCATATTGAAGAAATCTCTATATGGACTCAAGCAAGTTCCAAGGGCTTGGTATGCCAGAATGGATAGCTATCTAACAAGACTTGGTTTCTCCAAGAGTTATGCAGATCAAAACCTTTATTACAAAGTCATGGACAATGCACTTGTGATTCTACTATTATATGTTGACGATCTATTCATAACAGGTGAAGAATCTCTCATTATCCAATGCAAGAAGGAATTAGCTTCTGAAATTGATATGAAAGATCTAGGTCTCATGCACTATTACTTGGGACTAGAAGTATGCCAGAAGTGTGGTGAAGTATTCCTTGGACAAGGAATGTACGCAATAAAAAATTCTTCAGAAATTTGGAATGATGGACTGTAAGTCCATGGACACTCCTATGAATGCGGATATAAGAAAAGTGAAAGTTTCAGATTCTGATCCAGTAGATCCATCTCTATATCGACAACTAATTGGGTAATTGATGTATTTGGTAAATAATCGACCAGACATTTGCTTTGTCGTAAATACACTAAACCAGTTCCAGGTGGAACCAAGACATGAGCATTGGATAGTTTCAAAGCATGTATTAAGATATATTCATGGAATAATAAACTATGGTTTGAGATATACTACATCCAACAATATACAACTCCATGGATTCACAGACTTAGATTGGGCAGGAAGTGCAGAAGATAGAAAGAGCACTTCAGGTATGTGTTTCATCTTGGGCTCCGCTATGATATCTTGGGGCAGCATGAAACAGAAGTCTGTCGCAATCAACACAACAGAAGCAGAGTATATGGCAGCATGTGAAGCATGCATTGAAGCCATATGGTTAAGGAAGTTAATATCTGATTTATTTGATCAGATTCCAGAATCGGCCATAATATATTGTGATAATCAGAGTTGTATAAGATTATCAGAACAACTCGTGTTTCATGAAAGGTCAAAACACATTGAGATCAAATACTACTTTATGAGATAAATTCCAAGAAGGAGAGGTAAAACTCAAGTTTATCCCCACTGACGAGCAGACAACAGGCATTCTGACAAAACCTCTATCCAGAATAAAGTTTTCATATTTCCGAGAGAAGATGGGGATCGTGGAAAAAACTCCCTTAACCGAAAGGGAAGACTCTCCAGGTTAGGAGGGAGCACTAAAATATTATTGAAAAATATCATTGAAACATTTATCTTTGTGATTGAAAAATAATCCAGATTGGACAGATTCTTTCCTGTTCAGAAAGTGGATTGATATTTCTGACGGACAACAATTTCCCATTGTGGTTAACATGGGAAATGGTCCAGATTGTTGATGTATCATAGACAGCGACTTCCCATTGTCGTTAACATGGGGAGTGGTCTAGGGCAGTCTCTCTTCTTGAGGGTTACTCAAGAAGACTGGCCCGCCTCGCCGGACAGTGATTTCTCATTATGGTTAACGTGAGGAATGGTCTGTTTTGGAGGTTGATGCAGGACAATCTTTTCCTCTTGTGGTTAACAGAGGAAATGGTCCAAACAGTCATTCCTTAGGGTTTATACATTCTCTCCAGGGTGCACTTTGATTAGTGTAGGAAGAATAGCCCAGAGTGGGGAATGGTCCAGGTTCAGAAGACAAAACAGATATTCTTCCTTGTTTGAGAAGAATAGTCCAGATATCTCATTGTTCTACTCTGAGGGAAGATATTATTTCATATCTCACAGACGTGAGTGAAATATTGGCCAAGATGATTCAGTTTATTTTAACAATGTTTTTCTGTGCAGGTTGGCATCAGATGATTGTTATGGAGACTGCTTGTCTCCATAAAGTAGAGATATACTACTGTGGTGGATTTGTTCCATTGTTTGTGACTATGTTTCATGGTTTGAGTAGTTGCGTACTACAATGGATAAACACAGGTGTGTTCTATCAATTGATATTGTACTAGTTGTCATAGAAGATTATCCAGTTGGATAATAATGACGGTGCTCGTGATACTACCAGTTGAATGGTCTGTTTGTTCTCAAGACCATACCTCCCTAGCTAGGAGGGAGTGTTGATATTATGGTAGCTTCAGGAGGTATGAACCTCTATTGTGACCTATGACGAGATTAGAATATTCCGGAAGGAAGAAAAGAAGTAAAGGAAACGCTAGACAAGATGTCAACTGCAGAAATATAATTAATGTGAATTAATTAGTACCCAGAAGGAGAATTCAGCCCCAGTAAGTCTGCCAGACCACTATAAATACAGGGCACCAATTCTCATTATTCACACTTCTCAGAATTGCAGAGAGCAGTTTATGCGCACTGCAGTTGGCAGTTTTGTGCACAAGTTTTTGGGGAAGGTGTTGCGCCAGTTTCTGGGTGGGACTATCTTATCAACTTGGTTTCTATTCTTGCTTGATGAATTAGCCTTGCTTGGATATTAATTGCTACCAGTATTCTTCTTTGTCAAGGTCAAGGTGCTCGAAGGGTGTCTTCGGCCTATGGTTGGGTGACAAGGGTATTATCAATGGTAAAATGAGCACAATATTTCATATTCTAACAAGGTGTGCAGCAACCCTGCCACATCCTACTAACACTCCCATCATGGCTCAAACTGTAGGTTAACAATTACCTAGTTCGAGAGATCCATGATGTCGTGAGGGAAAACTGTCACAGTCACTCACAAAGATTCTAAGGGGCGTGCAATAAGGCAGAGACAGTATTCCTTAGAGGCCCTTAATCTTCCACAAGGTCACCTAATGGAGTATTGACTCCAAGGGTTTGACATCTACCAAAATCAGTCAAAATGAGAATGGAATCCTTGGAGCACGTAGTGCATCTTGAAGGGCACGTTGCATAAAAGAAACATGAATGAAGGCGAGTGGCACCCTTGGAGCACATAGTGCATCTTGAAGGGAACGTCGTGGTTTTTAAACACAAGTGAGTCAATGAACCTAGGTACCTAGAAAACAATATCGTACCTTGACATGGTCAGCCTTAAAATAATTATGCATTGCTAAAGTATATTAATTATAACTTTTCCCTTAAAAAAATCGCAAGGCCTAGTTGAAATTAAAGCCTAGGTCTAAGTAGGATTTGAGGACAAAAATTTAATTAAGCAATTAATAAAAGCAGGGAAAATAAAATTAGAATTAAAAGGGGGGGAAATAAAATTTAGAATTAAATAGAGGATTAAATTATTTAAAATATTAATTGTTGTTTATGTGCAAAAGTTGCTAAATTTGAACTTAGAAAAAAATGGGAAATTATTTGGAAAAGGAATGTGGAACATAGAAGGAATATAGTGTTGAGAACTTTCCTAAAATGAAATCAACTAATCTTTAAGAAGGTTGTCAGTCATTAAGGGAATGTGAGGGAATAAAGGGACATCGAGGAGCGTTTTTAGGGACGCTTTTAGGTGGGTGATGGAATTTGGAAATTTAATCAAATTAATTAAATGAATTCCTGGTGCAACTAAGGGATCAAGTGACAAGTGTATGGGGGAGAATATTCCTAATAAAAATTTAACAAAAAGAATTTAATGTGCATTTTGGAAACCAATCACTAAGAAAACTCTATAAAAGAAATGACAGAGAAGGGGAATGGGGACGACTGGTAGGCGTAAGGTTACGCTGTCGATATTTTTCTTGACTGATTTTTCTTGTGGGAGTTGGGATGCCCAAATCAATTAGAGAGTGCTAGCTCGACCTTGCAAGGCGAGCTAGGAGCTAGCTTTTCTCCAGTTTGTGTGTGTGGCCCCTTTGCAGGTCGAGGGGCTCAAGGGGAAGAATATTAACCCTAGCGTTGGTTGGGAGGTACCGGTGAGGTATCAGCGGTTAGCAAGAAAGAGATGGACGGAGCGCAAGTGCAGAGTGACATCTTCAAATTCGTCGCCTCAGTTACGGTAATTGTTACCTTGAAAGTTGTAATTATATTAAGGGTTAGTAATATTTTAGTTATAGAATTATATTGTTACTGTATTATAATTCTGGTTGAATCAAAATGTTCATTAATATCCTTGAGACTTAATTGAGAATCTTGGCAGGTAAAAGAATTCCATTCCAGATCTGATTTTATGTCCAAGAAAAATTTAGTTCAGTTTATTAAGAAAAATGTATGGTTATGTTTTACTATTAACACTCGTTGCTATGGGTGGCTTCTCAGCTTGACCTTCTTAATCTTCCTTGCCACCTTTCTACCCAAGACATTCCATTCCATAGACTCTACGATTTATTGACTGGTGTGACTAGACTACCTTTGTTGCCTCAAACCCTCATCGATTGGTTTTATTGTGAAATTTTTTTCTTGTCCTAGAGTGTTCATTGTTGAATCTTCCTTGGTTCCTCATTTGATTTTTCCCTCCCATCTAGTGAATTTTATGGTGGTTCTATACACCTTGGGTAGGTGATTCCACCCTTTTCAATGTAATTCCTTGCTCAGAAATCCTCATGCATATTTCGATGAGGTTTAGGAAGATTTGAGAATTGTGCCTTTCCCCTTGCTAACCTACGTTATATGTCTTACCTAGAAACTTGGGGCGATCTCATACCCAAATCACTAAAGGTTTAAATTATCTGCAATTGTGTTTACTGCCCAATGACTTGGGAGATCGCCTACCAAGCTCTAATTGTCCCTTTACCTCTGCAATTCTAGTTAGCTTTCCCAACGACTTAGCTTCACTTCACATAGGCATGGGGATAATTGCTCGACTCGTTCCTCAACCTCTACAATTTGTGCTAGTTAAAACTGAGCGTAAAAATAAAAAGGAAAGTTCCCAGACTTCCTAATCGCGCAACATTTGATTATTCCAAAAAGAAAGCAAGCTATATTTATAACGTCACTTCAAATGGGTTCCGCAACCCAAAATAAGTGAGCTCGGGTTCGTAAACTCACCCCCCCTTTCTTTCAGGTTCTTTAATGTCAATATTATAGACATATGGCCAGTATCATGTTCTATAACCGAACTGAAGTTGACCCAACAGCTTCAAAGTTTACACAACAACTTCAGTTTGATCCTGGAAGGAACCTCTCTAACTCAATCGGTAACCGGGGGTGAAGGACAAGTTACGTTGTCTACCTGACAAACCTCACTCCTATGGCTATTCTTCGTATTAAAATATTTATTCAATAATGAAAAATTAAATTTGAGATCCATTCCTCGTTCTCGAAGACAGCTTCTTTGGACCCAATAACCAACCTCTTTCACTAAACTGCAAGATGTATATTCTTTCGTTTGAGATCTCAAGCTTTGAACTTGGTGTTAGGATATTTAGAAACTTAGGAGTTAGTTAAGATCTGCTTGGTCTAATATGTCGTTAGGTAAAAGTGTGTTTCTTTAGTATGCATTAGTATGCATTTGTAGATAGAAAATCTGACGGTCACGATATGTTCCTGACATAGAGTGATCTGACAGTTCATACTCTCCTCGATCTTAACGTCCATTCATCTGTGGCTTAACACTCGATTGGTCCATGATCTCTATTTAAAGAGCATGGAGGGTCATTTTTCAATGATCGATTGTGAGAAACTCTCTTGTAAAATCTCTCTGAAATCTTTTTCTTTGCATTAATAAACTGCTCCAAGTGGTCGTGTTGGTTGGGACCGTGGATGTTTCCCCATAGGGGTTTTACCACGTGAAAACATTGGTGCGTTGATATTTGATCTGGTTATGTGAGTGGTTACTAAAGGTGTTCATCCTCTGTTGGAATACATGTGTTTTCGAACATGGTATCAGAGCCTGTTTGAAGACCTGCTCCTATTGTAGATCGAGATCGTAAAGCCGAGTTTCCTCATCTCCATATTTTGTCATTTTCGTACATTTATGGGCTGAGAAGACTATTCCATTATGTCTAGAGCACTCGTTTCATTCAGGAACACTTTTCGTTTCACTCGAAAAGGTTTCTGTTTGCCCAAGATATAGCCATTACAGTCATATCCGGAGGTATAAAGCCTGAATACGCATTTTTTAAATTTCTGCAAAGTTTTATTTTGATTTTATTTCGGTTTGTATTTTTTATTTCCAGGTTGCTACTCTTTTAGATATGTGTATGCTCTTTGCCACATGCCCCATGCGATCTCGACAAATCAGAAACAGATAGGAAAAGGTGCATCTTTCGGGTAAGCTAACCGAGATCTAACCCTTGTTGTCATCAAGAAGCAAAAATAATTTCTTGTGTGAAAAAGAGTTTTTTTTTAACATGCTCTCCAAGGCCGTCTTCAAAAACAACAACAACAACAATTTTTTTCTTGTGTGAAAAGAGTTTTTTTTTAGCATGCTCTCCAACAACAACAACAACAACAACAACAACAATCCTCCTTTTGAACATTATAATATGTTTTTCTAGACCATTTGGTTAAAACTTGCCTTATTAAGTAAGAGGTATTGAGTTCAAGTCTCTCTTTTGTTACTTTTTTTTTAAAATTTCATGCTAAAAATTGTAAAGTGCATTTCACTTCAAGTATAAAAGTGAATCACTATAAGTAGTTGACGCAGTGATGACGCACAAGCATACCCCGCAGCGTCTCTGCACGCACCTCCTGCTCTCAGGATCGTTCTAATCCCCTCTTCGAGCCAAATTATCTCCTTGGACTCCCAAATGGAATCCCTTCGAAAATTGACCCACAAGTCTTTTCTTCACCATGTCTCAGCCTCTGCACCGGACCATGAACAAATTCCCCACAGGAAATGTAATATCGGGCTTTGGGGTTTCGTGTTCCCCATCGTCGAGAGTCCCTGACCTCTCGATTCCCCGATCACTGATGAGCTCTCTGTCGGCCTTAGCTCCTCCTAGCTATGTCCTGGTCCACACGACCGTGTTCACAAGACCGTAGCCTTATACCTTTCTATCGGGGTTTTGGACTGATCTAAAAATGAAGAAGACTTGAAAAACTTGAATAATTATTGCAAGTGAAATGTTATGTGTTTAAAGCAACGGGATCAATTTGCAACACATAAATTAAGGATTACTTATGAAAAATACACATAGACAACAGCATAAACATTGAACAATAACACATGTGCACAGCAATTGATAAAGGAGTTCACCCCTCTTATGGGCTACATCTCCTGGTCCAGCTTCCAATGGATCATTATTATTAATTGCTCATAAAGTTCTCAAAAACATGTCTTACAATTCTCAAACTGACAAACTGAGTGCTCCAATGGCTTCCCAGAGTCCCAAAACCCCTGTCTGGGCTCTTTCGACACCTCAATCGGTCGAAAAACGAAGAAGTTAGGCCTCCTGGAAGTCTCCCTCTTCAAGCTTGTTGTCGATGGTTCTACAATTCGTACCCTCCTTGAGAAAACCTGGCTCACACGCTCATTTAAGCGCAAAAACCCAGCACCGGGCGCAACCGCGCCAACGATGCAAACTGTAGGACGGTTAAGGCGCCTCCAGCCCCTAACCGCCTCGCCACCTGGGCGTATGGCGCATGTGACCAAAGGCTGGGCAAAAAAGTGGTTTAATCGTTTGAACCGTGCAACGGTGTACCCCCGCGCGCCCACTCGGGGTCATATGGTAACCATGGGCTAGGTTACAAAACACGTGCGCAATATACAACCGCGCACATTATACAATGGCATAACCGTTACAATATATATATATATATATATATATATATATATATATATATATGGGTATAAACTTTGGTCCGTGCATTTTAAATCCGCGCCATATTACAATGGTATATGTGTTAAATAAACTATGGGTCGGGGCTAAGCCCCGACCCGACCCCCCTCCGTATTCAACATTAAACAATGTTAAATATATACAATGCCATAAACCTAACAAGGCTCATGCGGCAGCATAATGGTTAGCGGAGGTTTGGTCAAGTCTTTAGAAATGGGGGAGGTCCAGGAGTCGAACCCTGCGGACTCCCATAGAACTTTTACATATAACCATACAATAGGGGGGACACGTGGCACCCAGGGATTGGGCCACGTGTCTCCTTATTATTCGCCATAAATCGGACACGTGTCAACATGCTACTCGCCAACAATCGACCAATAAGAACATGCCACATCATCCACCTACCACGTCATCCACCTGCCATGTCACCGTACGGATGGTACGGCCCTGCCACGTCACCATACGGACTGTACGGACAGGTACAGTCAACATCCAAAAATTTTGTCTGTTTGGCTTGGCGGACAGATCGCGATATCTTCTCCATACAGACTCCATTTGAGAAAGTAAATATACTGTCGGAATCAGGAAGACGAGACGGACGCAATGGAACTGTTTTCGTCGCATTCCGGGCACTTTGAAAATTGAGCAAAATTTGATCCCCTGATCACACCTCCCCATTGGGAAGCTTTTGGACCACCAAAAGAATATCTCATTCTATGTGAAGATGAGGGTATAGTTCCCTCACCCTTCCAACCTCAATCCACTTGGCCTTGTTGGGATTCGTCCCTTTAAGACCAACTCGCAAATACTCCACATTTTCGCGCTTCGAAGTTCGCATTCTCCTGTCAAGTATGGTGTCTTCCTGCAATTCTGTTAGATACTCTGGAGAAAAATCATCTATGGAAGGAATCTGAACATGCTCTCCTTGATCATCAATCAACGGAGGCTCATACAACTTCAAATTCTCAACATTAACAACTGCATACATCTGCATATATGGAGGCAAATTTAAACGAAAAGCATTGTTACCAATCTTGCCGACAATTTTGAAGGGACCATATCGAATTGGTTTCAACTTTTTACCTTCTACTTTAAGCCTCTCCTTGTTGATGTAAAGCCACACTTCATCACCAACTTCGAAACTGTGATCAACACGATGTTTGTCATGTCTCGCTTTGTACTTGGCCTGACTCTTTTCCAACTGCTCTTGCACCACATGATGTATCGACTGAATTTGTTCAATGAACTTCTCTGCCCGATCAATATCATATTGCCCATCAATAGCAATATCTTTCCCAAAGATGAAATCTAAAGGCGACTTGGGCAAATAGCCAAAACATGTCTCAAATGGCGACGTTTGAGTCGAAGAGTGCTTAGCTCGATTGTACGCATACTGAACGTAGTGTAAATGTTCATCCCAAAGATTAGGATGCTTGCTGCAATATGCACGAAGAAGATGTACCACTGTACGATTCACCACCTCTGTCTGACCATCTTTCTACGGATGAAAAGCTGTGCTCTTTTTCAACTTGGTTTCCATGAGTGCCCACAAACTCGACCAAAAACTTCCAACAAATCGAGAATCCCGATCAGAAATGGTGGACTTGGGCAAACGAAAATGCACCCAAACATTTTGAAAGAACAACTGTGTCGTTTGTTCTGCTGTTACCTGCTTAGTACAAGGCATCAAAATACACATCTTGCTAAAATGATCAACCACAACATAAAGATAATCATGACCCTTTCTCGACATAGGTA
>ML792710.1:241411-264341 GCA_009831015.1 Picea engelmannii | reverse complement strand
TCTAATCTTAATGAAGCTAACTGAATTTTGGTTTCATCATGTTGAATCTTTTGTATTCTAGAATAGACTTCAATTTGACGTATCCAGTTATCTAACTTTTCAGCGTTAACTTCTCCATTATAAAGTGGCAACTCAAATTTTATATCAAGCTTTAATGAAGGAATTTTCAAATGAGTTTTACCATGCCCATTGGGAAGATGTTTCGAATTTGTAGAAGAATAAGAAGAAGAAGATGATGATGATGGAGGAGAGGGTGGTGGAGAAGCACCATTCCCTCCATCTCTGCTTGGAGTCTTTTCACCACCGCCTCCCTTATGCATTGAAGGGTTAGAGCCTTCACCCTGTGACATCATGTTCCGTTCCATCATGACCTTCATCATATCTCTCAACTATATGATAGTCTGCCTGAAGTCTTCTTCTTCGTTCGGAACACGTTCATGATCTTATGCATGTGCCATGCTTGGTGAATGTCTCTCTGCAACTTGCGGTGAATGAAACTGCTTCCTCCTTATCGGATAAGAACTTGGCTCCACAAGTTGACCTTCTCCTCTTGTGAGTTTCAACCTTGTGAGCATCAAAAACAAAACTTGCAAACAATCAAGTCTTCAAAACCAGTGCTCTGATACCGACTTGATCTAAAAATGAAGAAGACTTGAAAAACTTGAATAATTATTGCAAGTGAAATGTTATGTGTTTAAAGCAACAGGATCAATTTGCAACACATAAATTAAGGATTACTTATGCAAAATGCACATAGACAGCAGCATAAACATTGAACAATAACACATTTCCACAACAATTGATAAAGGAGTTCACCCCTCTTATGGGCTACATCTCCTGGTCCAACTTCCAATGGATCATTATTATTAATTTCTCATAAAGTGCTCAAAAACATGTCTTGCAATTCTCAAACTGACAAACCAACTGCTCCAATGGCTTCCCAGCGTCCCAAAACCCCTGTCTGGGCTCTTTCGGCACCTCAATCGGTCGAAAAACGAAGAAGTTAGGCCTCCTGGAAGTCTCCCTCTTCAAGTTTGTTGTCTCTGGTTCTACAATTCGTACCCTCCTTGAGCAAACCTGGCTCACACGTTCATTTAAGCGCAAAAACCCAGCACTGGGCGCAACCACACCAACGGTGCAAACCGTAGGACGGTTAAGGTGCCTCCAGCCCCTAACCGCCTCGGCACCTGGGCGTATGGCGCATGTGACCAAAGGCTGGGCGAAAAAGTGGTTTAACCGTTTGAACCGTGCAACGGTGTACCCCCGCGCGCCCACTCGGAGTCATATGGTAACCATGGGATAGGTTACAAAATGCGCACGCAATATACAACCGCGCACATTATACAATGGCATAACCGTTACAATATATATATATATGGGTATAAACTTTGGTCCGTGCATTTTAAATCCGCACCATATTACAATGGTATATGTGTTAAATAAACTATGGGTCGGGGCTAAGCCCCGACCCGACCCCCCTCCGTATTCAACATTAAACAATGTTAAATATATACAATGCCATAAACCTAACAAGGCTCATGCGGCGGCATAATGGTTAACAGAGGTTTGGTCAAGTCTTTAGCAATGGGGGAGGTCCGGGGGTCGAACCCCGCGGACTCCCATAGAACTTTTACATATAACCATACAATAGGGGGGACATGTGGCACCCAGGGATTGGGCCACGTGTCTCCTTATTATTCGCCATAAATCGGACACGTGTCAACACGCTACTCGCCAACAATTGACCAATAAGAACATGCCACGTCATCCACCTGCCACGTCACCGTACGGATGGTATGGCCCTGCCACGTCACCGTACGGACTGTACGGACAGGTACAGTCAGCATCCAAAAATTTTGCCTATTTGGCTTGGCGGACAGATCGCAATATCTTATCTATACGGACTCCATTTGAGAAAGTAAATATACCTCCGAAATCAGGAAGACGAGACGGACGTAATGGCACTATTTTCGTCGCATTACGAGCACTTTGAAAATTGAGCAAAATTTGATCCCCTGATCATGGACTTAAATTTCCCGATGCTTTCCAATCCCCGTTAGCCCTCCAGGCTAAGCTCTTGGTCCACGTGACCCCTAGCTCACAAGACCGCAGCGTTGTTCCCCCATCGGGGTTTCGGACTTTTCAATGCCAAAATTCAAACGTCCTCAGGACTCGCGATTCCTCGAATCCCGACGCACTCCCTACGCGTTAGCCCTCCTGGATAGGCTCCTGGCCAATATGGCCACCATCCCCGTGACCTCAGTCTTATCCCTCGTTGGGGTTTCGGGGTTTCCAATGCCAAAATGCATTGGCCCACGAGATTTCTGATTCTCCAAATCCCGACTCTCCAGTTTGCTGACAGCTGGCCCCCTTGAATGACACTTTTCCACTTCTCTAATATGCGGACAACTGGCTCCCACTCATCGGAATTCCAGACTTCGCGATTCCAAAGTGCATAAACACTTTTTCATCAGGATCCCCGATATCCCGATGGACCAAACGCCGATCAACAACTTCTTGTCGGAACTTTCCCCGATGGCGCCGATTGCTGCCACACGTCCTCCTCAAGATGGACGGTCCTGATCTCTCCGGGATTTCGAGACTTTTGATGTCCCGATTCTTTCGACCTCAGGAACTCCGATTTCCCAATGGCCAATATACCGACGATTGCTCGATCTCCGCCACGTGTCTCTCCCCAACGGACGATCCAGATCGCTCTGGTGTTTCGAGACCTGAAGTGTCTCGATTTTCTTGTCCTCGAGAATCCCGATTTCCCGATGATTGCTATCCCGATGGCTACACCTCTCATCGGGACTTTACTTCTGCCTATGAGAGTTTAACTCCCACGCAACTCCTGACAGATCCGATGGCTGTCGGGTATTTGGACCAAGATCCGACAGTCCAGATCTCTTCTTCTGCGCACACTCCAGAGACTAAACACCGAGCCTCTTCTCCCGATCCAACGGCTGACGGGATTTTTGAATGAGATCCAATGACTGTCGATCTCCCCCTCTGTGCGCTTCTCCTGAGCTCCTCCTAGACGTAGAAATCAACGGTCCAGATATCTTCTCCAACCGATCCGATGGCTACTGTTGCTCCTCCTGATCTTTAGCGCACTTTCTTCCGAGACTTGGAATAATTTCCAGCTCCCAAAGGCCTCAACCTTTGTTCTCCTTTTCCTCTACGAACCCCTCGACTCTGAGCTTCGCCAATGTGTGTGAAAATGTTGTTCCTCCTGAGCCCTTCTTCAGATCTTTGAAGATTTTACCTCTACCTCCTATAGAGTCTTCACGCATACACTGCGTTGTCTCTCATGAGCTCTTCCTGTAGCTTTGACCTCTACAGAAATTCGTCCTTGTTCCTTTCTCCCACAAATGGAGAATGTAATTCCCTCCTGGCAGTGTCTCTGCTCAAGCAACCTCTTGCTGAGTCCTTCTAGGTGTTCAACAACGTAGTGAAGATCCTTCAGTGGACTCTTCCTTCAAATGGCAGAACTCAAAAGAGTTCTCTTCCCCTTCTGTGTCTGTCTGCACACTGACTCGATGCCTCCTGGCAGAGTTTCCCTTTCACGGAACGTTCAACAGTTCTGTCTTCTTCTCCTGTGCACCTATGCACTCGCTCGATGCCCACCTGGCAGAGCTTCACAGAATCCTCAATGATTCTATTTCTTCTGAACTCACAGCAGAGTTCTTCTTCTGTGCACTCCTTGCGCCTGCTCAATGCCCACCTAGCAGAGCTCCACAGAATCCTCAATGATTATGTTTTCTTCTTCTAACTCTTAGCAGAGTTCTTCCAACTGCACCTTGTGCCTATGCTCAATGCCCACTTGGCAGAGCCTTACAGAACTCCTAAGAGATTTTGTCTGCAACTGTGTCTTCTCCCACACAGCCTTGCCTCCTGAGGTGTTCAGCAACCTCAAAGGTCTTCCTCCTGAGTTGTTGATTTCAGCTCTTATGCCTCAGCACACCTTTGTCTGAAACCTGCAGTGTTCAGAAGTGCATCCTTTGTGCATGGCTCTCAGAACCCGCAGCGTTCTACCACACCCTCCTGGTGTGAAGCCTCAAAGACCTTCACCTGAAATCAAAAAAACCTGCAAATGTACAACCACAGCATACATTCACAACATATGAAGAACACTCACAGACATCCATACAACACAGAATATCATACAGGAAAAACTACTCTGTTATATTAAATTGGCAAATGCCTGTAATTACAAGGTGTTCTCAATCTCTCTCTGGCTCTACTATTACAACCATTACCACCACCAAAATGAGATCTAAAAATCTCTTTTACCTGAGGGGCTCATCGAGCGCTTCCCTCCAGGTCTACCTACTCTATTTAATTACAATAAATGGTTGTCTAGTCCAGCATCTGGATCTAGATCTCAGTCGATCTAGCATTAAATCCCATCTACCTAACGCCTGCACAAAGGCACGGCTTCTATGGCTCACCAGCCTAGACATTAAAGTTACATTGAATTCAGATTTAAATGAGGTTGTTCCTCTCTCTTAGCGTGCGATTTGAATTCGTTGGCGTGGCTGGCTGGCTAGCTGGCTGACGTGGAGAGATGCTCCTGCATCAATAGCTTTATATTTTATTTTAGAGTTATTTATTTTGCATGCAACTTTTTTGTTATAAGGTAACTTCATTGTAAAAGTGATCCCCACTTCTCTTTATAAAAGTGGGTCACTTCATAAAGTAGCTTACACTATCACGTGGTTATTTGGTTACCGTTTATGTCTTTTTTTAAAAAGGGCATAACTCTCACATCGGAAGTTCGTTTTCAGTGCCGTTTTTTTAGAAACCGCATAACTTTTTGAGATCTTTCCATCCAGATCATTAGTTTCAATTTTTAAATCTGAATTATCTGCATATTTAATATGTCTTCTACAAGTAATGTCTTGCTTACTAGCAACAACTACTTCCAATGGAAATCACATATGGAAGATTTATTAAGAAGTAAAGGCTTGTACCGAATTACCTTGGGAAAGGAAACAACACCCACTGATGATTATAAGAAATCCAAATGGGATAATAGGAATGACGAAGCACGTGGACTAATCGGAATGTCCATATCTCATGATTTAACGTACCACCTTCAAGGAATTGATGACCCCGAAGAAGCTTGGAACACAATTGAATCTGTGTTTGGTAAACTCAATATTATTCAAGCACAATAATTAGAAAATCAAATACTGACCTTGAGTCCAAGTGATTTTTATTTCCTTGGAGACTATCTATCTAAGTTTAAAACACTCAGAATTTTATGTGAAGAATGTAAGATAAAAATGGAGGAAGATCATTGCATATATCTTATTCTTTCTAATATAGGTAGTGCATATTTTGTGTTTGTATCTACCTTTTATGCCATGAAAGAGGCTCTAGGGAAAGCTTATGTAAAACCCACTCTTGAGTCCTTTTGTGCTTCTTTGATTAAAGAGGAAGATAAGCTTGTACAACTTGGAGTGATCAACACTGCAGGTACCTCCAACAAAGCCTTAGTTGCCCAGCAAAAAGATAAACCCAAGTATCCCAAGAAGCAACATCCTCGCTACAACAACAAACAACCTAAGGGTCCCAAACCCACTCAGACAACTTCAGCTCCTAATGGTGACAAAGGAGAAAAATATAAAAGTAATAATACTAACAGACATTGCAAATTTTGTGATAATGATGGTCATGATGAGTCCAAATGTTTGAAGAAGATGGAAGCCTTAGAAGCATCAATGAAGAAGCACAACATCAGTATTGATTCTTCTTCTCCTTCTTCTCATGGACATGCACTTTTTGCTTCTGGTTTTTCCTTCAATACACCTTCTACTACTACTTCTTCTTCTGATGAGTGGCTTATTGATTCAGGAGAATGTTATCATATGGCTAAGGATAAAACCATATTTTTTGCTCTAAATGAATGTAACACCAAGAAAATATTTTTTGGTGATGATAGATCTCTTAGTGTTGTAGGATATGGAACAGTTCAGGTAGAAAATGGTAATTTCAATGATGTATTATGTGTTCCAAATCTTTCTTGTAACCTTCTATTAGTATATCAAATCACTCATTCAGGTGAAGGTAAAACCGTCGAGTTTTCACCCCACCAAGTTGTAATCAAGGATCTAAAAGATCCTAAGAATGTTCTTGCAACTGGAATTGTTGATGATATTACCAGGTTGTACAAGTTTGACAACTTTGGGTCATCATCTTTTTCATCAGTTTTTGTTGCTCATAGCGATGACTTGAGCAAACTTTGGCATGAGAAGTTTGGTCATCTAAACTATCGCTCATTGCAGCAACTATGTAATCAACAGATGTGACTGGTCTTCCTCTTTTTTCATGCAGAGATGGTGTATGTGTTGGTTGTGTTCTCAGCAAACATCATCGGGACAGTTTTGACAAACATGCCTCTTGGCACGCCTCGGGTCCTTTGCAGCTTGTTCACAGTGATTTGTGTGGTCCACTTTCTTCTCCTTCTTTTTCTGGGTGCAAGTATTTCTTAACTTTCATTGATGACTTTTCCAGACGTACTTGGGTTTACTTCTTAAAACTCAAGAGTGAAGTTTTTGACAAGTTTTTGGCCTACAAGACCCGTGTAGAAAAGCAATCTGGACATCAAATTCAAAGGTTAAGAACAAATAATGGAGGTGAATATGTGAACAATAATTTTACAAGCTACTGCACTACACAGGGAATCCAAATGCAATACATTGTTCCATATACACCATAACAAAATGGTGTTGCTGAGAGAAAGAACCGCACATTAAAAGAAATGGCTAATTGTATGATCCAATCTAAGGGATTAAGTCTAAAGTATTGGGTGGAAGCCATCAACTATGCAAATTACATAGTAAATCGCACTCCCACAAAGGCTCTTAAAAATATAACACCAGAAGAAGCTTGGACTAAAATTAAACCAGATGTAAGTCACTTCCGTGTATTTGGAAGTATAGCATTGACTCACATTCCTGATGAGAAAAGGAAAGCATTGCAGCCTAAAAGTGAGAAGTTTATATTTTTTGGTTATTCAGAAGATGTCAAAGGTTACATACTTCTTCAATCACATTGTAATGAAATTATTCTTTGAAGAGATGTTAAATTTTATGAAAATCTCTTGGCCTACGAGCCATCTTCGGCAATTGTTCCTTCTTCGGCCTGCGATCCATCTTTGGCATTTGTGCCTTCTTATGATCTGGTTTCTTCTTTAGATGATGATAGTGAGGATGAAAATCCACCTCCGCCTGCTCACCCTCCTCCAGATGAGTCCTTTAAACCTAAACCCGAACCAACACTAGCTCCACTGCTTCCTATATGGGTCCGTTCAACACGAGAAGCAGCTAGTGATCTTGTCAGTGATCCTTCAGATCAGCGTCGAACACGTTCACAGTTCCAGCGAGCCTATTCTCTTTTGGCTCAAGTTTCAGAAACTCATGATCCAGAGACATTTGCAGAAGCTGCAGGTCATCCATATTGGGATACAACAATGAATGAAGAGTATCGTTCTTTAATGGAAAACGATACTTGGGATCTTGTACCTCTTCCAAAAGGAATAAAAATTGTTAGATGCAAATGGGTTTACAGAACTAAGTATGCATCAGATGGAAGTGTTGAAAGACACAAGGCTCAGTTAGTTTCCAAAGGATTTTCCCAAGTTGAAGGAATTGACTATAATGAAACATTTTCCCCTGTAGCAAAAATGAATTCCATCCACCTTGTTCTTTCCCTTGCTACCTCACATAAATGGGAGGTCCATCAAATGGATGTTAAATACGCCTTCTTGCACGGAGATTTGCAAGAAGAAATCTACATGGAACAACCTCCTGGCTATGTCCAGAAAGACTCTAACTTTGTTTGTCGCCTCAAGAAATCTCTTTATGGTCTCAAGCAAGCTCCCCGACCTTGGTATGCCAAAATGGATAGCTTTCTTATTGCCATTGGATTCTCTATATGCCATTCTAATCCTAATGTCTATACCAAGAAAGTAGGAATCCATCTCATAATCCTTGTCCTTTATGTTGATGACCTTATCATTACTGGGAGTGACTCAAAACTTTTAAACCATGTGAAAACTAGCCTTAAGAAGAAATTTGAAATGACAGACTTAGGTTTTTTGAACTATTTCCTTGGCCTCCAAGTTTTTCAAACCAAAGAAGGAATTTTTCTTTTCCAATCTAAGTATGCTTGCGACCTTGTTCATCGCTTTCACATGGACGATTGTAAACCAACCCCTTCTCCCTTCCAGTCTGGAGTCAAGCTTTCTACCACCTGTACTTCTCCTGAATTTGATGCCACCCTATACCATCAGTTAGTTGGTAGCCTCTTATACTTGACTCATACCCGTACTGATATTTCTTTTGTTGTTGGTCTTATTGCCCGATATATGCAAACACCCCATGAAATCCATTGGAAAGCAGCTAAAAGGATACTTCGCTATGTTCATGGTACAGTTCAGTTTCGAATACATTACAATTCAGGGGGGACTCCTTTATTGGTTGGTTTCACTGATTCAGATTGGGTCGGCGACCCTGATGATCGGAAATCTACTGTAGGTTATGTTTTCAGCCTTGGTTCAGGACCTATCACTTGGGTCTGTAAGACACAACAGGCTATTGCACTTTCTTCAGCAGAAGCAGAATACCGAGCAGAGGTAAATGCAAGTCAAGAAGCCCTGTGGTTTCGACAGATCCTTTCAGAGTTTGGATTCCAGCTCCAGCATCCGACCAGCCTTTGGTGTGACAATCAGAGTGCCATCAAGCTCGCCAAAGACCCAGTTCAACATCAACGTAGAAAAAACACCGAGCTACACGTGCACTTCATCAAAAAGATAATTCATGATCAAGTTATTGAAGTGCTCTTTTTCCCTACAGAAGATCAAGTTGCATACATTTTCACAAAGTCTCTTACAGAAGTGAAGTTTTCCAAACTTCAATCTATGTTAGGAGTTCAGGAAGTTGTCATTAAGGGGGGATAGGCTCTAATGCCTCCTTCCTTCTCCTATTGTGTCACTATTGTAAGTCCTTCAATCCTATCCCAAGTTGTTCTTAAGGGGGCATGTTAGGATATTTAGACACTTAGGAGTTAGTTAAGATCTACTTGGTCTAATACGTCATTAGGTAAAAGTGTGTTTCTTAGTGTGTTTCTTTAGAATGCATTAGTATGCATTTGTAGTTAGGAAATCTGACGATCACAATATGTTCCCGACATAGAGTGATCCGACGGTTCATACTCTCCTCGATCTTAACAACCATTGATCTATGGCTTAACACCCGATTGGTCCATGATCTCTATTTAAATAACATGGAGGGTCATTTGCCAATGATCGATTGTGAGAAACTCTCTTGTAAAATCTCTCTGTAATCTTTTTCTTTTCATTAATAAACTGTTTTTAAGTGGTCGCATTGGCTGGGGCCATGGATGTTTCCCCGTAGGGGTTTTACCACGTGAAAACATCGGTGTGTTGATCTTTGATCTAGTTATGTGAGTGGTTACTGAAGGTGTTATCCTCTATTGGAATACCTATGTTGTCGAACACTTGGCACCTTCCCTTAAAGTCTCTTGGGTTCTACCCTCTTCAATAAGAATTGTGTGAGAAGGCCACCCAGTGCGTGAGCACTGGCTCTCTTTCTCCCCCATGCAGCTACGTTGTCTCTCATCCACGCATGACGAGGTTAAGATTTTTGTCTTAGCCTTTGATCTCTGGTCAAATGAATCCTCACTGAGGTCGGACACTTTTGGGGCAACAATGGCCTTACCTTCCCCTATGTTTTTTTTGGGGATGTGCCCCATCCTTGAGACTGTCATATTTATGACCCTTGGGACAGTGGTAGAATTTAAAACGCACAGTTCGGACATGTGCCGAGCTGTAAGAATCCTTCCCTCAAACCTTTCTTCAGAGAGATGTGCGTCGAGTTGTAAGGATCGTGTGGTCGGGTTGATTCCACTTCCTCTCACATGGTGTGGGTGGGGCATCGAATATTCCTCTACAACAGAATCTTAGCATTCACCGAGACTTTTCTTTCTTTCCATTATGGAGTCTCGAGCCTGGTGAGGATTCTCGAGCTTGGGGAAGTAATTACTCTTGCTTGATAATTGCAGTGGAATATTATATTAATTACCCTGAAGAATAATTAAATTAATAACTTTAATCATCGTTATGTATGTTCTGCCATCTGGCACTGGTTGTCAGAGGTCATTTTCTATTGAATTGAGGCACTTACCTATCTTCTTGAGGTTTCTGCGGTGGATTCTAAGGGGTGTAAGTAACCGCCTTTAGAATATGATGGAAGGATAGCTTAAATATTGTACACTGATTAATTTTCTTTAGTTTTTAAGTATCTGTCAATCTGCTCTGATTTTTCTCTTATTATAAAGGTAGTTGAGTTGGCTTCTAAATATTCATCCTTAAATCTAAAGAACCTTGTTGCTATAGGTTACGCCATGATTGGTTATTCCTTTGGTTCATCATGAACATATTATATATATGGATAATTAATTGATATCATCTTATGAGATCGAGTATCCCTACCAAGGTTAAAGATGACAGCTATCAAGACCCTTATTATAGTTTAGTTGGAACCTCTTATTTACCCTTAATTTAGCTAAGGGAAGAACCTAGTGTTGACACTTTTATAATATTGAAAATTTAATCTAGTTTATTCGCCTTTGGGTGTTATTAAGGGTTGTTAGTTTGTTGATCTATTATTGGTCCCTTCCTAGCTCAATTTGAATTTTATTTATTTAAGAATGTATGTGAAGGGGGTAGGCATATCATGTAGAGAAGTTGTTTGCTTCACTTTGAACACTCATAGAACACATGCACTAATGATAGGTTGGGTAGTGACTAGATTACCTTGTGCCACGAACAATTGATGAATTCTCTTGCGCCCCCTTAGTATGTTGACGTAGGATTACTTTAAAGTTGTTTTCTCTTGCACCATTTATTGTTATTGTACAATGATGTAGTAATGAGATAATCTTGCGTCTTGACTTAACTAGAAATCTATTTCACTACTAAACCACGTTGATGTATGATTTCCTAATTGATTAAGTATTGTGTGCATTGTAATGAAATTGATTTATGACTAATTCAGTATGTACATCTCGCGCACACCTTGGAATATGGTTGAATACATAGTAGACCTCTAGAGCATTGAAATTTAAGCTAAGGAATGATTGGGGTAGATATTAGACTTCACGAGCCTTGGATATTGTGGTGATTAATAGTTAGATTTTGCGCGCAATAAATACTGATGCGGCATGTATAATTAATTGTTTAAGATTAAACATGTGCCTTGAATAATGTATTGTATAAGGTTAGGATTTTACTATCATTACGCACAAGGAAATTTAAGGTAATGATTGATTTTTAGGCTATTTCTTATTGCGCGAAATGAAAAGTCAATGTAACGAAATATTGATGGTAATTACTTCTTGCACCATAAAAACGTATTGTAACGAATGATCGTTTAGATATTATAATTCTTGCGCAACATGGAATAAATGTCGTATTGTGTTGACTACACTGTGCCTTAATTTATGATGAGGCATGATTGATTAGTAACTATTTTTCGCTCACTCTTTATTTCACTACTAAACTACGTTGATGTATGATTTCCTAATTGATTAAGTATTGTGCGCATTGTAATGAAATTGATTTATGACTAATTCAGTATGTACATCTCGCGCACACCTTGGAATATGGTTGAATACATAGTAGACCTCTTGAGCATTGAAATTTAAGCTAAGGAATGATTGGGGTAGATATTAGACTTCACGAGCCTTAGATATTGTGGTGATTAATAGTTAGATTTTGCGCGCAATAAATATTGATGCGGCATGTATAATTAATTGTTTAAGATTAAACATGTGCCTTGAATAATGTATTGTATAAGGTTAGGATTTTACTATCATTGCGTGCAAGGAAATTTAAGGTAATGATTGATTGTTAGGCTATTTCTTATTGCACGAAATGAAAAGTCAGTGTAACGAAATATTGATGGTAATTACTTCTTGCACCATAAAAACTTATTGTAACGAATGATCATTTAGATATTATAATTCTTGCGCAACATGGAATAAATGTCGTATTGTGTTGACTACAGTGTGCCTTAATTTATGATGAGGCATGATTGATTAGTAACTATTTTTCGCTCACTCTTTATTTAAGTCAGCTTATGAATATTCTGGAATTGTTATGTTTGTTTGATATGATGATGGTTTTCCTTGCGCCATGGTTAATGATATTAAGATTGATGTTATCTGATGATTATCCTTAGGAGATGATTTGAGCGTTTTATAATTCGTGTTGTTTTGCGTCGTTATTAATTATGCACTTGTTGTTGGGCTACCGATAATTAATATGTTAATACATTGTTGCATGGGTCATGGTTCATGGTGACGAGGTGTCGACATTGTGTCGTATCTGATGAATAATGATTTTTATTGTTTCGTTAATATATGGATTGATGTGTCGACGATGTTGATTATTTTTATTGATTCTCCTAACCCAACTAAAAAATAAAATGATTGATTGTCCGTCGCTTGGTTGTCGTAATGGCAGGGTCATTGCAGTAACCCCTTCTATTGACAAAGAATGTTTTTTCCCACGTCAACATGATACCAAAATCTCTTTCTTGGCTATTGTTTTTCTTGCAATAATTTCGATCACAAGGAAATAGATTTTAGATATTATGCAAGAAGTGATCATGTGAGAGATAGAATTAGAGATTCTTATAAGACCTCAAAGGATGATTATGTGAGAAATGAAGCCATAAGTTCTCACAAGTTTGCTAACATAAACTACAATTCATTTCCTCCCCTACTTGATTACAATACTGAATGTTATAAGTGAAATAAATATCGGAACATAACATGTTATTGTCGAAGAAGTATATTCAGACCTCCTAAACAAAACAAGGAAGAATATGTTCTTAACAAGCATAGAGAAGAATACTCAAAGGTTTGTAAAAGTAAGTAAAAGCAAGAAACAGGGAAAGATGAAACTGTTTGTTATGAGAAAGAATGTGATAATCTAGATGAATATGGAAGGGAGATTCATTGTTTTGATTCTCACTCAAGACATGTCCACCTCATTTCTAGAAAAGGTAAGGTTGGAACATTTCCTTGTGAAAATGGAAATTCAAGTTTTCATTACTCTTTTGAACAAGATAAGTCATCTGATTGGTCCTTGTCAGAAAAAATTAGGAGGCACAAACATATTCAAATAAATTCAATACTAAAGCTTCACCCCATTCAGAAGATCAATGTCATGACTTTGGAGTGCAAGGCTTGATCAATAAAAACAATCAAATAGAAGGATCGATGTTGGATACTTGTAGAAGAGACATATTGGATAATGATTGATTAAATATATACTTTTAAATTGTGCATTGAATTGCTTGAAGGGAAGCACAGGATCATTGGGAGCATCCCTTTGCAATTGATGTCAAGGGGGGAAAAGTTGCAGACAAAGGGAGAACTTGCATACACAAGGAGATTTGCATACAGAGGGAGTATTACAAAATTGACTAAGGGTTTCCATCAATGACAAAGGGGGGTATTTTTGGAAATAATGTTTTCATTGATGTCAAAGACATGGGGAGCCTACAGATATCCAAGATAAATATTACAATCCTACAAGATGTCCAAAATAAATATTGCAAGATGGATATTATTGAAAGTATTACTTTTGGATTTTTCATTATTAGTTTGTATACTTTATCTTTGAATGAAGTTTTACCCTACATACGTAGCCCAAATGAGAGAAACCATTATCTGGTTAGAAAGATTATTCTTAGACCTTTCCAATGGTATATTCCACTCCCTATAAGTCTCTAGGAATGAGGAGAGATGGATTTTTCCATCCAACAACCCATCCATAAAATTTAGGTCGGTTCAACTAGTCTTTACAAGTCGGTCCTGAAAATGGGGACAAAATTACTATAAATACAGGATAGATTTTCGCATTTGGAGAGAAACCAATAAATACTTCAATTATGAGGTTCGTAGAAGTGATTTGAGATGAGCTAAAGGTGTTGGGGTGTCTTTTTGGTGTGCAACAGAAGTCTAAGGGATTTTCTTGAGGTCTTTCTTGTTCTCAAGGTGTGCTATGAAGGAGTAAAGGTTTGTGATGTTGTCATGTGCATTGTTTTGAGGTTGTGATTTTCCTTAAGTGGATGTTTCCTTCTGTGATTACATTATGGTAATGATTCTGTGAGGCTTTCTATGGTTTGAACGATTGCCTATGCATTGAAGCATGCAGGTGAAGTCAAAAGTACTCTATGTATGAATATATTGGATTGGTTTCTACACATATCTTATTGAGTTGGTGCTCAGTTGAGGATATTGGTGTCTCCAGTAGGTTTTTTCCTACATCTTGTTGAGTTGGTTCTCAGTTGAGGAGATTGGTGTTTCCATTAGGTTAATACCTACATCTTGTTGAGTTGGTGCCCAGTTTAGGAGATTGGTGTCTCCAGTAGGTTGGTGGCTACAATATTCATAATAGTATTATGGTGCCTATAGACATTTATAAATATAAGGTTATGGTTTTCTCTTTCCATGTTAAACTCTATGCATTATGATTTGAGTTTATATGTGATTATTATTTCTTGGCTAATGAATGGTTAAATAAAGTAGAAAGTATCATATAATAATCTACCCTCCCCCCTCTCAGTATAAGCATAAGTTCAACAATGCCATAGTATTAAGCTCAATATGGGGGAGTATGTATTGGATAGTATTGTGATTTCCATCAAAATGGGTGGTGTTGATGTATTATTAGGGGTCCAATCGTTACAATAATTAGGAATAGTGGCCCTTAATTTTCAAGATATTTTCATGAGATTTTCCTCATAAGGTAAGAAAATTGAGCTTAGAGGTATCCAAGGGAAACCCTCTGAGGTGATCATCTCTAATAACATGACAAAATTACTCATAAAGGGACATCATGGTGTAATTTCACAATTGTGCTCACTACATTTTCAAACATCTATACCCTCTGCTCCAATGGATTTCCAAATAGTTATAAACAATCATTCCATGGTATTTGGAGAGATTCCTAAGGGTCTTCCACCTACTCGAGATCATGACCATGTTATTCATTTACAAACAAGAAGTGTACCACCTAACGTTAGGCCTTAAAGGTATTCATATGCACAAAAGAGTGATATTGAGTGTATGATCCAAGAAATTTTAGAGGTCAACATCATTCAATCGATCCAAAGTTCTTTCTTTTCACCAATAATGATGGTTACAAAAAAGGATGGTTCATGAGTATGTGTCGAGATTACAGACAAATCGACAAATTTACCATCAAATATAAGTTTCCTATTCCTATCATTGATGATTTATTAGATGAATTGCATGGATAAATGTTCTTTACTAAGTTGAATCTTCATTATGAATATCATCAAATCAGAATGAGGAAGGAAGACATTCCCAAAACATCCTTTATAACACATGAAGGTTATTATGATTTTTTGGTTATGCCATTAAGACTTACTAATGCACCTTTGACATTTCAAAGCTTGATGAATTCTATTTCCAAACCCTTCCTTAGAAAATTGTGTTAGTATTTTTTGATGACATATTAATCTATATCATATCTTGGGAAAAACATGTACAACATGTTGACAAAGTATTACAACTACTGGAAAAGAAAAAAAATTATGCAAATCCTTCCTACTGTTCCTTTGGGGTTCAAGAAGTGGAATATTTCGGTCATATTGTATCTCATGAAGGTGTAAAAGTGGACCCTAACAAAATTAAATCCATGAGGGAATGGCTAGTTCCCAAAACCTTGAAGAAACTTAGAGGCTTCTCAGGATTGAAAAGATAATATCGCAAGTTTTTCAAGAACAATGGTCAAATGGGAGAACCTCTAACAACATTATTAAAGAAGGAAGCATTTTCCTGGACTCTAGAATACACCAAAACTTTTGAAACATTTAGTGAGGCCATCTATACAACTCTTGTCGTGGCCACACTTGACATAACAAAAACATGTATTGTGGAGTGTGATGCTCGAGGCCATGGAATTAGTGTAGTTTAAATGCAAGAAGGAAGGCCCCTTTCCTTTGAAAGAATCCAACATAAAGGAAAAAACTTACTCTAACCCATTTATGAAGAATAAATGTTGTCCATACTATATTCAGTTAAGAAATGACACCCTTTCCTAATAGGAAGACACTTAAAAGTAAAAACAAAGCATGATAGTTTGAAGTACTTCTTGGAGAAATGATTATCTTCATAAGAGAAAAAAAAATGGGTCACAAAGATGCTAGGTTATGGATTTGAAATTATTTAAGAAAAAGGAAAACATAATATTGTGGCAGATGCACTTTCACGGAAAGAAGAAGGAACATAGGGTTCACTATGTGTTATTTATATTCTACAATATTATTGAGTGGAAGAATCAAGGATAGAATGGAAGCAAGATCAAGAGGTATGCAAGACAATTCAACAACTAGAAGAGGACCCACAAGCATTAGACAAATTTGTATGGAAGAATGATTTTCTATGGTATCATAATCATCTATATTTATGTAAGAATTCCCAACTCAAATTCAAGATCATTTTTGTTAGAAAAACAGAATCACGGAGAAATGAAATAAAACAAATGTGGAAATAAAACACAGAAGATACACAATACAATAGAGATGTAGATATACGTGGTTCACCCAATGTGGGCTACATCCATTAGAGAAATTTCCAGTTCCTTCCTTTATTACTATCCAACAAATGAAGGGAAACAACCTACAACACACCCGTTGTAACTTCCTCTTCTTTCTCTCACAGTCTCCTCGCTCAGAATACAATATTCACAATGATACGTAGCCGCAATACATTTCCCTCATAAAATAGTGTTTCCTTCTAGGGAAAAAAACCCTAACATAACTTCTACCGTCAAATCTGCAATCTTATAATGAACGGTCCAGATTCACTATGAAATTACAATATACATTTACAAGGAAATGTTTCCTTCGGGGGCTTCACCCCCGGACCCTGCAGGGGAGGTAACCCCCCTTCACTCCTCCGCGTTGATGAGTGTACATTCTTTCAGGGTGTAAAGTCTTCATGGGGTAAAAACACGGCTAAAATCAAATACCTCTAAATCAAGAAAATAATCAAGCTCCACAACCAACACCTTTTGGGATTGCACACTTCTGTTATAGGAGGACATTCATGGTTCTTGAAAATTTGCCATAGGATCAAGAAGGATTTTTTCTATGACGGTATTAAAACCAAAGTTCAAAATTGTGTTTGAATGTGTGGTCTACCAAGATAATAAGGGAGTGACAATCAAGACATGGGGTATCCTACAACCATTAGTTATACGAAGTCAACATTGGGAAGACGTTTCAATGTATTTTATTATAGGTTTACCCAAATATGAAGGAAATACTATCATCATGGTAGTATTCGATCCACTGACAAATTATTCTCAGTTTTTCTCTCTTTCTTGTCCTTTTAAAGAAAGTATAATAGTCACAACACTCATGGAGACAATTCAAAAGATACATGGAGTCCCCAAGATTATTGTAAATGATAGAGATCCAATTTCCACTAGAAATGTTTGGACTAAATTATTTTCTTGTTTAGGTACTCAATTGACTCACAACTCATCTTACCATCCTCAATATGATGGGAAAAATGATATTGTGAATAAATATCTAGAAGGATTATCCATTGTTTTGCATGTGATAAAAAAACATAATGGGTCAAGTGGTTTCCATTGGCAGAATTGTGGTACAACACATCCTTCCATACTTCATAAAAAATATCTCCATTTATGTCACTTTATGAATATCATCCTCCATCCATCACATCACCCTTTAAAGGGACTATAAAATTTCAAGAAGTGGAGAACCACATAGGGAACCAACAATAGGTTCTCAAACTATTGAAGGAAAACTAATTATAAAAATTGTTTGTAAAAAAGAAAACAATTAATTAAAATATATACATATCGATGAATTCTTATGAACTCACAATATGGTGCCTGAAATAATATAGAAATTGGTGTTTTTTAAGGGGATATATGCATCGGTGCATATTAATCATACTAAAGCACTGATGCATATTAATCATGTTGAAGCACTGGTGCATATTAATTATAAGGAAGAACTAGTGCATAAAATGTGCGATAATATATATTGTTTTAAAATATTATGGTGGGCATGTGATAAATACACATTGCTTTTTAAAATATAATAACAACACTGTTGCTTAAAAAAATGCACAGGTGTGTTTAATAAGGTAAATGTGTCACTGCATTATATTTAACACACACACACCGGAAAGTACAAATTATACAAGCATTGGGACAAAACATAAAATACAAGTGCATCAACACTGCATTCAACAAGATGAGAATCTGAGGCATAATAACCATGCCTGCCATGATGTGTTTGTGTCATAGGTAAGCATCGGGTCATCAATGTAATGGAAAACTAGCACATTTTCATCTAATGTATGCATTAGGTCATTTCATGCAATGGCACCCCGATGCATTTTTGTTTTATGTATGCACCAATAATTTATCTAATGGAATGAAGGTGCATTTTGGTGGTTTTGTGTATATTTTGGGGTTGTTTACATAATTTCATTTTGATGCATTTGATTTTTAGGGATGCACTGGGGAATTTTATTTAATGGTGCACCAATTCATTTTGACAATAAAAGCACCGAAAAAAAACCATCTACCACAACCTCTACCTTCTCAAAAAAAATTAGTTATATGGAAAATCCATTAAAACCTCCTTAGCCAAAAGAGGAGGTTGTAGCGAAGGTTTGTTTGAAAATTTTTCCAAATTTTGTAACACTAAAAACTTCCACAAGAAGGTGTTCTCCTTGTAGTGAGCCTTTTCAAAATTAAGAAAGATTCAAATATAAAGAGACAAGATGAGATATTTCCCCCTCATTATCATGGCTACATTTCTTAGCCTTTCTCTTCATTTGTGATAATCATAATTGTGTCCTTCGTTGAGCTTCAACTGCATTTTTATTTCATTCATATCCCAAATCTCTTAGTAGAGACCTATTACCTCTGTTTTCCAAACCTATGACCTCTTTCACAAATCTTGGGCCCATTTATTCCTTTTGGTCACAAAATCCATTTTCTCACACCTAAATGGATTTCCAACAACATGTCTCCTCCATTACCATGCTAAATGGACTAACCAAAGAAAACCTCAACCATTTCCTTAATCCCAAGGAGTTGTTCATATGGCTACAGCCTTTACTTAAGCAATAATCACAACTGTAAGAGGATCTTTTCAATCCATCCTTATAGGTAGAATTACCATTATCAAATCAGTTCATTCATTTTTTTAAATTGTACAGCACCTAAGGGTTGTCACCATTGTTCAGTTTCAAGTTCATAGCCATACAATCTTAATTCCTTAATTTTTAATCTAGAACCTCTACTTTTAGCTTTACTCTAAACCTTCTTAGGCTCAATTTTTCAAACCAGGGTTAAAAAATCATGTCTTTGTGGTCTTCCTTTGGTCCATTCAGGCCTAGTGCTTCAGCCACTTCTCTGATACCACTATGTAACACACCCAACCCCCCAAACCTCATTAGGATAATGGACTGTAAAATTTCCTCAAATTTTCCTCTAACTATCTCTATCAAGGGTAACTCTAAACCCATATATAAGATCATAAGCCAATTATGCTCATCAAGAGCTTTCCAACGACAATAAATATGCTCAATTCTAATTTTTGGGAAGAAAGTTATGCCCATTTGAAATTTCCATCATTTATCCCCATGATGACATCATCGTGCCCATGTGGAATCCACGTGGCCCGACTCCACCTATACCATCTAATTTCATCAATTCACTGGGAATCCACGTGGACCCACCTTACACATAGTAGTCAATGTGGGCCCCTCTTTTCCGCTACTTGGTTACACTTTCTAAAATCCTTTGATATCTAGGTTTTTCAAACCTTAAGATATCTGGCCATCTGACATTCTCCACACCTTTGGATATCTGATATCTAGAATCTAAGACTTTATAAAAACCCCAATTAATTGAAATATTTGGATCCCTAGATCTCCATATTTCCATGATTTGTTCGTATGGTTCCCATATCCAGGATCTGTAATTTCACAATGGCCTCATTTAATAGAAATCCTAGATCATCCAGATTTCCTAGTTCCACAGCCCATGCAAATCCCATTTATAACGAGTTGCCACCTAACGGTCTTCCATTTTCCTAACCATGATTATGTGTACCCAATGACATGCCTCCACATATCCATAAACCATTGGCTTTTAAATGGGTGGACCCCGTCTTCATATCCTCATTCCCCATACATACAACTTGCACATATCTTGGATTAGATGGCTACGAATCACACAGATGAACATTCCGAAACTTTAGCATGATTTACAATTGCACGATATTTAACGAGGTCTCTTGGGTATGATAGATATGACTACTGAGATCTATATAATATAATGACTAGCTTATTAGCAGGCCTCAAATATGCTCAACTGATAACCCTTTCCTATTGTCTTGACTTCACCATAGGAGGACACATATCATTTCCATGTGTTTCCCTCCACTTGGCACCTTTTCATTGGTTCCAGATGCTGACATGGTATGGGTTTTTTAGTATGTGTCATCCACATCGATTTAATGTGTCCCACTTACCTATAATTCTCCCAACCGCTTAGGGGTTTATGGTTCCATCGTTTCAGGGTTCTGTTGGCATATTTACAGGAAGAGTGTGCTTGTCATTGATGGCAATAACAACAACGACGATGGCATATTGGAAGCAATGATGGAAAACAGAAAAACAACGATGATAGCATCAAGAATTTTTGTCTACAAGCTCAAGAGGATGAGCACAGGATTGCTAGGAGTGTAGTAGAAAGGCCCTTGAGTTCCAAAGGATCAAAACCCTTCGAGAATCTGAATGAAGTCAAAAGCTCAGAAGAGATAGCGGATTTACCATTACATTGGCGAGAAAGCTCAGAAGGGAAAACGCTTTCCAGAAGTGCAGATGAGGTCCAAGAGATAGAATCGTAGGAGGAACAAAGGTCAAAGCCTTTGAATACTTAGAAAATCTTATAATTCGGAAGAAATTGTAAGCTCAGGAGGAGGAGCGAAAGTGGTCGTCAAATCAAGAACTGTGAAGAGCTGGACCATTGGATCGAGGAAAGTCGTGGGTCGTCGATCAGACGAGAGAACAGAATCGAGAATTGGGAAATGAAAGAAAGGAAGTGCTAACTTTCGACATCGTGAAGTGTGAAGTCCCAAAGTGCGAAGGAATTTTGTCCATCCATTGAGGCGGGACACGTGGTGAGAGATCAACATTACACTGATTCGCAAATCGGGAAATCAGAGATAGGAGAAGTGAAAACTTGTGAAGTCCGAGTTCACAAAGGTGATCACAGTCATTGATCAAGGAAGGTCATGGACCGTTGATCTAGCACGACAGAGTTCAGAGTTCGGGAGTTCAGACCTCGAAGAAAGGAAGTGCTCTAACTTCTGACATCGTGAGTCATGAAGTCTTGAAGTACGAAGAGGAGATCTGGACCATCATATCACTGAGGGTCTTGGACCGTTTATCTGGCACGATGTACTTCGGAGTTCATGAGTTGGGAGAGTCGGGGTATCTCACAGCAGAATATGTGAAGCGTGAAGTTTCGAAGCACTTTCTTGATTAGCATGTGGTCATAGCCAGTGGTCACATCAGAGGAGAATAGGGAAAGGAGCTAGTGTCGCTAGGCTCTACCTCAGAGTTTCAAGAGTTGGGAGATTCAAGGTGACTCGCAACAGAATATCTGATGCACAAAGTCGTGAAGCGCCTTTTGGATAGGTGTCTGATCACAGTTTGTGGTCACATTAAAGGAAGGGGCTTAGCCAGAAAAGCTAGCACCCACTATGTAGTTTTCTTAGGAAGGGAAAAGGCGCCAAAGGGATGAGCGCATGGAGGTTCTCTCTGTAACTGCCAAAACAGACTGATGGTATCTAGAAGAGAATTTGAAGAGCTTCAGGGTGATCGCTAGAGGAGCTAAAGAGTCTCGAGATAACTGCCAATGGAATGAAGACTCATCATAGAGATAATTGACATATGGAAAAGTATTGAAGACTGTAATGTCCAGAGAGGATGAAGAGTTGTGTGCATGATCTGGCAGAGGAATTGGCATGATAAACATACGCAAAACAGAGAAGAGAAGGGGTTTCTTCAATTGTTATTCATGTGCATAGAAGAGAATGATGAGGTGTGCATGCAGAGATAGAGCAGGAGAACAAAAAGCGCAAGATGATGTGAGCAGGAATACATTGATGTAGGCATAGCAGATAAGTATAGCATAACATTGATGAGACTGGTAAGCCATTGACAAATACTGTATCACTGTAATAATTTTTTGTAACAAAGTTTTATATCTCAGGGTGGTAGGGAGGATTGTTTTCCTCGGAGTTTCAAGTGGGTGCTTGAACACAAGGAGTTGTAGCTTCCACCTGGTTGCAGCCAGAAAACCTAGGGTGATAGGGTGGTGCAAGGGAGAACCATTGTTCTCTGATATACAGGTCGGTGCCTGTGTGACTAGAAGTTGTTGCTTCCATACAGTTGGTGTTGGAACACCCAGGAAGTTGGTGCTTCCTTCTAGTGGGTGCTAGAGAAACCAGAGATTTGGTGCTCTCAGCAGGTTTCATCTTGTAAAACAGAGGTGGTAGCCTCACAAAGAGTTGGTGCTCATAAGAATGATAATGTACAGAAAATAAAGACTACTTATCATATGAAGAAGAAGAGGTTTTCTCCCTTTATGGGTTTCCTCAGGAAAATCAGTGTCTCTATGTATTCTGTGTGATTGATCAAATATTGTATATCTATGCATGTTAATTTATCAGCAACACATTAAATAATAATCTAGAAATATTCACAAAAGTACTTGAAATTTTTCATGCTTATATTT
>ML792710.1:231031-241394 GCA_009831015.1 Picea engelmannii | reverse complement strand
CCCCCCCCCTCTCAGTTATTTTTCCAACAATTTGTATCAGAGTCAGTGCATTTGATCAAAGGTAGATCCATAATCTTGATCATGACTAGTCATGAATGAAGTTCAACTAATAGAGTCCCTCTGTTTGATGGAACAAACTTTGCCTTCTGGGAAACAAGGATGAGAACATATTTAATGTCCCTGGGTGATGATGTTTGGAATGTCATTGAAACTAGATATGTGAAGCCTGTAGTCTTGGCCTCAAAAGATGATAAGATGAAGTTTATCTTTAATGCAAAAGCAATGAATGCCATCCTTAATGGACTTGCAGAAGCTGAGTTTGTCAAAGTCATGCACTATGATTCAACAAAATTTATGGGGGACAAGCTGATAAGTAGTTATGAAAGTAATGAAAAGGTGAAATACACAATACTTCAGACTCACAGACTGAAATTTGAGCAGTTAAAGATGGATGAATATGAAACTATTAGTAAGTACTTCTTACGTATAGAATAACTTGTCAACTCTATGAAAGGTCTAGTTGAAACGATAGATGAATCTTTTCTAGTCTAGAAAATATTAAAATCTCTTCTTGATAGATTTAACTCAAAGGTCTCTGCTATAGAGGAAATAATTGATCTCGAAGCGTTGACACTAGATCAAAGAACCCCTAGTATATTGATAGTGAATGCTCCAGTCATATGACAGGTGACAAAAGTAAGTTCCTATCACTCAAAGAAAGTAAATCGGGAAATGTGACCTTTGTAAATGATGCTCCTGGAAAGATCAGAGGTAAAGGTCTAGTAAGATTAGGTAATGGAAGAGCCAAGGATAAAGATGTATTATTTGTTGATGGATTAAAGCATAATCTTCTTAGTGTCAGTTAAGTGTGTGACAAAGGATGTGAAGTCACTTTCACTGCCAAAGGTTGTAAAATAAAAACAATGAACACAAGAGAGATGATTGCAAAAGGGGTTAGAACTGAAAACAATGTCTATGTTTTGAAGGAAGATAAGGAGGAATGTCATTTAAGAAAATTTGATGAAAGTTGGTTATTGCACATAAGGCTTCGACACCTGAATTTTGATCATATTGTCAAGATGAATAATGAAGTTGTTGTGAAAGATATTCCAAGAATATCTAAGCCTCATATTTCTGTATGTGAATCCTGTCAAATGGGGAAGCTGACTCATGTCCAATTCAAATCAAAGAGTTTCACATCTTCAGAGAAACCACTTCAACTTATTCATATGGATCTGTGTGGACCATCATGAAAGGACGGAACTGGAGGAGAACGTTACTTTATGTTGGTCATTGTTTACTTCTCCAGACTTACGTGGGTTTCCTTTCTGAGAGAAAAATATGATGCATTTGAAAAGTTCAAAAATTTTAAGGCATTAGCTGGGAATCAGACAGGAAGGAAGTTAAAGGTAATTCGCTCAGATAGGGGAGGATAATTTCTGTCAAGATATTTCAAGGAATTATGTGACATACATGGAATTAAAAGAGAATATATTATTCCAGGTACTACTCAACAAAATGGAGTTGTAGAACACCGAAATAGATCAATTCAGCAAATGGGAAGGGCTATGATGAGTGAAAGGGACATTTCACAAACCTTCTGGGTGGAGGTTGTTCACACGGTTGTTCATATTCTAAATAAAGCACATCTAAGGCCGAACAGTGATAAAAATCCATATGAGATGTGGTTTGGTTGCCCTGCATCAATCAAGCCTTTAAAATTATTTGGAAGTAAATGCTACATCAAAAATAATGTTGATCATCTGGGAAACTTTGATGGTAGAGCTGATGAAGGTATATTTTTAGGATATGCAATGAATATTAAAGGATACATATGCTTTAACAAAAGAATGCATAAATTAGTAGACTATATTGATGTTTGAATTGATGAAGAATCTCCTATAAAAGATCAACAAAGAATAAGCACCAAGTCAAATGAAGAAGATGATGAGGATAATGAAAATGAAGAACAAAAAATCTCAGAGTCACAAGAAGATGATGAATCAGGTGGAGGAGACACCCAGACAAGAAGAGTCAAGACAACAATCAACATCAAATACTTCCTCCAGAATTACTCAAAATAATCATCCTACAAGTCAGATAATTGGTGAGAAAGACAAAAGTGTACAAACCAGGAGAAGGATAATCAAAGACACTGAGAAATCACATATAGCCTTAATATCCATGGTGGAACCCAAGAAATGTAATGAAGCCAGTAAGGATGTAAATTGGTTAAAATCAATGAATGAGGAACTGGATCAGATTGAAAAGAATGATACTTGGGAACTTGTTCCTAGGCTAGTAAATAAGAATGCTATAGGATCCAAATGGGTCTACAAAAATAAGATGAATGAGCAAGGAAATATTGTAATAAATAAGGTTAGATTGGTCTACAAAGGGTATGCTCAAATATAAGGACTGGATTTTGATGAAACATTTGCGCCCATAGCAAGATTAGAAGCTATTAGAATGTTTCTTTCCTATGCTTGTCATAAGAAGTTTAAAGTCTACCAAATGGATGTCAAGTCAGCTTTTCTAAATGGAGATCTAAAAGAAGAAGTCTATATGGAACAACTAGAGGGTTTCCAACTGTCAGATAACCCTGAACTTGTCTGCAAGCTGAAGAAATCCTTATATGGGTTGAAACAAGATCCTCGCGCCTGGTATTACAGATTGGATAAGTATCTTCAAGACAAAGGGTTCACGAGAGGAAAAGTTGACTGCAATCTATATATAAAAACAGAGGATAATGATTTTCTCATTGTCTTGGTCTATGTAGATGACATCATCTTTGGAAGTAATAATGGTTCATTGGTACAATGGTTTGCTTCTGCCATGCAGTTTGAATTTGAAATGTCTATGATAGGGGAACTGTCATTTTTTCTTGGTCTGCAAATTACTCAGAGGTCTGAAGGAATATTTATTTCTCAGGAGAAATATCTAAGAGAAATGTTGAAAAGGTTTCAAATAGAATATTCTACACCTATGAGCACACCTATGGTCCATGGATGCAAGTTAATCAAGGATGATGATTCACGTGATGTTGATAAGAGTTCATATAGGTATATGATAGGCAACCTGTTGTACATCACAGCATCTCGTCCAAACATAATGCATGTTGTTGGAATGGTAGGAAGGTATCAGTCTGCACCTAAATAGATTCATTTGCTAGCTGTCAAAAGAATATTCAGATACTTGAAAGGAACAGTGAGCTATGGCCTATGGTATCCTAGGAATCAGAATTTTCAATTATCAGTCTATTTAGATGTTGATTGGGATAACTGCATGGATGAAAGGGAAAGCACGAGTGGAGGTGCATTCTTCTTAGGAGATTCTCTTATAGTATGGTTGAGAAAGAAGAAAGGTTACATTTCCTTATCAACTACAGAAGTTGAATACATTGCAACTGCCACTTGATGTACCCAAGTATTTTGGATGATTCAAACACTTGCAGACTTGGAGGTCAAATATACTGCACCGATTCCAATTCATTGTGATAATACTAGTGCAATTAGTGTGTCAAAGAATCTTGTATTTCACTCCAACACCAAGCATATACCCTTCAAGTATAAATTCTTGAGGGAACATGTTATCAACATTGTTGTTTCTTTGAATTATATTCCATCCAAAGATCAGATTGTTGATATCTTTAAGAAACCGCTTGCAAAAGCTCAGTTTGAGTATCTACACCATAAGTTGGGCGTGACCCTGTTATCAAGTTAAAAAAGTCTATCTAATTAGGGAGAGAGTGCTCATAGTATATATAATCAGGGGGAGAGTGCTTCAGGGGGAGAACAAAGTCACTCTCAGTTCTCTTTGACATTGATTTCAAAGGGGGAGAAAAAGGTGTGGTCTGCTACAGTTGGAGGTCTAGGAAGTGTTAGCACTCTGTAATTTTCCCAAGGCTGTGGAGGCAGTCACAGAGGCAACATCAAAACTGCTTCGAGTCAGGGATCTAGCCCTCCAAGACTCAGAGAGGGATCTCTCTGTCAAATTTATCTTTGTTAGAGATTTGATCTTAGACTAGCTATGCAGAATAAGATATGTTCTTGGAGTTTTCTGGTTTAGGCAGCAAAAGAAGACCATTGGGCTATGGGGTCTGTGACAAGTTTGAAATTAAACACAGGTATATAACGTATTTCCACAGGGCAAGGTAATGCAGACGTTGGATCCTTTAAAAATAAAATGATGTAGAAAAGGAACAAACGAGATAATCAACTACAACAAAAAAGCATTCAAGAATTTCTTCATTGTAGTATCAAAGGGAAAACATTTAGATTTTTAAAAGATCGACACAAAGTATAGTGAATAATTTTTGCGCTAAATCCCCCTTTAAAAATCAAAAAGGTAATAACATAATTATAACTGAGAAGGATCACATTCAACGAAGAAAGGAAACTTCACCAACGTTAAAACGCAGGAATCCTGTGCAAAAGTCCATTTATTTCTGGTTGATCTGACAAAATATTACAGAGAATAGCCTTCTGGGTCCAAGAATGAACAACCCTTTTACATTAAAATCATATGAATAAATAGGAGAGATCCCCCAACGAGTTTTCTAAGTCGGTTTTAACTACCTTGGCTAAAAATAGCCACAAATCCCCAAAAATCCGGAACTGCAAATTTGGTCGAATTTGCTGAAAATAGGGGTACACTCAGTCATTTATTTCTCCCAATCAGTGACACCTGTGAAAAAACCTAAGGATTTTATTGTATATTATATTTTCTGGAGAAAAAAACCTCCTTCAGTTTCTCAAATTTCGATTCCACCTCGCCGAAACAGCTCCCACAAAATCGGTACTGTAACAGGAAAAACCAGAAATCCGAAAAATGAGGTTGAAATATAGCCTCTATTCTCCCAACTGGGGGCACCTTTGAAAAAACTGGGAGAGTTTTTTGTTCTTCATCATGTTATGAACAAAAACCTCTTTCAGTTTTTAAAATTTCATCTTTGTTTTCCCAGAATCCTCTTCGCAAGATGAGGTGTCAAAACTGGAAAAACAACGGTTTTGTAAAAATGGGGGAGGGCGGTTGTGGAGAGGTAAGTGGTATTCCGGACCCCCCCTGAGCTGGTAAGTGGTATTGGGAGGGTGGGGGTCTGAAATTACCTGGAGGTGACAAGTGTCCCTCCCAATACCACTATTCCGGACCCCCCCCTCCGTTAAAGTTTGAAAATCACGAGGGGGTCCGGAATTTTTTATGTCCGTAGATTTATTTATTTTGGGATATGTGTAAAAGGTGTGCACTATGTTTTTATTTTATTTTATTTTTATTTGTTGTTTTATTTATTACGTTTGTCTTCTTGTTTTATTACTTTTTGTTTTTTAATATATATATTTGTTGTTTATTTTAATATTGTATTTTGTTTTTATGTTGGGTGAGTATGCGTGAAGTTGGGGTGGGTAGAAACTTAGGACAGGTTGTATTTTGGGCTTTTATTTTATGTTTATTTTGTTTTGTTTTATTTTATGTTTTTTAGATTTTGTTTTTCAATTTTTGTATTTAGCTTTTGTTTTATTTACATTTGTTTTTGTTTTAAAAGTTTTATATTTTGTTTTTTTAATTAATCTTTCATTTTTAATTCTTTTTAATTTATATTTGTTTATTTTTTATTAATGTTTATTTTGACAAACTAACCTAAATATTAACAACAACTCAATTATTAATCATTAATTAATTAATGATTAATTTATTATTAACCTGTCTAACATAAACCTAACTATACTAAACTTATTACTAACATTATTGACCTATTGATTTTATCCTAAGTTGGTTTATTGCAAATGTAGGGACGAAGATGGCGGGATAATGGAGGATGACGTCACGAGGTAGGAGCGGTATGGTATTGTCGGTATGGTGGTAAGTTGGAAGGGTGGTAAGCAGTAAGGGGTCTGGAGTGGAGGTGGTCTGATGTAATGGATGGATGACACGTTGGGACAAGGCCCGCCGAAAAAATCGCTTCATTCCGGACCCCCCCCCCCCCCCACCGTTAAAGGCAGAACGGTCGAGGGGGTCTGAAATCGCTTGTAGATCGTCCATCTGCACGCTGTCATGATGACCGTAGATCTATGCGCATTTGTTAGTCACCATTCCGGACACACACCCCTACACCGTTAAAAGCAGAACAGTCGAGGGGGTCTGGAATCCATTGTAAGTCGTTGATTTACGCACCGCTAGATCGACCGTCAATCTAAGCGCGTTCTTTATTCTCCAGGCGTGAATGCAGCAAAAACTTAAGCTTAGTGATTTTTGTGGGTTTTGTGCGTTGCTTCCCTTGCTTTTGTCTCCATGGGGTTAGGAAACACCACTCAGCGTCAACAATCATGAATTTTATTTTCTTTTCCTTTCCTTAAAAATAATTTGCAGAAATGAAATATTATTTGCAAACCAAAATACACCCAAAGTGAAAAAATTTCCAGTCACCAGATGATACTATGAATTATAGGGTTATAACAGTGGCTCCACCTGGGGATGGCAGCTCTTTTGGGAAGTGTCAAGAACCAGTGAACTCTAAACATACAGAACGGTGCTTTATTCATTGGGCAAATCCCAAAATCTTATTATGCAACTCGTACCTGTGTTGATACTTCAATTGAGACCACATCAAAATGAAACTGCTGAAAAAAGAGATGCTCGGAAAGATGAGCTTATTCATACTCTCCTACCTACCCTATACTACTGAGAATCATGCTAAATCAAATAATACAAAAATTCCAATGAAGCCAATCAAGTAGCTGCTGAGACCAGAGGCCTGCTTGACTGCTTGTTAGCACAGTCAAAAAGGCAACTTGACCTTTTGTCCATAGTTTCAAAACTGCAAAGTGTAATGGCCACTGCCGAAAACATGATTGATCTTTACAATGGAGACATTGACAATCTTGAAGAACAAAAGTAATGCCAGAGATAGATTGGGGCTCCACAGTGAAAAGTTTCTCCATATAAATAGCCATTGGATCAAGAGAAACTTGACCTATTACTGGATATTCAAATTTAACCAACTCAACTTCATGATTTGATGTTGTAGTTATGATATTTGCATCCTCATGCACTTCCTGATATGGCTGCAAATGTTCTGGTGGGTTCTGAAATGATACTTCTAATGAACACGTCTCTGTAGTTGACTGCCTGATCATGTCAATATCATAACATCTTTTTATCCCATGACTGGTGAATGAAGAATGATTTTGACCGCACAGGTCATCCAACCGATCAGCTATTGGATCCTGAAAAGACTGACCAGATTGTTGCATTGATTCAAATGAAATTTCCTGACTTTTTATGTATTTATCCTTCAACACTTGTTCAAGAGTCTCATTCAAAATTTGAAATGAATTATAATCTAATGGGACAGAATTATATTCCATTGTTTCAAATCTTGTTTCAAGCTCTGGACTTTGAAAATCAAGGGAAAATAGTGATTGTGATTTTGGGTCTAAAATAGATCCCATGCCATCAATGACATCCTCTACTGACTCATCATAAAAAAAATTGTCTTCACTATTCACAACTTGCCTAGAGTTTCTTTTCAGAAATTGAAAAGATGAGAAACATAAGGGAAAAGATTTTTCCCTTACTGTGAAATTTTCTGCATTTTCCTCATCGTTGTCATGATTGTTGGGCAGAGGCTGATTTTCATATCTGAGTTGTAACTGATTTCTTCATGCCAACAACATGTTGTTGATTTCCTTGAACAATCCACGTCTATTTTAGCCTCATGATCATCATCATACTGATAGCACTTGGGTAGATTATCCAAGTAAGAAATTTCATCCAACATGCACATCATATCAGCTGGTTGTTCCTCTGTAAGTTGAGATGGAACTTCATCTTTGACTGTGTTGTGAATTGAATACATGAAAGAGTCATTATCCAAACCATGGTACCAAGGATGAGTAGCAAAATGTTTGGGAACAATGACCTTTTCTTTCTCTGAAATCAATGGAACATGATGTCTTTGGACAGTAAGCCCATCGTTCATGTTGATCTTCTGCATCATCTCTTCCATGGCACTGGCCAAAATGTCCAGTTTAGGTTCTGATGACTTCAGTTGCTCCTTTTCTTTGTTCTTTACCTTTGACCTTTTGATCAGCAAGTTGGTCTCCACATCAACTGCAATGTTCTGCAATTCTTCAAGGCTTGCAGTGTTCCTTTCTCTTAATTGGAATGCCATCTCAGGATCGAAGGCATCTGGGAAATGCAAGTGTGTTGGTTCTGGGGGTGGTCTTATATCAGCAGGCATTACATGATATATCTTATTGAACCTTGATGAAAACTGATGTATTGTTTCCTCTGGCTTTCTTTTCAAATTGTCATATTCTTCTAGGATGAGAAAGACATTTCTCATGATCACCCACCGATCTAGGAAAACTTGCACAAACTGATGGAAATTGTTAATGCTTGCAGCTGGGAAATTTTTAAACAAGTTCTTGACTTTACCTCCCAATGATAGGGAAAACATTCTGATGCAGACATCATCATCTTCTACCTCAAAGAGGTCAAGAAAATCCTCAAGACTCTGGATATGCTTTTCAGCAGTAATATTGGCATTCTCTCCATCAAACCTAGGCAGATTATTGGTGTAATTTGCAGGGAAGTCATGGAGGATAGGAGGCAAATCTAGGGGCTTGTATCTGTCTAGGATTTTGGCAGGTACAAGAGGTGAAGCAAGAGGCTTACAACCATCCGGATCTTTAGCAAGAGTAGGAGATAAAGCAGGAGTCTTATGTCTCACTGGGACTTCTACAAGTGCATCTGGGATGTGCACAGGTGGATGAGTATGTACATAATCTACAATTGGGGATCTGATCTCTTGAGGCTCATCAATTTGTAGATGATCAATATAAACTTCAGTAATATACTTTTGATCAGGCTTAGAATAAGACAAAACATAATTGCAGATAAAACCAAAGATGTCTTGAATGCAATTTGAGCTTGAGTACCTAGTCTTTCTAGGCTTCTTGGCCATGCTTTAGGTTCTTCCTCCAATGGAGTCTTTGAGTTGGCACTGTCTGGGGATGATTGGAGTCATCAGGTGAATGATCTCATCCTTCTTATGTCTGGTCACTGTCCACCATCAGTGATCATATCTGGAGCTTTGAAGTGTACTACTAGGGAGAGTACCCAGTGGAGTCGCCATTCTTTTGGCACTCTGTAATTTTCCCAAGGCTGTGGAGGCAGTCACAAAGGCAACATAAAAACCACTTTGAGTCAGGGATCTAGCCTTCCAAGACTCGGAGAGGGATCTCTCTGTCAAATTTATCTTTGTTAGAGATTTGATCTTAGGCTAGCTATGCAGAATAGGATATGTTCTTGGAGTTTTCTAATTGAGACAGCAAAAGAAGACCATTGCGCTATGGGGTCTATGACAAGTTTAAAATTAAACACAAGTCTATAAGGTATTTCCACAGGGAAAGGTAATGCAGACATTGGATCCTTTAAAAATTAAATGATGTAGAAAAGGAACAGACGAGATAATCAACTACAACAAAAAAGCATTCAAGAATTTCTTCATTGCAGTATCAGACGGAAAACATTTAGATTTTTAAAAGCTCGACACAAAGTATAGTGAATAAATTTTGCGCTAAATCTCCCTTTAAAAATCAAAAAGGGAATAACATAATGATAACTGAGAAGGATCACATTCAATGAAGAGAGGAAACTTCACCAACGTTAATACGCAGGAATCCTGTGCAAAAGTCCATTTATTTTTGGTTGATCTGACAAAATATTACAGAGAATAGCCTTCTGGGTCCAAGAATCAAAAACCCTTTTACATTAAAATAATTTGAATAAATAGGAGAGATCCCCCAACAAGTTGTCTAAGTCATTTTTAACTGCCTCGGCTAAAAATAGCCACAAATCCCCAAAAATTCGGAACTGCAAATTTGGTCGAATTTACTGAAAATAGGGGTACGCTCAGTCATTTATTTCTCCCAATCAGTGACACCTGTGAAACAACCTAAGGACACTATTATATATTACCTTTTATGGAGAAAAAACCTCCTTCATTTTCTCAAATTTCGATTCCACCTCGCCGAAACAGCTCCCGCAAAATTGGGACTGTAAAAGGAAAAAACAGAAATCTGAAAAATGAGGTTGAAATACAGCCTCTATTCTCTCAACTGGGGGAACCTTTGAAAACAATGGGAGAGGTTTTTGTTTTTCACTTTGTTATGAACAAAAACCTCTTTCAGTTTTTAAAATTGCATCTTCGTTTGCCCAGAATCCGCTTCGCAAGATGAGGTGTAAAAACTGGAAAAACTGTGGTTTTGTGAAAATAGGGGAGGGCGGTTGTGGAGAGGTAAGTGGTATTCCGGACCCCCCCTGAGGTGGTAAGTGTTATTGGGAGGGGGGGGGGGGGGGG
>ML792710.1:219913-230057 GCA_009831015.1 Picea engelmannii | reverse complement strand
TGCGCACTATCATGATGACCGTAGATCTGTGCACATTTGTTAGTCACCATTTCGAACCCCCCCCCCCTACCATTAAAAGAAGAACAGTCAAGGGGGTCTAGAATCCACTGTCAGCCGTTGATCTACGCGCCGCTAGATCGATCGTCGATCTAAGCGCGTTCTTTATTCTCTAGGCGCGAATGCAACAAAAACTTAGGCTTAGTGCTTTTTGTGAGTTTTGTGCGCTGCTTCCCTTGCTTTTGTCTCCATGGGGTTAGGAAACACCACTCAGCATCAACAATCATGAATTTTCTTTTCTTTTCCTTTCCTTGAAAATAATTTGCAGAAATGAAATATTATTTGCAAACCAAAATACACCCAAAGTGAAAAAATTTCCAGTCACCAGATGATACTATGAATTATAGGGATATAACAGGAAGAATAGTGCAGCCTTTCAGGGTTTCCATCAATGCAAAAGGGGGAGATTGTTGGAATATTTACAGGAAGAGTGTGCTTGTCATTGATGGCAAGAACAACAACGACGATGGAATATTGGAAGCAATGATGTAAAACAAGAAAAAAATGATGATAGCATCGGGAATTGTTGTCTACAAGCTCAGGAGGATGAGCACAAGATTGCCAGGAGTGCAGTAGAAAATCCCTTGAGGTCCAAAGGATTGAAACCCTTTGAGAATCTGAATGAAGTCAAAATATCAGAAGAGATAGTGGATTTACCATTACATTAGCGAGAAATCTCAGAAGGGACAATGCTTTCCAGAAGTGCAGACGAGTTCCAAGAGATAGACTCGTAGGAGGAACAAAGGTCAAAGACTTTGAATACTTAGAAAATATTCTAAGTCAGAAGAAATTGTAAGCTCGGGAGGAGGAGCGACAATGGTCGTCAGATCAAGCACTGTGAAGATCTGGACCATTGGATCGAGGAAAGTTGTGGGTCATTGATCAGAAGAGAGAGGAGAATTGGGAATCGGGAAACGAAAGAAAGGAAGTGCTAACTTTCGACATCGGGAAGTGAGAATTCTCGAAGTGCGAAGGAATATTGGTCGTCCATTGAGGCAGTACACGTGGTGAGAGATCATCATTACGCTGATTTGCAAATCGGGAAATCAGAGATAGGAGAAGCGAAAACTCACGAAGTCTGAGTTCGCGAAGGTGATCACGATCGATGATCGAGGAAGGTCGTGGATCATTGATCTGGCATGACAAAGTTAAGAGTTCGGGAGTTCATACCTCGAAGAAAGGAAGTGCTCTAACTTTTGACATCGCGAGTCACGAAGTCTTGAAGTACGAAGAAGAGATCTGGACCGTCGGATCACTGAGGGTATTGGACCGTTGATCTAGCATGATGTACTTCGGATTTCAAGAGTTGGAAGAGTCGAGGTATCTCACAGAAGAATATCTGAAGCATGAAGTTTTGAAGCGCTTACTTGATTAGCATGTGGTCACATCCAGTGGTCACATCAGAGGAGAATAGGGGAAGGAGCTAGCATCGCTAGGATCTACCCAGAGTTTCGAGAGTTGGGAGATTCGAGGTGACTCACAGCATAATATTCGATGCATGAAATTGCGAAGCACCTTTTGAATATGTGTCTGATCACAGTTCTTGGTCACGTGAAAGGAAGGGGCTTAGCCGAAAAATCTAGCGCCCACTGTGTAGTTTTCTCAGGAAGGGAAAAGGCATCAAAGGGATGAGCGCACAAAGGTTCTCTCTGTAACTGCTAGAACAAACTGATGGTATCTGCCAGAGAATTCGAAGAGCTTCAAGGTGATCGCCAGAGGAGCTGAAGAGTCTTGAGATAACTGCCAGTGGAATGAAGACTCATCATAGAGACAATTGACAGATGGAAAAGTGTCGAAGACAGTAACTTCCAAAGATGATGAAGAGTTGCGTGCATGATCTAGAAGAGGACTTGGCATGATAAATATATGCAGAACAGAGAAGAGAATGGGCATCTTGAATTGTTATTCATGTGCATAGAAGAGAATGTTGAGGTCTGCATACAGAGACAGAGCAGAAGAACAGAAAGCGCAAGATGATGCAAGAAGCAATAAATTGATGGAGGCAGAGCAGAGCAGTATAGTAGAACAGTGATGAGACTGGTAATCCATTGACAAATACTATATCACTGTAATAAATTTTTGTAACAAAGTTTTCTATCTCAGGGTGATAGGGAGGACTGTTGTCCTCAGAGTTTCAAGTGGGTGCTTGAACATAGGGAGTTGGAGCTTCCATCTGGTTGCAGCCAGAAAAACCAGGGTGGTAAGGTGGTGCAAGGGAGAACCATTGTTCTCTTTTATATAGGTTGGCTCTTGTGTGACTGGAAGTTGGTGCTTCCATCCAGTTGGTGCTAGAACACTCAGGGAGTTGGTGCTTCCTTCTAGTGGGTTCTAGATAAACCAAAGAGTTGGTGCTCTCAACAGGTTGCAGCTTGTAAAACAGAGGTGTTAGCCTCACAAAGAGTTGGTGCTCATAAGAATGATAATGTACAGAAAATAAAGACTACTTATCATATGAAGAAGAAGAGGTTTTCTCCCTTTATGGGTTTCCTCGGGAAAAGAAGTTTCTCTGTGTATTCTGTGTGATTGATCAAATATTGTATATCTATGCATGTTAATTTATCAGCAACACATAAAATAATAATCTATAAATATTCAGAAGAGAACTTGGAAATTTTCAAGCTTATATATATATAACTGATTCACCCCCCCCCCTCTCAGTTATTTTTCCAACAATTTTTTTCATTAGTACAGTTGTCGTTACACCAAAACCCACATGTGATTGGTAAACTCACCACCGCCAGATTTCAAGGATCCACGAGAGGCGATTAGTCCCTTGTCACTATACACCGGGGAGCGCTGACTACTTGCAATTTCATGCAACAATATCCCCCTCGGCGCGAACCGAGTCTGTATTGAACTCATGACCTCTAGCTCTGATACTATTTTCGGTAGTACGACTAGAATTACACCAAAACCCATAGGTGATTTGTAAACTCGCCACCACCAGATTTCAAGGATCCACGAGAGGCGATTAGTCCCTTGTCATGATACACCGGGGAGTGCTAACTACTTGAAATTATGTGCAATGGGTTCTCCATCCGGCAATCCGACATACGACATTTCCCTAAATGCCTATTTATTCGAAACTTTGGATCTCCATATTTCTAGATGGTCTGAGTTCCACCTCTTGGTTCCATCGTTTGGTGCCTTACCCAAGCGAGATCTTGATTGTCCTTTTACCTCACGATTATCTCCCATGCTTCATTGATGATCCAAATACCACTTACCTGGACATGGGATAATGTGGCATGAAACAAGTACGAGGATGTGGCATGATGTGGAATTGTTGACATAACATCTGACATCCAGACTTTGCAAAAAGTCCATTTTTCAGATCTTCTGGATTTTTGGATCGTCTGCATTCTTCTTCCTAGTTCCAACCATCCTCCCTCCACCTTACGACCTGCCACCATGGCTCCATTTATGGGCCTCTACTATCATGGCACCTAACACAACTGATAATGTGGCAACTGGCATGACTCGCTGGTGTGGCTTCCATGAATCCAACACTTTGAAACAATGTCAATTTTCATGAACCTTTGGGTCTATGGATTTCCGGATGGCCCAAGTTCTACCTCATGTTTCCATCATCTAGCCTTTGTCCCCATAGCCTACCATGTAATTCTGTTAATGATCCCCCTTGCCGATATGACTTCTGACAAGGCGTTGATGTGGCATGTTGACTCATCATGCTGACATGGTGCTTATGACCTGATGTCGTTGTAACAACCGACATGACATCCTACTCAATGTGTTGATTTAGCATCCAAGATCCAAAACTTTGCAAAAGTTCATTTTTATGAATCTTCGAATTTATGGATTTATGGATTTGTCGTGGTTCCTCCTCCTAGTTCCATTATCCAGACTCCGCCATTGTGATTTTTTTCCATCGTGGCCCTATAGACATGTCACATGACTAACATGGCTCTTGACATGGCACTGACGTGGCATGTTGTTGTGGAAATCAGGATCTGACATCCAACTTTCTAAGAAATTCCCTTTACAAAAACTTTTGAATTTCCAGATTGTTGGATATCCAGATATGGGAAACTCAATCATTCGAATATTTGTCATCCAACCACTTGAATCCTGCGACATGACATTCCCGTCATCACCAAGAGGAATTTGTGTCACCATGACATCATCATATTTAACGTTCCACTAGGTTTTGGTTTTGTATCTGAAGATTTGTGTCTCCCATAAACATTCATTTCCAATAAATTTCGGATGTTCAGATTTCTAGATTCAAGGTTCCATCGTCGGGTTACATATCCGAGATCTAGAACTTTTGGAAAGGCCCTTTGTTGAAAATCCCAAATATCTAATAAATATGGATATTGGGGTCCTCTATCTAGTTCCTCTTCTATGCTCATTCACTAAGGCAATCCAAATATGACTTTCTACTCCTTATTCTATACGGGACTCTACCTGTCTCCATTAGCTCTAAAACCTACAAACATATCAGGAAGGGTTTTTCCTTAACAAATTTTTCACATCGGTGGTGTTATAAAGATTAATATAAATATTATTATTTAGATTCTTAGAGACTAACTCTCAGAGGGAAAATAACCCAAACAACACAAACATTATCCATTCAAGGGCTTCATTAATCCATTCCATTTCTCAATTTTCACGAATATGTTTTACATTCACATACAACCATAAGCAGATGATAATTTATTGTCCATACATGGAAAATGTAGGGTATACATTCTATTTACTTTTCCTTGACATATCTTACACATAACCACACATTTCCATTCATTAAACAAGCATGCAAAATCATTTACTTTACAAAGCATAAAAGAATACACACATAAAGAATTATATGTTACAAATTGTCAATGCACCCAACATAGGTTCAGATGCACTATCTCTCTCTACAATCTGTCCACCCCATGCCAAGCCATGATACCACCAGGGGAACTTCTAGTTCTCAGGGAATTGATAGTATGAGTGCCTCTTTCCATCACAACAACCACTTGCAGAAAACCTCTTTTCCGACCAACCTAGGGCCTCCACGGACTTCTTATATTCCTTCCCAATTGGATTCAATGCACCAGGCAGTCTATTCACTGCTTATTCAATCTCTCACCTTCCTCCTTTTCTCATTTCCACTTTCTTTCCCAGTAAGCATCGGGTCCTCAACCCTCTATGCACAGGTTAGGTTTTGGTTTTCTTCTTCATATGTTTCACAATTCTATTTCCCTCATACATGTTTTCTCCGCTTATTCATTCTTCTGAATATCATATCACTCAATAACCTTATTGTTAATTTCCTTTAGAGGTCCCCTTTTTTTTTGTCTTTTTTTTTTTGCAATTCCATCCCTTCTCAAGATCTTCTATGTTTCTCTCTTACCCTCTCATGTGTCAATTTTTTTCCTCAGTCAAAAGGTTTTCTACCTACTCTTTCCTTTCTTCTTTTAGAAGGATCACATGGGTCAATCGTAAGGGGACTAATATGGGTACTTTTTTGTACCCTAGGATGACAATTTTTTGTTGTCTTATCCATTCTTCCATTCTTCCATTCATCGTGTCTGGTTTGTTGTTCAACTACCAATCCCCCTCCATTAACTAATTTATTTTGAATTTTGTAAAAAGGGGAATAACTAAAGTTTCCCAAAAATAAATAATTCAACAAGGAGTCTTTGGGTTTCCTATCACGATGAACCCCCTCTAGGCCCCCTCACTATTCCCTCTTGTGGTACCATGTCTTGTACCCATGCTCCACCCTTCAGTCAGTTGATTTGGATTTTTTCTTTTATTAAACAATAACACAATTACATTGTTCACATGTCATGGCATGGAAAATATATTTTTAGGCTGAGACAAAATCATCACTAAGCCTAATCTATTACAAAATAATCAGTGGATCAAAATGGGGTGTTATAATCATTCAACAACTAAATGGTTACATTACAAAGTCTTTGTGCTCTCAATAAGAGTGTTCAATAGTAGCATAATTCTGGAAAAAAATTGGCAACATAATAGTAAGATAAAAACTTACACGTTATTTTCCTCCAACCCTAGAACTAAATAAATAGGCATAACAAATCCTTAAACCATTTATGGTTTTCCTATTCTACATGTTAGAAACCACCAACAAGTAATTGGCCAACTTTTGTTGCATAGCATTCATTCCCTAATAGTGCTCTACATTTTTTCCTTGCCACTAGTCAACATTTATTCCTTGTTATTGCTCTAGTTTTATTCCTTGCCACTAGTTTACATTTATTCTCCAGTACTTCTCAACAATGATTACCTTCTCCACTAAAGGAATGAAAGGTGTATGACATGCTTGTCCCAACAATATCCAATTTGTAGATAGTGTAATATTTTAATTTGAACGCTCAAGTAGAATGAATCTTGTTTCTTGCATTGATATTCATTATATTTGTATTGTTTTGAACCTAACCAATTACAATGGGATTTTCAATAAGAGATCATGAATTTGGCCCTATAGAGTTCTTTTTTCTTTAAACATATCAGTATTTTAATTATCTTAGTAAAGGAGCTACGATGATATCTCTTTTTATAGTGATTGCATTTAGAGAGAATGTGAGTATCCATATTTGCTAATAATACCTAATCATGAAATAATCTATTGCCTTGGGTATGGGCATGGGCACAACCAATATATAAGAGATGTTAGAGTAATCTATAGATCCAGGAATTACAAGAATGGGATCTTTGGAGGGATTCAATCTTTTGTGATGGGATAAACACAATGGGATAGATCGATTGTTCACAATTGAAGTTTTTCTTAGTAAAACAAGTGTTTTTAATGTATCCATTACATGCATAGACCTCTACAGGCCAAGCTCATCTAGTAATAGCATCCACCAAAGAAAGCCAAATGAATACCATCAAGAAGATTGATTGATTTAGAGTGGGGATACACTAATAGTTACACAACAGAAGATCTGATACCACTTGAAGCATAAATCTCTCAACCCCCTACCATATTAGGAACATAGTGGAAATTCTCTTGATTTTTATAACAGAAAACAACTCAAGCACTTAATAGGGTACTAACCATATTCAAAGATCCAATTGAAAAAGTATAAATACACCACACATAGTTGAATGTTCAGTACAGAAGGAAATGCATAGTTCCATAATAACAATTTAAAAAAGAAAGAAGAGATGCATCCACAAAATCTTATTTATTTTATTAAATCAAGGCCAAATTCTCAGACTTGTTACAAAACTTTCAAGGGACTTCTACATATCTAGTTATTGGTAGATTGACACCACTACAACCACTCTCCACGTGGCTACAATTCACAAGAAAAAATCTTCACACTAACTACCACTCAAAGGTTGATGACATAGATTATTGTATAATAATGACTAGTCCCTCTATCTCCCACCACCAATATTTAATTGAGATTTACTTGGAAATCAAATGTTCCTTTAATGAACCAAATGCTCAAAATATCATAAAATAACATAAATACAGAATGTGAGCGTGGAGCACAACTCCAAGATAGATAAGTTACACAATAACTCTTTAAATAATAGGAGAACCCCCTCATAATAACCAAATACCTTATTACATCACAATTCACATGTCCAATAATGAATACATGATCTCTTATATATATCTATTCACACTTGCACATGAGGCCCCTTTACTTCTAAGCCAACCCTATTACATATATATACACATTATATGTATATTTAGGCCCATATATGCCCCCCCTTGGGTTCATATCATCTACATTTATCCATACAAATGCCCCCCCTTGGGTCATAAGGGTGCCTTCCTAATTTGCAAGAATATACTTTTATAGCCATAATGCATATGTGAATGGTACAAATCATTGATCCAATCTATTTGCATCTGTCACAGTTGATTCCCACTTATTTTTCCTACGTGGATGGAGACCAAACGCCATTCTTGTAGCCCCTTGAGTTATCCCTTCATCTTCCACAACCTCAAATTAATCCTTCCTCAATAATTCACTAACTTCACAGTCTATGAAACTTCCACATTCCATTGGTTCCTCAACCATGGTAGAAGTGTGGCCAATGGTGAAACTTTAAATTGTTCTTGAGCCTCACCAATGTATGTGACAATTAGCATGATGAGAAATTAAATTTCATAGAAAATATTGTGTGTTGTTATCTCTTCTACAACCTATTAATTCTTCCACAATACTAGCTTGAGGTTCCACAACTAAGAATGGTTCCATTGATCTATAGCACAAGTTTTGAGTGCCACAACTCGCTTGTGTAGTGATTGTTATAGCACCTCATATGAGTTTAATAGTAAATAGTTCCAACACCCATTGCTTCCACAACAACTTTTGTAGGCAAAACCATGAGAGGGTATCTGCTTAACTATTGTAGAACTTCCATAAACGTTATCTCTTCCTCTGTAATAACTACGGTAGTAGTCAAATCCAGCTAGCGTGATTGGTTTTGAAGGGTTTCGTTTATAGACACCCAAGTTCAAAACCCATTGTAATCAAGAGGAGACTCCTAAAAAACTCATCTAGCTTAAGGGTTGGTGTGGCCCAGGCCGAGTGCGATCCCCGAGTAGTTTTGACATCTTATATTCCCTGGGGTCGTGTTTTCTTAGGAAAAGGGTAGTCTACAAGTCATAGACACGCCAACGAACAAAAAACCAATTGCAACAACAACTTTTATAGTAGTTATTTCTTCTTATGTAATAATTGCTAGTAGAAACTTTTGTAACAACATAAAATTTATAAAAATATTATGAAACAACATCTAAACCATTGAAAGCGAAGGAGATGTGCAAGATAGCTATTTGTGCCAGGGATGATCTTGTACCAATGACACAAGAGACATGAAAGACACAATTATATAATTACTAAGAAGAGATTTATGAAGATCTTGACAAATGTAATGAGTGAATGAGGGAGATGGTTTTCTTAAACTAGAGGTAGTAAAGGGTCCAAAACAAATGCGAGACAACCTTTGAAATATGAAGAACTTCATGCTGAGAATAAACATTGAGTATTCCCTAATCTTAAAAATGGTTGCTCGAGATTCTAGATGTCAACAAAATATAGAAATCCGAGTAAAGAAATTAGATTGGGAGAGGAATCAGGCTTCAAGCATGTAAGTGAATATTTGATATAGGTAAGAGTTTCATAGTTGAAATTATGTCAATTGTGCATTCAACGATGGGACGAACACACTTAAGTTGATTGTGTGATAGCGTCTAATATGGGGCAATCATATTGTCTCGTTATTCTAATAGATTTTCCTTCCAACTCCAATCTAAATCCATTGAAAATTTTCAGTTTGATGCAAACTGTGATTTCAACAATTGCAAACTATGATCTTCAACTAATTTCGAGTGTCTTAATGTATCAAACACCTTATGCGATACCAAACACACATGCTATGAAGTCAAAGTTTAACTTCGTAGTGTGTGTGGGTCCGATGGACACATGATCCACTTAATTTCAATTGCTCCAAGATCCCAAAAAGTACCAAGAACAAAATATATCATACCAAGTGTTAAGAGGTTTGCGAGAAAATTCGTCAATGATAACTAGTTCTTCAAAATTTGATAAGGCATGCACTCGAAAAAACACCAAGAATGTAAGAATCAAGAAATTGGAGTTAGCATGAATATAGTTGAACATTCTTCATATATTTTCAAAAGAAATGGTATTTTTTAAAGAGTTTATTCTACTGAGATTGGACCAAAATATCTAACCAATCTTTCTTTATGCAAACTACAATAATTGAGTTGAAAATAAAATATTTCAATATGTTTGTGTGTGTATGTATGAGGAAGATGTGTAATTCTTTGAGTGTTTAATATGGAGTTGACAAATGATATGTAAAAACTTTTTATAACAAACAAATATTTCAAGCTTGATAATAAATAAATTATTTTAATGTCCACCTTAATTCAAATATTTCAATATCTACTTTATATATATGGATTTGAAGTTTAGGGATGTAATATCTCAAGAGAATTCTAGATAAAGATAGAGAAATACTCAAAGAATTACACATCTCCTTCATATTTGGATGTAGAAAGCACCTATTGGCTAAATAACACACACACACACACACACACACACACACACACACACAC
>ML792710.1:161630-212272 GCA_009831015.1 Picea engelmannii | reverse complement strand
AACATCTTAAGAAGACGAGGTTTTTTCCCGGGTTGGGTTTCCTCTTGAAAAATCTGTGTCTCATAATTGTGAATGAATGCTGTGTGTGTGATTGCTGTTCGTTATGATATATGCTTTATGTTTACAACACTGGTTTTCATAGTAAAGACTTACTGCCACTAAGATTAATGATTCGAAGTTAAAATTGAGAGAGATTGTTAATAATTTACAATAACTGATTCACCCCCCCCCCCTCAGTTATTTCATACCTGTAACAAGTGTTTATGTGGGAGACCTATTAATCAATGTTGCTCTTATGCACATAACTTCTTCTCCAAGCTAGCTCCACTAAGCATACTCCTAGCTCTCTCCATCAATGTTCTATTCATCCATTTTGCAACTCCATTTTGTTCAAGATTAGTCTAAACATTCTATCTTTTGGGGGTTTTCTAGTGACTTTTTTCGTTTGATTTTGCCCGAAATCCGGTGATGAATGGTAGGATCTGCAGATTTGAGTGCTAAATTTGTATAATATGAGTGCCCCAGGGGTTTTTCATCACGTTGAATCCATTTATGCATTCAGAAAGGCAATTTAAGCAACAAAAAATAGAGAATTTTTCCAAATTTACATCGTTGGATTCTAGCCAATTCCTGCCAGAAAACCCAAAAGGTAGAACGTTTAGCCAACACTTTTTGTTCAAGAGTATATGGATGTGTCTTATGTCTTTCAATGTCACTCTTATTACAAAAATTATCAAACTATATAGAACAAAACTCACCGTCATTATCATTCCTCAACACCTTAATCTTCCTACTAGTAGACTAATTTTCCAAGAGAACTTTAAGAACTTTAAACCAACTAAAACCCTCAAATTTAGTTCTAAGAAAATATACCTCCGTCCTTCTAGAATAATCATCAATGAATGACACATAATAAATTAAGTCCAACAACCCATAAGATTTGTGACCACTAGAATAAAATTGAACATGATTTTGTTTTACATATATGCAATGCTCACAAAAATCAAATTCAAGAGCACTTGATCATTCAATCAATTGAAAATAAAAAAAATTCAAGGCCCATAGGCCCTTCTCATTCATATGCTCCAATCTTTGGTACCATAGCATTGTCTTCTTTGCAAGAAACTTGTTATCTGAAGAAAGATATTGTTTAGGAGGTTCTCATTATGAAGTTGTAGATCCTATAGATCTCTCCACTACAAAAATCGAAGAACTATTACACTCAATAGAGCACCCATCAAGCTGGAACAAAGTTCCCACACGGACACCCTTAGCGAGTACCATATCTCCTTGGACCATATTACACCCTTTGTTAAATAAAATAACCTACACACCTGCCTCATTAAGTGTTCTTATTGATACTAGGTTTGTGTTTGTAATGTCCCTTTCCAAATAGGAGCTCCAAAGAGGAGGCTCAATGGTATAAACAACCTCGTTAGACTATATCCAGGGCCAAAAAGGGATAAACATGGTTACCAGAGGTCATTCCAGCCAAGGGTGTTATAATTTGAAAGTGACATTGAGCTAAAAGTGGCTAAAAGCGCTTTTAAGCCAACTTGAGCTAAAAATAGAACATACGAGCTACAATTAGAGTCAACAATGAATTAGGGTTTCAGGAAGCTATAAAAGAAGGTAAAGTGACCTAATTCATCATTATGCATATTTTGACTTGTCATTGAGGAGAGAGGCGCATCTCAGGAGAGATAGCTCAATGGATTCCAGGAGGAATACACCAGTGGTTGATTTCGATGTTGAGAGACACACCCTAGTCATCGGGGAGATCACACATGTCTCCCATCAGTCTTCAACAGCAGTTATACAATCTTCAACAGTAGTTATACAGGTTTCAGCAGCAAGGGCGCACTTATTCAGGGTGAGGATGCAACTTCTAAGGAGGTATTGAGTCGACTTGTCCCATACATGGAGAATCTAGAGATTCCTTTCCGACCCGGTTGAGAGGAAGGCAAGGCACATATTTTTACGGGTTTCTCATCAAATTTTGACGGAGAAAACATCTGGGGTGCATTTTCTAGTTGTTGAGGTTGTAACATTTGGGGAGGACACATTTGGGGTTCCCGAGCAATCATCGGATTAGATCTAGGGAAATCCTTTTGACCGATTTCACAGTAGGCCAGGGCGATTAGTTTGAGACAAATATCAGTTGATTTCGATGGTGAAATCACCAAGGCACACTTTTCTGGTAGCAGAGGGAGCACATTTCCCAAGGGGGATCCATCCGGGATCTAGACATACCAGCAGAGGGTCGTCCAGTTACCAGGACTGAGAGAGACAGTAGGGCGCATTGTTTGGGATAGTTTCCAGGCCGATCCAAGAGGTCTACCCACCAGGGAGAAATTTCTAGACTTGTAGCAGTGGTCGTATGAGCTGTCGTAGCTTGCAACAAATCTTACACCTCATCCATTGATCCTGCAGTGTTCATCTATTATCAGGTATTATTTTTTTATTATTATTATTGTATTCTGGCTAAGATCATTTTGTCATTGATCTAGCCGAGTGGTTTCTTTTATTCAACCGCATTCGATATTGTACTCCGCAGAGATATCATAATATATAGTTTGCAGTCTTTTGTCTCATTTACTATCTATATGCTCATTTATATTTTGTAAACAAATAATTATATCCATTCACATCTAAAATGCATCCAGAAACCCCTAGTGTATCAGATCATATTTTAATCACATGAGATTAACAGTATTTCCTTGACTAGTCGGGTCAGGAACATTACAGTGGTATCAGAGATTTCTTCCTGTCGGCCTGTGAAGAAAGTACTTCTCATGACCCCATGATTCAGGGAACAGGCGAAGAATACCCAGAGGGTCAAGGACATTTTGGAGACAAGTACATCCAGTACCGCAGAGGTCATAGCAGCGACCGGAGAGACAAGAACAGAAGGGACTATACTCCCTTCCACACTCAGTACGATATAGAGCCAGAGCTAGAGGACAAAGAGTATATCAACTCTGACACAGAGGTAGACATAGAGAGGACTATGGGTGACAGGCATGAGACATCAAAGGGTAAGGGGAAAGTCCCCGAGACACATGTTGATAGTATGCAGGCCATGTTGAATGACCTAGATAGAATATCGAGGGACAAGATGCACACCATACAAAAAATGACCATCAGTGCATAGATGATCCATCATAGTGTGAGCACTATAGGTCCCAATGTCGCAGGACGAGAGAGTGGTCCGAGAGGACACTAGGGAGATAGGCCTAGTGACTCCAGTTGATCTCAGGGCAGAGCTATTACACACCTTTAACCATTTTGAGCCTACACATCATATCGGAGGATTCCTCAACCTTTATACCCACAGTTATAGGGAGGAAAGTCATTAGGATATCTAGGGCATGCAGGATGACAGTCAGGTCAGGGACAGGTAGTGCCACAACATCTATTCAAGGAGTACATGAGAGACTAATTTGCACTAGGACCAAAGTTCCATGCAGACATGAGTTTTCAATACTATTGTTCGATCAGATATCGAAACATACCCTGAGAGGCACAGAGGGGCAATGGAAAAACTCACAACATGGATTTCATCAAGAAATTGGGAAAGTTGAACACTCCTACTTTTAACGGATCATCGAGATGCTCAGCTCAGGCATGGGTACAGAAGCTTGACACATATTTCAATCTTAACTCAATGACAAAGTTTGAGGCTATTAGTTTCACCACTTTGCACTTGGATGGGGAGGCCCATGAGTGGTGGTACCATGGGCTGGTGACCTTAGGTCACATCAGCATTACTTCATACTTAGAGTTCACGGAAAGGTTGATGGAGAGATTTGACAGGAGAGATCCAGAGCTCCATTTCAAGGACATTACGCAGTTGAGACAAACAAGACCAGTCGATGCCTTCATCATAGAGTTTCAATGGAAAGCAATGTTTATATCTGACATATCGGAGCATAGACTGGTGATGTTTTTCATCGAGGCATTGATGGAGCCATTGAGAGGTTGGGTTAAGGATTTCAAGCCTCACACCCTACATGAGGCCATTGTGCACACGAGAGACATGGGGGACTCGACATTAAAACCCAAACCTGTTACCAAACCCTTTTACCATAGAGAGATAGGAATCAGAGAAATCTAAAAAGGGAATGGAAGGGTAATCCCAAATTAGATGATAACACCAAACGAGATTTGATGAAGAAGAAGCTATGCTTCTCCTACAGAGACCCTTGGGTTCCAGGCCATAGGTGCATGGGCAAGGGAGAGATCCATTATATTGAGGTGGAAGCAGACAGTGTGGATAGTGAGGAGGAGCAACAGGACAACAGATCCACTATCTTAAAGGAGGAGCCATCACAGGAAGAGGAGAAACCTCCACGAAGACCACCGACATCGGCAGGGATCCACCCACAATTAGTGCCACAACATCCTAGGAAGGCTAACACATGGAAACCAACAAACGGAGGAGTCATAGCGGCCCTTTCTAGTGTTTCTAGGTATGACACCCTCCAAATAAGAGGGACTATTCAGGGACAGTGCGAAATTTTCCTAATCGATGGTGGGGCCACCCACAACTTCATTGATGCTTCATTGGTATCGAGGCGAGCACTTTAGGCAGAGGACTGATGGATTCGATGTTGCAGTAGCAGATGGCCATACATTGGAGCGTCTTGACAAAGTCTCGGACTTAGAGATAAAGTTAGGTAACTACACAGTGAGAGACACATTTTATGTAGTTGACCTATCTAACACAGATATGGTATTGAGAGTCTAGTGGTTGATCACATTGGGAAAAATTACCACTAACAACCAAACCTTGGAGATGGGGTTCATGGAAAGTGACGGGAAGATGATCGTTCTGAGGGGCATGTCGATAGGGGAACCCTGTGTTGATATTGTGGTAGGTGTGGGAGGTATTAACCTCCACGTGTAACCCTGTCAAGAATAGAATATTCTGGAAAGTAAGAAGAAACCCTAAAGCCTTGGACATAACCCTAGAAGACAAGTCGGCTAAAGAAAATAATTAATATTGAGTATTTAGCCTCTAGAAAGAGAAGTCGGCCCAGAGATCTAAGAAAGAGTAGTATAAATAAAGGATGTCAGAGCTCATTTGTACACACACATCTCGTAACTGCAAAAATTTAGTAAGTGAAAGAGTACTTGTAGTTGCAGCGACTACAACTAGTATTTTCGGTTTTAGGCTTGGAATTTCTCTTGGTTATGGTTTATACTTTCCGATTGGTATGCTAGCTCTGGAGAGTGGTACGCTACCTTGATTGGCATTTAAACCTAGGGTTTTCTTCTAGAATTATTCTCTCTGTCAAGGTTAAGGTGCTTGGGGGTGGTTTCGACCTATGGTTGGGTGACAATATTGCTATATTGTCTATGGTTAAACGAGAACACCTATTATTTCTAACAAGTTATTGGCCCACACTATCTTTCGACAGTCTAACCGGTGGAAGATAGATTGGGAGGATTTTCTCAGTTACAGTTGCAGTTGCAGTCAAAGTTTTTGTTGCAGCAACAAAACCCTAACCCTCGTGTTGAGGCACCTTAAGTGAAGAGATTGACTTAATTTCTAGATAGCCTAGTGTGCCCTAACCTAACACACCTCCTAATATTCTCAGCAAGATAAGACGTCAAGTTTGAGTTTTTGGTCAAAGTCAAAGGTTGACCAAGTCAAAGCAGTCATGTCTTACTCTATGAAGTCATAAAACAAGTTAGAAGGGGCTTCTAACTTCATAGCATTGAAGACAAGGATTGACCTCATCCTTGCCAAGAATAAAGCATTGGATATTGTGAAAGGAAAGATCGTGGAACCACAGTTTGAAGAAGGAAAAGAGAAGGAACCTCGTAACGTTGCAATTATGGAGAAGTTCAAGGACAATGACTGTAAATGTGTTGAACCTGCACGTAATAGATCTAGCTAGAAAATACCACACACATTTGCAAAGAGAAATTGTGAAAGAAGAAGCAAGAGAGAAAGAATGGAATAATTCTCATTAACCATATTCCACACTCAAAGAGTGAATAATTTACAATAGATATAGGATACATGAGTAACTAATGTGCTAGAGTGGTGGTCTAGAGTGATTTGGACACACACCAGCAGTTACGGGAGTAAACTGCCACCTAGTCTAGTCTCTCAGGTAGTTACGGAAGTGCATTGCCACCTAGTCTAATTTAACTAGTCTATCATTCTTCAGTAAACAGACTAAAACAGAATGAAGTGAGGAGGAGATTAGGGAATCATGAGTAATGCGCTAGTCTAGTGATTATCCCAAGGACAATGCGTATTAGTTGGTGATGATTCCAATGATGCATGGTGATGATTCCAATGTAGCATCAAGACTCCACTCAACTGATCAAACTTAAGTGAAAACTGAAGAGAATATTCTCCCTAAAAGAATATTCTTCCTAAAATATAAGAGACTGAATAATGACTAATAAACAAGGAAAAAACTTAGGAAAAATAAATCCTAGGTGTGTATGAAGTAACTCCAACACCCCCCTGAGCATCAATATGGTGAAATAAAGAATGGGTCCCGGCAACGAGACCATTTTAAGTACCCAAATACACTGAAATAAATGAGGAAAGAGGAAAAAACTCATGGGAACCCTCCCCCCCCCTCAAATTACAATGCATCAAAAAAATAAAATTGAGAAGAAGAAAAAAACAGTTGCTAAGCAACTGTATCCTTCACTCTAAGAATACCTCACAACTGTGCAAGTTTGTGCTCGTTGAAGATTTTGTTGAAGATGTAGATGTCTCCACGGATGTGATGAAGTAGATGCACTATTGAGATGTCCACACATATCCACTTTCTATTATTGTAATGAAGAAGATCCAAATAAAGTTTGGATGAAACTTTGAAAACCGTGCAGCCGTTTCCGGGAAAAAAAAAAAACAGATGATGAAATTTTGTTGATTTTAAAATTATCATAACTTCACTTTCCGGACTCTGTTTCGGAGGATTTTTTTTGAAATTGGATATTTTTCCAAGAGGAATTTAATTATCCAATTTGTTTATGTAAATTTTTCTCAAAAAATATCAGAATTGAGTCTAATGTGTGTGGATCTCTTTTTGTCTCCTGAGATGCATGCATTGTGTATGGAAAAGTGTCTGCATGTGACCCCTGAGATGCATACCAAATATTTTCCACATGAAAAAAAAAAACAAAAAAAAATTGAGTAGACATCATCTTCAATTAATGGAATACAAATTTGTGTAGAAGGATCTTCAAACTGAGATGATTTATCTTCCAGTGGATTTTCTACATTCTCTATTTTGTCAACCTTTTGCATCCACTCTTCCTTATTCCCAAATAAAACCTCCAATATTCTCCATAATTTGTTTGGAGTTGAGTCTTGTAAGACATCATATACTTGGTGGAGAGTTTCTGGAGAAATAAACAAGCAGATAAATCCTATGGCCATATTTTGTCTATCGAGAAAGTCATTTTTCTCATCGACGGAATCAGGCTCTACTTCCATTGCCATAGTTATTTGGTACAAGCCTATGCATCTAAGTTGAAGTAGATTTTTTGGCTTCCACTCCAAATACAAGCCTATGCATCTAAGTTGAAGTAGATTTTTTGGCTTCCACTCCAAATAGTTATGAGGCATGAGAAGTATTTTTGGTGAGTAAAACATAGATTCCATCTTTTTTGCGTTCTTCAATCTCCAGTACCTACCAAAATATTTTGATGTAGTTTTTTGTTAGCAGTTTGTCGACTATGATACCATGTAAATGTGTTGAACCTGCACATAATATATCTAGCTAGAAAATACCACACACATTTGCAGAGAAAAATTGTGAAAGAAGAAGCAAGAGAGAAAGAATGGAAGAATTCTCATTAACCATATTCCACACTCAAAGAGTGAATAATTTACAATAGATATAGGATACGTGAGTAACTAATGCTCCATAATGGTGGTCTAGAGTGATCTGGACACATACCAATAGTTACGAGAGTAAACTGCCACCTAGTCTAGTCTCTCGGGTAGTTACGGAAGTGAACTGCCACCTAGTCTGAGTTAACTAGTCTACCAGTGTTCACTTAACTAACTGAAACAGAGTGAAGTGAGGAGGATATTAGGGAATCATGAGTAATGCGCTAGTCTGGTGATAATCTCAAAGACAATGCACATTAGCTAGTGATGATCCCAATGTCGCATGGTGATAATACCAATGTAGCATCTAGACTCCACTCAACTAATCAAACTAAAGTGAAAATTGAAGAGAATATTCTCCCTAGAGGAATATTTTTCCTAAAATATAGGAGACTGAATAATGACTAATAAACAAGGAAAAACCTTAGGAAAAATAAATCCTAGGTGTGTGTGAAGTAACTCCAACAATGATATCAATGCCATGTGTATCATAGTGGACTCTATAAAAGACCACTTGATACACTACATCTCTCATCTTAACTCATCTAAGAATATGTATGATGCCCTAACTAATCTCTTATCAGTCAGAAACATTGGACAATTAATGAGTCTGAAGAATGAGCTTCGTGACATGAAAATGAATGATGATGAAAGCATAACATCATACTTTGTGATAATCTCTCAGTTAAGATATCAACTACAAGCTATTGAAGAAATAATTTCAAGGAACTGGTAAATATAGTACTCAACAACCTTCCCAAGACATGGGATGCATTTTCCGCAAGCATGAACACAAGAAAGGAATATCTCACATTTGAAGAACTTTGGACTTGTTGTGCACAAGAAGAATTAAGGATTATCACAAAAGAGAAATCCCAAAAGAAATACAATGATCAAGCCTTCACGGCAAAAATTCAAGAATTTCAGGAATAAGAGGAAGTTTGGCCTAAGGAAGAAAACAGACGAAGCATCAGTTGTTGAAGAAAGGGAACCCTCAAATAAATCCAAATAGGATAAAACATACTTATTCTTCTAATACAAGGTAACAATATTCTTCATAGTTCTTGTACATACCATGTTTACATAGTTTATGTACATATCTTGCATATCTATTTCTTAGAAGATAAGATGTTCAAGTGAAACAATACCTATGGAAGAATAACAAGATAAGGATTGCTATCACGGTGACTACAAGTCAAGAAATACGCATGAAAAGATGAAGTACATTGACAATCCTTGGTAACAATTCCTGTGGAAGCTATTACATAAGTAACAACTGTAAGATACGCCGAAATCATAATCAAACTTGCAGAAACCCAGAAGAAGTCAAAACAGAAATAAGTCAGCAATTAAGATGAAATTAGAAAAAGACTCGTGACACTTTGAAAAAGGCAATAAGGATGCAGACCGAAGCGTGGACTCTCTTAGATGGATGGAGTTGATTACATAATTCCAAAAGAAGAGCATGCATTCATTCATGAAGAAAGGATTAGGAGGGAGATAATACTAAATGATATGATCCATTGAGGATTATGAAGTATCTTTCCATGCTCCAATTGAAGGTAGTATCCATGATAAGCATCACATGTTCAATTCAACTCTAGGAGAAATCTTCTTTGAAAAGAAGCATTAAAGTGTCCTTGGTTGTCTATCTACATCCATGATCCTATGATAAAAGGAAGAAGTTGGAATCTTCAGGGCATATATAATACCTCATAACTAAAGAGAGACATGAGGAAGAACATGAAGATTCCAAGAAAGAAAGAAAAACAAGAACAACTAGTTATTATACCAATAATCACAAGACTACTAGCTTGGTTTGAACCCACTAAGAAGCAATCGAGCAGAACAAATGGAAGTTATGATAAAGAACAGTGTATGTGAAAAAACAAAAATAAGTATGAATGGAAGTATTGCAAGGTTCATAGATTCTTCCAAAAGGAGGGAGAAGACTATGACAACAACTTGTTCTAGCAAACCAGATATACCTCTTGTAGTATCCATGGATTTAAATTTACATGTAAAAGACTGTTCTTCCCAATAAAGAAAATGAGAAAGAAGATTATACCAGAAAGAAACTCATGTATGAAGATATAAGAAGACTTTTTATGGATTCAAACAACCTGATGCAGAGTATCTCATATACGGCAGAAGCATGGTGAAAACTTTCTATGAGAGAGATAGTGTATCAAAATAGTTACTCAGAAGTCCGGGATAATGGATTGCTAATCCATGGAAAACTCTCATGATGACAGAAGAAGTGATACTTGGATATGTTTCAATTTGATCCTTGCCACGATATTACGAGCTAGAAGGAAACATAAGTGTTGAATTCGACCATGATATATTGTAATGATCAGAGCTACATGAATCCTTCAGAGAAAACCATTGTTCCACGACAGACCGAAGTACATTGAGATGAAGCATTATATTCTCTGTGATGAAGTCCGGAAAAGAGAAGTGGTTCTCCAATATATCTCCACAGATGAGAAGATAGCAAATATTTTGGTAAAAGCCTCTTCCCAAGATGAAAAGTTTGCATACTCAAGAAACAAGATGGGGCTCGTGGACACAAATTTCTTATTGCAAAAAGGAAGAGATTACTCTCTTGTTGGCAGGGATCACTTATATGTTATTGATTTATGGACAGTCATTTTTCAGTTTGAAAAATGGTCGAGGATGAGCAGTTCCTTTCCAATTCGGAAAGTGGTTTGCAATTTCTGACGGATAGGCATTTTCTAGTTCAGAAAATGGTCCATATCAGAGAGTCATTTTTGTAATAAAAAAGGTCTAATAGATTGTTGATGTACCATAGACAACGGTTCCTCTTGTGGCCAATGTGGGGGAATTCTGTTCTAGGGAAGTCATTCTTCTTGGAAGTCACTCTGATTAGTGGTCAAGTAGAATGGTCTATCTCGCCAGACAGTCATTCTTTCGAAGTTCACAGTTGTGAGCAGTTTCGAAGAATGCTCTGTTTTGGAAGTTAGTGTGGGACAATCATTTCCATTAGGAAATGGTCTGGACAGTCATTCCCTAGGGAAGAATCATTCTCTCCAGGTTTCACTATGATTAGTGTCAGAGTAATGTCCCAGTTAGGTGAATGGTCCAGGTTCAACAATCAGGGACAGGCATTCCCTAGGGCAAACTCATTCTCTCCAGGTTGCACTATGATTAGTGCCGAAGGAATGGCCCAGTTAGGTGAATGGTCCAGGCTCATAAATTAGGGACAATTATTCTTCTGTGCTTGAGAAGAATAGTCCAGATATCCCGTGATTGATATTTTACTTTCTAAGGGCATATTCTCTTCCAGGTCTCATAGATGTGAGTGGAAGAATGGCCCAGATGACTCATTTTATATCATGATATTTTTTTATGCAGGTTTATATCAGATGATATGATTGTTGTGGAGACTATATGTCTCTAGACGGTAGATGTATGCTATTGTGGTGGATAAGTTCCACTAGTTGTGACTATGTGTCACTGGTTAAATAAGTCATGTGATGCTTTGTTCTGTTGTGTACCACTGGATAGTAGTTGTGTACTACCATGGATACACACAGTTGTTTTCTATTGAATGACATTATTCCAATTTCCATGGAGACTATTAGTAGTGTTGGAAATGATCACCATTTAGATGGATAGTTACTGTGTTGGTGGACAGGTATTCTCTAGGCAGAAAATGGTCCAAGACAGTTATTCTTCTAGGACGTATGTCTGGATTAGAAGAATAGTCCTTGTAGCCCATCGTGTGGCTTCCAACATCTGTTGGAACAATTATTCTTCCAGGACATATGTCTGGATTATAAGAATAGTTCTTGTATCACTCTATGGAGCAAGTGACTTATTCAGCATCATGCATGATTACTCAGATAGAGTATGGCTTTGAGAGATGATGTCGTTGATGCTATCAGATGATACTAATAGTGATTATGGTGCTCATGATTTGATCATGAGATAGCCTTTGTGGCTATGATGATGCTACCATTTGAATGGTATTTTTGTGCTCAAGACCATTGTTTTCAACACCTCCCTATCTAGGAGGGAGTGTTGATATTATGGTAGCTGCGGGAGGTATTAATCTCCACGTGTAAACCTAACAAGAATAGAATATTCTGGAAAGCAAGAAGAAATCCTAAAGCCTTGGACATAACCCTAAAAGACAAGTCGACTAAAGAAAATAATTAATATTGAGTCTTTAGCCTCTAGAAAGAGAAGTCGGCCCAAACAGCTAAGAAAGAGCAGTATAAATATAGGATTCCAGAGCTCATTTGTACACATAGCTCACAACTAAGTGCACAAGTCTGGAGAGTAGTTGTAGCCGCAGCTACTACAACTAGTATTTTCAGTTTTAGGCTTGGACTTTCTCTTGGTTATGGTTTGGACTTTCTGATTGGTATGCTACCTCTGGAGAGTGGTACGCTACCTTGATTGGCTTTTGGACCTAGGGTTTTCTTCCATAATTATTCTCTCTATCAAGGTTAAGTTGCTTGGGGGTGGCTTCAGCCAATGGTTAGGTGAAAATATTTCTATATTGTCTATGATTAAACGAGCACACCTATTATTTATAACACCCTAGACGATTTTGGCCAAGAGGATGGAGAGGATCTTCACGCATGGGGAGGTAGCATATGCTGCAGAGTGCATGATCACTACGCAGAAGGATTCATAGGATTGGCAGCAGTATCAGACAGAGATCGGAAACTTGTTGGGACGATATCAGTAGGTTTTTGGTTCGATTCCACCAGGGAGGCCACCGGACAGGAGGCTTGAGCACACCATTGAGTTAGAGGAGGGGGCCAAACCTATGATCACACCACCCTATCGTCATCCTAGGAGGTTTAAGGATGAGATAGAGAAAGCAATTAAGGAATTGCTAGCGATGGGACACATCAAATCGAGCAACAGTCCATTCGCTTCTTCAATTGTCTTAGTTTTGAAGAAGGATGGTACCATGAGGATGTGCATTGACTACCGGGCCTTGAAAAAGAATACCATAAAGAACCGGTATCCTATCCCTCACATAGATGAGTTGATGGATGAGCTACATGGAGCAGTTTTCTTCTCAAATATTGATCTCCACTCTAGAAATCATCAAATCAACATCAAAGAGCAAGACCGAGAAAAGACGACATTCAGATGCCACTTTGGCCATTTCGAGTTTCTGGTTATACCATTTGGGCTAACCAATGCACCAAATACATTCCAGTCTTGCAAGAACCACATATTCAGGGATGTTGAGGAAATCGTTCTTAGTTTTCTTCGACGACATATTGGTCTACAACAAGACATGGTAGGAGCATATGAGGAACTTGGATGACGTACTGAGTACCATGGAGGCACAATCACTATAAGCCAAATATTCCAAGTGTGAGTTTGGTATGAAAAAGCTGCTTTATTTGGGCCACATCATCAGTGCACAGGGGGTACAAGTGCACCAGGAGAAGAGCAAGGCCATTTTGTATTAGCCAACACCCAAGAATGTGACAGAGTTCAGGAGATTCTTTGGGATATGTAGCTATTACATGAGGTTTTTAAGGGGTTTTTCTCAGCTTGGAGAACCACTTAAAAATATCACCCGACATGGGGCCTTCATCTGGACCGATGAGTCACAAAAATCCTTTGATCACATGAAGGAATTCATGGGCACATGTCCAGTGTTAGCATTACCAGACTTCACTTTTCCATTTGTATTAGAGTGTGATGCATCCGACAAGGGTATTGGGGCAGTTTTGATGTAGGGAGGACACCCCATCGTATTTGAGAGCAGGAAGATCAGTTATCCCGAGAGGTTGTACTCCATTTATGACAAGGAAATGCCGGAAATCATGCATTCCTTGACCAAATTCAGACAATATTTGGTGGGCAACAAATTCGTGGTCAAAATAGATCACAACAACTTGAAGAATTTCCTTGAGCAGAAGTACCTCAGTGAGCGCCAACATAAATGGGTGACGAAAGTACATGCATTCAACTTCAACATAGAGTATATCAAGGGGAAGAACAACATTGTGTCCAATGTGCTATCTAGGAGACCTGCGGCATGTTCCTTGATAGAGATTTCAGTAGATTTGAAATTCCACTTGTTAGTGGAATATTCCAAGAACAAGTTTGTTTGTGAGGTTTTGGATGGACAGATTCAAGATTATAGGTACAGGGTCATTGATGATGTCATATTCGACAAGGACAGAGTCTACTTAGTACCATATTCACGGCTCAAGAAGAAGATCCTTGTAGTAGTTCATGATTCACCACTAGCAGGCCATCAAGGGTTTTTCAAAACCTACAGGAAGATCAAGGAGAGGTTCTCATGGAAGGGCCTCAAACAGGATGTTATGAGGTACATCAATGATTATGTGACTTGTCAGCAGAACAAGTCAGAGCATACGCTTCCAGAAGGGCTACTTCAGCCACTTCCCATTTCAGAGCAGAAATGGGAGAGCATATCGATGGACTTCATCACAGGCCTACCCAACGTCCAGGGTAAGGACTGCATCTATGTAGTGGTTGACAAATTGATCAAGTTTCCTCACTTATATTCCATACTGACAAATTACAACGTAGTTTAAGTAGCTGAGTTATTCTTCAGAGAGGTCTTCAAACTTCATGGGTTGCCAAGGAACATCATCAATGATAGGGAAAGTCAGTTTATTGGGACATTTTGGAGGGAGTTGTTTAGATTGGTGGGGATAGAGTTGACAACAAACACACGCTATCACCCTCAGACAGATGGGAAGACCGAGATCATCAACAAGTGGGTCGAAGGGTATTTGAGGAACTATGTGGGTGGACAGTATAGAACATGGATCAGGTGGTTACATTTAGGAGAACATTGCTACAACACCACTTTCCACATGTCCATTGGTATGACACCCTTCTGAGCATTGTATGGGTATGATACTCCCACTTTGGTAGACTTGGTTTTCGGGGAGAGAAGAGCTCCCAAGGTCAAGGTTTGGATCACAGAGAGTTAGGAGATTCTCAAATTGTTAAAAGAGAACCTGTAGACATCACAAAATCGACAGAAGATGAGTGTGAATAGGCACAGGATAGAGCGCATCTTTGAGGTTGGGAATTTGGTTTTATTGAGACTCCAACCTTACAGAGAGTAATCATCTTTGAAGAAGAGTAGGGTTGAGAAGTTGAAGCCCATATTTTATGGACCTTACAGGATCATGCGTCAGGTAGGCGAGGTTGCTTATGGGCTAGAGCTTCCAGAGGGGAGCAAGATTCATAACGTGTTCCATGTATCATGCCTCAAGAAGGCGGTGGGACAATTCATCAGCACATCAGAGGAGATTCCCTTATTGGATGAGGAGAGACAGTTGGAGTTGGTTCCAGAGGAGGTACTAGAGTTTTGAGAGCGGAAACTAAGGAGCAGGGTCGTCAGAGAGTGTTTGATCATATGGTGAGGTCTTCTAGTAGAGGATGCTACTTGGAAAGTGAGCATGTGTTGCAACACCTTGGTTTGGTATTGCTTGAGGACAAGCAATTTCGGGAAGGGAGGACTGTAATGTCCCTTTCCAAATAGGAGCTCCGGAGAGGAGGCTTAATGGTCTAAACATCCCCGTTAGACTATAATCAGGGCCAGAAAGGGGTAAATAGGGTTACTAGAGGTCATTCCAGCCAAGGGTGTTATAATTTGAAAGTGACAATGAGAGAAAATTGGCTCAAAGCGCTTTTAAGACAACTTGATTTGAAAATAGAATAGATAAGATAAAATTAGAGTCAACAATGAATTAGGGTTTCGGGCAGCTATAAGAGTAGGTAAAGCGACCTAATTCATCATTATGCAGATTTTGACTTATCATTGAGGAGAGAGGCGCATCTCAGGAGAGATAGCTCAGTGGATTCCAGGAGGAATACACCAGTGACTGATTTCAGTTTTGAGAGACACATCCTAGTTACCGGGGAGATCACACATGTCTTCCATCAGTTTCAACGGCAGTATACAGGTTCCAGCAGCAAGGGCGCACTTATTCAGGGTAAGGGTGCATCTTTTGAGGAGGTATTGAGTCGACTTGTCCCATCTAGGGAGAATCTAAAGATTCCCTTCTAACCCAGTTGAGAGGAAGGCAAGGCACATGTTTGTTTTTCCCGGTTTCTCGTCAGATTCTGACGGAGAAATCATCTGGGGCACATTTTCCAGCCGTTGAGGTTGCGGCACTTGGGAGGACACATTTTGGGTTCCCGATCAATCATCATATCAGATCCAAGGAAATCCTTCCGACCCATTTCACAGTAGGCCAGGGCGATCAGTTTGAGACACATATCAACTGATTTCGACGGTGGAATCACTAGGGTGCAGTTTTTCGGTAGCAGAGGGGGCACATTTCCCCAAGGGGATCCATCCGGGATCCAGATATACCAGCAGAGGGTCGGTCAGTCATCAGGACTAAGAGAGACAACATGGCACATTTTTTGGAACATTTTCCAGGTCAATCTGAGAGGTCTAGCCACCAGGGCGAACTTTCCAGACTTGCAACAATTGTCGTATGAGTTGTCATAGCTTGCAGCAGATCTTACACCTCATCCATTGATCCTACAGTGTCCGTCTATTATCGGGTATTATTGTTTTAGTTTGCTTATTGTATTCCAACTAAGATCCTTTTTTTCATTGATCTAGCTGAGTGATTTATTTTATTTAGATGCATTTGGCATTGTACTACACAAATATATCATAATATGTAGTTTGCAGTGTTTTGTCTCATTTATTATCTGTATGCTTATTTATATGTTGTAAACAAAAAATTATATCCATACACATCTAAAACGCATCTAGAAACCCCGAGTGTATCAGATCATATTTTGGTCACATGAGATTAGCAGTATTTCCTTGACTAGTCGGGTCAGGAACATTACAGAAACCGAAAATGAGTAAAAATCAATTGATCCCCTTTACTCTACCATCAAGGAATATGATCAAGACTCTACCATGACCAACTATGTAGAGAGGAGAGTCATCACCAAGGTATACCATCCCACCATCATATGTCTCATACACTGAAAACCAATTCTAATGGGAATTCATATGGAAGAAAGCTCCAAAGTTAATCAACCATGCACTCTACCTTGCACAGGTTTCCAAAGATGCAAAAAGGGAATATCCAACATCCTCTTGGGAATATTTTTTGGAATTTTCATTAGAATCAATAATTTTCCTTTTATTCTTATTTTTCTCTTCATTGCGATCCCTTTTGAAATGCCTTACCTTACCATAGTTCCAAAAATTTTCCTTGGACTTTCCAAGAGACTTATGTCTCCCACAAGATTTGGATGCCCTTTTCTCTCTTCTTTCCTTTCTCCTTTGATCTTCCATGAATATCCAAGGCCTCATTGGTGGATTGAAAAACTCTCTACCTCATCTCCTTTGAGAGTAAAGTAGCCAAACCCTCATCAAGAACCAATGTCTTTATAATGCTTCCAATGGCCACTACTAAGTTTTCCCATGAATTTGAAAAAGAACACAAAAGTTCATACAACAATCCTCCTCCTCTATCTTCACTCCAACTGCGATCCACTAGGTCATTATAGTATTAAATGCATTCATATTCTTAACTACCTAATAATCATCACCCATTCTCAAGGCAAACAATGTTTTTCGCAGAAAAAGTTTATTAACCAAGGATTTAGCTTGATACAAATCCCATAACTTGTTAGAAAGAGCTACTACATTTTTTTCTTCGGAAATGTTCAATAATACCGAATCAGCCAAAAGAATCTTGATAAGGCTTCTCGACTTCCTCTCCAACACCACCCACTCTTCATATTTCATACAGGTGGGTTCTATTCGAGATATCGCAACCCATATATCTCAATCTATGAGAAGATTCTCCATATTGAGCTTCCACAACTCAAATTTAGTGTCATTAAACTTCTTCATTTCTAATCTACATTTACTTGTCATTTCCTTCCAACAATATTTCCTTCTGTGCAAGCTCCCACTCAAACCAAGACTAGATTAGAAAACTTTGCTCCTAACACCTTGGATCCAAGGTGATCATGCTCTAATACAAAATTAAAGGAAGAAGAGGTGTTGAATATGCTTCCTACACTAACCCATGAGAGAAGAATGTGTAAAAACTTAAAAATAGAATAATGACAAACAAACCAAATAAATAAAAAATTATTGACAACACGATATCATGGGGAAAACCCTTCGAGGAAAAAAACCCACACTCTAAAGTACACTCTATGTATTATTCAACAAATAAATGGTTACAATACAAATTATTTGTGCTCTCAACGAGAGTATTCAACAGTAGCATAATTCTGGAGAAATTTCGACAACATAATTCAATAAGATCAAACTTACACACTATATTCTTCCAAATTTAGCACTAAATAAATAGGCATAAAAAAACCATAAACCATTTATGGTTTTCCAATTCTACATGTTGTGAACCACTAGCAAGTAATTGACCAACTATTGCTAGTGCTTTGCATTTTTTCCTTGCGACTAGTCAATGTTTATTTCTTGTTATTTATTTGCATCTATTTCTTGCTGCTATGAATTTATTTCCTACCACTGCTTAGCAACCATTACCTACTCCGCAATAGGATTGCAAGGTGTATGACACACTTGTCCCAACAATATCTAATTTGGAGATAATGCACTAGTTTCATTTGAATGCTCAAGTAGAATGAATCCTATTGCTTCCAATGATATTCATTATATTTACATATTGTTTTGAGCTTAACTAATTACAATGGGACTTACAATCAAAGATCATGAACTTGGCCCTATAGATTTCTTTGTTCTTTGTACACATATGAATAGTTTTATTATCTTCATAAAGGTGATATGATGGTAGTGCTTGTTAGAGTGATTGTAATTGGAGAGCATGTGAGTATCCATATTTGTTCATAGAATCTAACTGTGAATGCTCTAAATCATTGATCCAATCAATTATTATCCACCACCAATGATTCCTCTTCTTTTTTCTACATGGTTGGAGACCAGACATTATTAGTGTAACCCCCTGAGTTATCTCTTGAGCATCTGCAACCTCAAATTAATCCTTCCTCAATAATTCACTAACTTCACAATCTACAAACCTTCCACATTCCATTGCTTCCTCAACCATGGTGGAAGTGTAGTCAATCATGAAACTTTAAATTGTTCTTGAGCCTCACCAATGCATGTGACAATTGGCATGATGAGAAATTAGCTTTGGTAGAAAACACTGTGTTGTTATCTCTTCTACAACCTAGTAATTCTTCCACAATACTAACTTGAGGTTTCACAACCAAGAATGGTTCCACCAATCCATAGCACAAGGTTCCAATGCCACAAATAACTTATGCAATGATTGTTATAGCACATCATTTGGTTTTTGTAACAACTAGTTCCAACCCCCACTGCTTCTGCAAAAAAAATCGTTTTTAGAACCATGAGAGGTTATGTCCTTAAATATTGTAGAAACTTTCATAGCATCTATATATTCCTCTGTCACGACTAAGGTAGCAACTTTTATAGTAGTTATTTCTTCTTTTGTAATAATTTCTAGTAGCGACTTACATAACAACATAAAATTTACAGAAATATTATGGTACAACATCTGAACCATTGAAAGCGAAGGAGATGTGCATGATAGCTTTTTGTGCCAGGGGCGCTCTTGTATCATATCAATGACACAAGAGACATGAAAAACACAATGATATTACTAAAAATAGTGTTATGAAGATCCTGACAAAGATATTGAGTGAATGAGGGAAATGATTTTCTCGGATTAGAGGTAGTAAAGGGTCCAAAACAAATGAGAGACAACCTTTGAAATATGAAGAAATTCATGTTGAGACTAAACATTAAGTATTCCCTAATATCACCAAAGGTTGCTCAAGACTCTAGATGTTGATGAAATATAGAAATCCAAGTAAAGAAATTAGATTGGGAGAGGAACCAAGCTTCAAGCGTGGTGAATATCTAATAGAGGTGAGAGTTTCATAGTTGGAATTATGTCAATTGTGCATTCAACGATTGGATGCACACATTTAAATTGATTTTGTGATAGTGTGTTATAGAGGTGAGAGTTTCATAGTTGGAATTATGTCAATTGACCATTTAACGATTAGATGCACACATTTAAGTCAATTATGTGATAATGTGTGATATGAAGCAATCATATTGCCTTGTTATTCCAACGGTTTTTCCTTCCTATTCCAATCAAAATTCAATTAAAATTTTTAATTTAATGCAAAACTGCAATCTCAGCAATTGTAAATTATAATCTTTGAATAATTTTGAGGCTCTGAATCTACCCAAATACTCAAAATTACAACCAATGCATAATGAAATTTACACAATTATTTATCTATCGTATTCTAATAAATATGGAAATACTCAAAATTACAATTGTTTAAACAATGCAAAATGAAATTTAAGCAATTCTTTATCTATCGTATTCTAATAGATATAGAAAGATTTGAGCGCTCCATATCAAACACCTTATTCTATACCACACACACCATAAAATCAATGTTTAACTTCGTAGTACATGTGGGTCCGATGGCCGCATGATCCACTTAATTTGAACTACTCCAAGATCCCAAAAAGTACCAAGAACAAAAATTTATCATACCAAGTGTTAAGAGGTTCGAGAGGAAAATTCGTTAGTAGTAGCTAATTCTCTGGCATTTAATAAGGCATGCATTGGAAAAAAACACCAAGAATGTAAGAACCAAGAAATTGGAGTTAGCATGAATACACTTGAACATCTTTCAAAGATTTAAAAAATAAACTCTTAATGTGAGAACCAAGAAATTGGAGTTAGCATGAATACACTTGAACATTTTTCAAAGATTTAAAAAATAAAAAATTGAAGAGTTAATTCCATTTGAGAAAAAATAATAATTATTTAAGATTAAAAAAAAAAAAACTAAGAGTTTATTTCACTTTAGAAAAAATAATAATTTATTAAGAGTTTATTCTAGTTGAGATTGGGCTAAAATATCTATTGTAGATAATGACTTTTTCTTCATACTATCATAATTGTGTAGAGGTGCCTTCTATGTGGAAGGAGTAGTTGAGTCCAGATCATTGATAAATTGTCAATTTCTTGTACCGTTGAATCAGCTTTCTTTACATCATGCTTATGTGGATTGGAAGAAACTGTTGGCACTGTCACTTTACACACAGACGGAGTAAGAACATAGTTTTAATGTTCTCATAATGTTATTTCGTGTACATTAAATCAGCGTTCCTTACATCATGCTTACGTGGAGCTGAAGAAACTTTTGGCGGTGTCACTTTACACACAGCAATGTTATAATAATAGTATTTCTTAGTAGCTAGTGGTAGATCTAGAATTAGATATCACCATCCATAAGATGGTTAAACAAATATCTCACAAGTATACAATGGAATTTTATTATTCCTAATAATCTAATATTTTGCAAATGAGATGTTTTATTACTTAAAAACAAATGATAGTATCGTTGTTTCAGGTCCTCATATATTTAGATTGGTCTCAGAACATGTTAAAAAGTTCATCAATTTATTTAGGTTTATTAAATAGATAAATTGTGATTATTTTAAAAAATATAATATAATAAAAATATTTACATGTAAATAATGCTTGCTTTTATGTTTGTATTTTATATACATAATATAATAAATAAAATCACAATTATTATTATTATTAATGTTAATTTATATATGTGTTTGGGATATATATAAAGATAAAAAGATAAATTACATCAATAAAAATATTTTAAATATATAAGTATTTAATTGTGTTGAGATTTAGTAATGAACATTTAGTAGGAGGGCATATAAAAAGGGTACTTTAAGTGTGTGGGAATTTTTGGGTATTATGTAAGAAAGAAGGATAGAATATAAATATGTTCATATGGCAATCAATCAACTATTCTATTAATAAAAGGAAATAGGTTTTGCTCTCGTAGCTATAGCTTAGTTCAAGGGCTGCTCGCTGAGAAAATTGGTTATAGATAGTGTTGCGGAGGAGCGAACGAAGCGGCACTCGCATACAAAATTGGATTGGGAAGAAACTGATTGGTAAGGAACTGGCACTCGTCTGCATAGTTATTTAGAAGAAACGGGGAAGGAACTGGCAATTAATAAAAGGCATAGCTTCTTTATACCTTATTAAGGTAATAATCATGGTATTTTAGAACTCATACTTGTTGTCAATTATATCTCTTCATTATTAAATATAATATGTATATAAAAGTATTGTTACAATTTTAATATAAATATTTTAACAATATTTAAAATTATATTTTTAATAATTCATATATAACAATATTCAAAATATCAATTGGATTTAATTCAGGTGGTTGAGAGGAATGTTATTCTAGCCACTCAAGTTCAATTTCCACAAGTGACATCTTGAGTTTTTAATAAATATATTATTATAATAACTTTAAATTTTATAAGATTTACCTTAAGTACCATCCTTAAAATGAGAGAGAAACACTTAGTTTTCTCAAACTTTATAACCTAGTTAAAAAACAATATTTAAAATTATATTCAATATTCATATATATAAAATATAATATATTTATAAAATTTAAGTTTTAAATTTTACAAAATTGATAAAAGTATAACAATTTTTGACAGAAAACCGAAAAAAAAAAAAAAGCATTGATGATCTTGACACTTCATCCATTTGAACTTAAAATAAATCTACATTCATATAAATAAAAGAAAACAAACATTAATTGACATGATACCCTAGAGATAGATTCTGATATGGATAACAAAGCAAAAAATCAATGAGGTGGATAAGTGAAACGTTTAGGTGAAGGATAAAGACGCTTTTTTTTCAACGAGAAAAAATACGCTTTATATTCAAAAGGATATAAAAGTATACAAGTCTGTTATAACAGATCTAACCACGAGGAAATCCAAGCATTATGCCGATGAATCAAACATTCTACACAAAACAAAAGGAGAACTAGTCCCATCAAGCCCAGAATCAATCCCATGGATGGGCAACTCGCAAGTCCAGTCTTTCAAAGATTGATCCTCGAGGTGGGTCCCTCGTTGCCTTCTTCCCATCTTGTAAAGAGAATGTGTCCCAAAAGCAAAGTTAGTGCTTTTTTTGAAAGAATATCAGCCTCCATGTTTTCCCCTCTGTAGATGTGGGAGAAAGTAATATGATTGAGCAGCTGGGTCGCTTCTCGAGTTCTCTCTTTCCAGCGCATCAGGTCCGCAACATGGAAATCAGCACGTCCGTTCAGCCAATCAATGGTAATTTTGGAGTCACCAAGCAGTAAAAGTTCACTTATATGTAATCGGCTTGCCAGGATATAGGACGTCCATGCTCCCATGAGTTCAGCTTTCATATTGGATCCTTGCCCGCAGTTTAGAGTCCACCGGTAACTCGTCTGAGGGTTTATGGTTATCTTTCCACCAGCCCCGCAGTATAAACCATCATGTTGTGCCGCTCCATCGAACCAGGGCACCACTCTATCAAGTGGAACTGTAAAGATGGGTCTGCAAGGTGTTGTAATTGGTGGTTGATTTCTATCCACTGTTATCTCAGCGAAAATGGAGCAGGCCACTCTGTGAACAGAAGGTGGTTTATCCTCAAACAATGTTGCGTTCCTGTTCTTCCATAAAAGCCAGCAAAGAAGAATCGGTATCTTTACTTGGTTGGTAGCGACCCTCGACCAGTTCTGGAAGCAAAAAGATGGACTGGTACCTGTCCAAGTGGATGAGGGTGTAAGTGCAGGGGAGATGAGGTTCCAAACGGATCTGGAGAATGAGCAATCTATGAATAGATGTGCGCTCGTCTCTTCATTTGATTTGCATAGACAACATCGACTGGGTCCCTCCCAACCCCGAGCTTGGAGATTCGGCCACAGCAGAAGTTTGTTTTCAATTAAAAGCCAGGCGAAAAGTTTCAATTTTATCGAACATTTGCTCCTTTAGATCGCACTATGCCCTCGCTCAGAATTTATAGTCCAGCACTTGGCAGCCAGAGCGTCGTAGGCATTTTTTGCAGTAAGAGCTCCGGATCTGTCACCACCTGTCCACAAGAGCGAGTCGGGTCTGTCTAGTAAGCGAACGCCCGATTCCATAAGCCTGCGAGTATAGCCATTCCATTCAATTGCCAGTGCTGCGTCCAAATCTAGCTCATCACTCCTGAGCCAGCAGTCGCTTAAATGACCCCCGCTTTGAACCGATTTGTATTGAAAAAGGAAGAAAAGGTTTTTTCTATGTAGATGTTCCAGTAGATTTGTAGAAAGCAAGGCATGCTTGCCCAATCCCAGCAAGACGTCCCTGCCCACTTCAATTTGATAACCGTTTCCAGGCTTCCACGAGAGCCATTGGAGAATGATGGGAAGGGTTTTTAACAGATTTTTCCAAGTATGAGAACCTTCAGTGTGTCCCTCAGTGGCCGATCTGAGCCAGAGATGAACCGGAATCTGTGGAAAATATTTCGCCTTTATAACCTTACTCCAGAGACCAGGCTTCATGAGAATGCGCCAGAGGGTGTTTGCCGAGAGCGCCCTCTGGAAGAAGGGCAGATTCTTGAGTCCCCAACCGCCCATTTTCTTAGGTTTTGAAATAACCTCCCAGTTGCATAAATGGTAACCTGTCAATTTGTTGCCAGTCCACAGAAAGGAGAAAATCAGTTGACGAATCGAGCTAAGAACAGTGGCCGGGATTTTTGCTAGCACCATCCAATAGACCGGAAGGCTCTCCAATACGGCTTTGATGAGAATATATCTCCCTCCCAAGGAGAGATGCTTGTTACACCAGTGATGGATTCTGCTCTCAAATTTATCAAGTAGCCAAAGCCAATCATTTTTGGAGTATCTGGTGGATTTGATATAAAACCCAAGATAGGAAAACCCCTTCTTTAGGTCTGCTGCTTCAATACCGAACAAATTTTGCAAGTTTGTTAAGATATGCTCCTGTGTGTTTAAAGCAAGGAAGAGAGATTTTTGTAGATTTAACACCAGTCCCGAAGCTGCGCAGAAGGTAATAATGATAGAGTGTAAAAGAGACCATTCCGCAAGACTGGCCTTTGTTAAAATAAGCACATCATCTACAAAGAGAATATGTAGGATGTGTGACAGACCCGAGAAATTTACTCCTGTTAGATGGCCCTTCTCTTGACTAAACTTAAGAAGGATACTGAGCGCTTCAAGGGTTAAGATAAAAAGGAGAGGTGATAGCGGGCATCCTTGATGAAGCCCTCTCTCACATCGAAAAGTTTTAGTGGGTTCCCCGTTGATCAGAACACCCATAGTAGCCGAGGAGATACAGCCTAAAATCCATTTGGTAGTAGCCACCCCAAAGCCACTCTGCAAAAGAATAAGGTGCAAAAAGTTCCAATTGACACAGTCAAAAGCCTGCTTGAGATCCAGCTTGAGAAGGATAGTTTGTTGCTTCTTAGAAATTAAAGTGTGAATGCATTCCTGTGCGACACCAACAACATCTAAAATCTGTCTACCTTTCAAGAAGCCAAGTTGCTCCTCTGAAAGTGCTTTGGAGAGTATAGGGCGAATTCTATTGGAAATAATCTTGGATATTAGTTTATAACATAAGTTGCAAAGAGAAATGGGACGAAAGTCTTTGAACTGTTTAGGATGATTGGATTTTGGAATCAAGACTAAATAAGTGCTATTTAGCAAAGGATTGATCACCCCTCTCGATCGAGCATCCTCCACGACGTCCAGCAGATCCTGCCCCATAATGTCGAAGAAATGAAGGTATAATTCAACCGACCAACCGTCGGGACCAGGACTCTTCTTTTTTGAAACCCTTGAGAACTGCCAATATTTCCTCCTTTGTACAGGGGGATTCCAGAGCAAGTGCCTCCTCAGCTGTCACCATATTAGGGAATCTGCTCGCTAACTCCACCTGTGCATTGAGGCTTGGATCAATAGGTACCTGAAAAAAAGCATTAAAATGATTAACTGCAGCCACTTTGATTTCATCCTGGGCATGATATGTGGTGCCATCCTCCTCTTCTATATCCCACAGCTGTTTTTTAGATCTACGTGCACTGGCAAAACGATGAAAGAAACGAGTGTTTTTGTCACCCCCATTAAGCCATAGCATCCTGCTCTTTAGTCTCCACCTCTCTTCATCTTCACGCAGGAAGGTTGATCGGTCTCTCTCCAGCTCTTTGATTCTATAGTTGATGTCCGGATTTTCAGGATTCTGGAAATGTAATCGGAGCAGAGCTTCCAGCTCCAAGTCGATCTTGTTAATGGCGGCCTGTTCCGCAAGTTTTTTATCCTTTAGCCGTCTAGAAGTTTGCTGCTGTAAAAATTTTAATTTTTTTATTAAGTTGCCTTGTGGGTCACCAGGCACCGAATCATTGAAAACCTCCCACGTTGATCTGACCAAACTGTTAAAAGATACCTCCTTTAACCACAACAGGTTAAATATGAAGGGCTGACCCCTCCCAAAGCGGCCCAATCCACTCTGAAGGCAAATGGCCGCGTGGTCAGATAGAAAGGGTAGGTTTACCCAGGCGCGAGAGCTTCGAGACGGTGAAATCACTTCATCAGAGACAAGAAAACGATCTAAACGCTTGGCAATGCTGTCCGATCCTTGTCTACCGTTTCTCCAAGTGGGTAACAGCTCTGCCGGTTTCAAATCAACCAGATTGTTCTTGTAAAAAACACGATTGAAGAAGCTCATGTGTGGATCAATGTTCGCTTTTTCACCCCATATCTCCAACGGACTGGTGGTTAAGTTAAGGTCACCTGCTATGATAAGGTTTTTTGCCGCTAAAAGCCCGATATCATCCAGGCGCTCCCAAAAGGTCTTGCGATCAGTACAAGGGCCGTATACATTAAAAAAGTTGAGAGAAGATCTTATATCAAAGCAGTGACCAGTAAGAAGAATCCCCCTAGGACAGAGCATCGATCTAAGATCAAAGTATGTAGGATCCCACGCGGCCAATAGTCCTCCCGAGGTGCCCACCGAGCTCGCCGCGCAAATCAACCAGTTTGGCCTGAGTCGATGCATGAAATGCCTTGCAGCTGAGGCATTTACGAGTGTTTCTTGCAGAAAGATAATTGTCGGCTGTGTTTTCTCTAGTAATCTTCGCAAGGAGGCAAATTTTGAGGCTCCTCCAACCCCTCTTATGTTGAGGGAAAGTAAAATCATGTATTACCCCTAGCAAGGGCTTTTAAACCTCTAAGCGCCCCTTGATTTGTGACCGTAGCAGAGTTCTCCGATGCTTTCAGACCAAACATTGTTTTCTTTCGTGCACTTCGGGTTTTCAACGGAGAAAGTTCAAGCCCAATGCCTCTAGACCAATGGGGATCAGATTCTGATGTTGTAGGAATGTTTGAGGAGGATGGGTGAATCGAAGGTGTTGTGTTTGGTTGTATTATGGAATTTCCAAGATATGTATGAATAGGTATGGAGTCAAAGGGAAGAGAGTGGGTTGATGTATTTGTCGAAAACAAGGATTCAAGTTGTATCTCTAATTGGCTCGGTTCAGTGTAGCCAGGTAAAGTAAACTGTTCAGGAGTATCAGTTATGGCTATTGTAGGTGGGGGAACCGGATCCAAGGTGGAAGGTGCTGAGTGTAAAGGTTGAGAAGGAGGAGCTGGACGAGGGAGAAAGGCGCTGCCAGATGGAGCAGGTTCAGCTGTGTGGGGAAGGGATGTGGGGTCAGACGGGTCCGGAGACAAGGCCTTTGTTTTTGAACCCAAAATCTTTTCCTCTTGTTTAGCAATGAAACGTTTGTCCCAAGATGAAAATGTATTGAAGAGTGAGGGACAAAGATGGTGAATCTTACCAATTAATGAGTCATCAGAAGGATTAGAGTCACGGCCAGTGATCTGTGTCTCCTCTTCAGTCAACAGGTTTGGTGAAGAGATGTAACCATCAAAGTTGGGCTCCTCTGCTGGATCCAAAAAAATATCTGGTGGTGGGAACCTGTGGCAGTCCCTCCTCAAATGCCCAATTCTGCGACAAAAGGAGCATCGGAATGGGATGCCAAGATAGTCCAGGCGTTGTGAGATCAGTTGGTTACGCCAATCTATTTCTAAGATTTCTGGAAGTCCAGCCTGGATGTCAAGTTCCACATAAACCTTGGCCATTCTTCTGTCTGCCTCTGCAAGAGAGTTTGCATCCACCCTCAAAAATCGCCCCAAGGAGTTCCCAATCAGCTCAAGTGCTTGGTGGTTCCAGAGTTGTAGAGGGAGCCCAGGCAGTAGGACCCATACATGCCTGAGGTTGAAGAATTCAGTAGAAGGGTTGAATCCTAGCCTCCATCTTTTGAGCATGAGGCTACCTTCATTGATAGGCCAGAATCTGTCCAGTATGACTGTCGAATCCTCAGGCTTATTAAAGATAAAGCCTATCCAGCCTTGTTGCAGCAAAAGAGTCTTGGGTAAGTATCCCAGAATAGGCTCCCAGTGTCTAGAAATCTAGTCATCCAAGTTTTGCTTACATTTTTCTTTGTAAGCTAGTCTTCCAACCAGGGCACACAGAGCCAGGTTGCACGCATCTGTAAGACCAACATCCATGCCAAGAATAAGTTTAGGATGTTTTAATTTGGGCTTCCAGACTCGAACATGGCGTTTTTGTAAACCAGGTTTTTGAGAGGTAGGTCCAAAGTTGGGGAACCTCGCCTCTGGTCTGTCTCTTTTCTGGTTTGTACCTGTCAAGTTAAGCTTCTGTACAATGGCTGGACTAGCCCTTACTGTGGAAGCCTTTGATCCTTCGACAGAGTCTATCGGATCTGTTTGGGCTTTTGAGGGCAAAATCCGACTTGTGTTACCACTGAAAAGTGTATTCACAAGCTGTTGGCTCGTCAGTAAAGCAGCTGCAGGATCAGTGGGGTCAGGGCTCAAACCTGAAGAGGATGTCAACATTTTCATCCTGAAGTGGTTGGATCATAGCTCGTCAATCGAAGCCAGCAACTTCGGGTGGTCCCATGGGTCCCCCATGTTCCCAGCTGGGAGGTCCAGGCTGAGAAGGCGCACTAGAGAAGCTTCTGAAGAAAACAAACGGACAGAGACAGGATAGGAACCCAGGGGGCAACTGGAGCCTGCAACGGTAAGTAGTTCAGACCCGTTTTATATCTGACCGGTCAGTTGACTAGGTAAATGAAAGGGAGCCAGCAAAACCAAAGCAGTGGAGTGGTAGGAAGGAGTGCAAGCTGAAAGATTAAGCAAAGGCCGGTCGATTCAGCTGGAAAGTCAGAACAGTGTTGAGTACAAGAATAATCGGGCAAAGAGCAGCTGAAAAGTCAGAACAGTGTTGAGTACAAGAATAATCGGGCAAAGAGACCGAACAGAGACAGGTATACCGATTTTTTCGAAACCTGGAAAGGTGGGAGCAAACCGAGGTCACCTCAGGGTGTTGCACTTTATCCCAGTAGATGTTCTGTATGAAAAACGCATAGAAAGACAGTCCAAGCCGTTGAGAAAGAGGCCGTCCAGAAAAAAACGAGACAGTCCAAGGTCGCAGAGAGGGTGCTGTCAACCAGATCAGCAACTGAGCATCGATGGTGTCTTCAGTGGTTCAGGGGGCTGCTAGCATTGTCTCGGCTGTCAAGGGCGCCAAAACTGCAATACACCAGTTCAAATCGCTGTATCGCCCGCCATCGCCCCAAATTCTTGCACGTTTGACTCTAAAATACCCCGTCGTAAACGTATCATAAAAACCCTAATGCCATTTGCCATTTTCCATACTCTCTGACCCGATAGTTATCATCTTTGTTTACTCCGATTATTTTATATAACCAAACCCAAAAAATTATCATTTCTGAGGCAGCATCATTATGGCTGCAGAAAGCGCAAACTCATATATATATATATATATATTCTTCCTGTTCTCCCCAGAGGCGCTCGAGATTATTATAAATGGCTCTGGAAGGGAAGGGATTTTATACCCTTTGGCGTATGTTTTAGCAGGGTAATTATCACCATTGGTTTTCGAAATAACTGTCGAATCTCGGCGTATAATTGTTCAAACGATCGAAAGGTGAACAACCGTGTAATGCCGATTCTTCAATCATCCCCATATAGAACGTGGGAGCATCCAGTATAGTGATTGCTTCTCGAAGGTTTTCAAAACCCTCGGATTTCACTTTGCTCCGAAGTATCAACCCCTGGATATGGACCCCTGTGTTTGCACGATTCAGAGTCTATTAATTCTTTCGGTCTTGGTAACTAACTAGCAGTTTGTTTTTGAATGAATTTTAACCTAACCGGAAATAAATGAAAACGAAAATTTTATACTCATGTATTGCAACGGCAATAAATTTCATTGGTGAAATTGAGTTATTCACACATGTAGCAAATGTGCCTGACAAACAAGGCAATATTTACAGAAAATAGAAACTTGACAGCACCATTCATCAACTATGTACAGTACTTGTTACATGCCGCAAAGAAAAATCAGCATAGTACGTCCGAGAGAAGCTTATACCGACGACCCAATCCACTTTTGGTAGGGCAACTCCGAGGAGGATCAGTACCAGGCAAATTTCTGCAGCTTTTAGTAGACAACTTGCAGTCTTGTATGAGACTCGACGGCTGGTTCTGCTTGCTTCCTTCGAATTTGACATGAAGTTTAGCGGTAGGTTTAGCATTAGCCTTGGGTTTCTCAATGGACCTAGCTACCTCCTTGACCTTCCTACTTTCCATTTCCTGCAATTCAACTTTCCTTTTGTGGCTCTGAATTTTCTGTTTTGCCTCTAGGTCGAGGCACCAATCGCATACATTTACGCCATCTAGTGCCAATTGATCACAATACAACCTGCTGCAATATCTGCAAGATATGTCCCATAATGCACATATCAGAACTGAAATTACTAATTTAATGCCCCAAAAGACATGAAACATTAGAAGCAAGGGCAGAATCTTACATGTGCTGAAATCTGTGTTGGCATCTGTGGCATCTGAACAAACTTTCCTGAAATCCAACGTCGCCACACATGCAACATTCTCTTTCTTTTCCTTGCTTAATAGATTTCTTGAAGCTATAATATAGGGTTTCATCTGGTTGATGATCCGTACTACTCGATCGCCAGCGATTATTCTCCATGGACGCAAGCAGCTTTGCCTAATTTATCACCAGATCCCTCATCCTTTCCCTAATATTATAGATATATTATGTTTGCTGAGACTGTCCGCGGATTCAATAGCAAAGCATAAAACCGAATGCCCCTGTTAACTTCCTGGGTGGATCCATATCTCTGAAAATTCAAAGGGCTCTATGCAGATACATGCGGAATACGGCTCCGAATCGAAGCAAAGAACGGCCACCCGTCCTTTATATAAACCAGTATAGAGTCCTTGTGAGATTAGGTCAGTGTTTATTATATACCCAGTTGGATAAGCAGAATGGAGACACATCCAACTTCCAAGTAACTTCTTCCTGTCGCTGCATCAAGCCAGGTGGGACCTCCCATCGTCTCAATCGAATCAAATTCAGGTTCGTACATGCACTAGAAGCCGATTGCCGACAAGACATCGTTAGTAAATGATATTATAGCAGAGTTGAGGGATCATTGGGTTCGTCTACTTTTCACATGTGATCGCTTTAATTGGGAATGGGATTAAATTAATTGACAAATAGATGTGAATCAGCTTTGACGCTGCGAATCCAAATGCTTTTTCATTCCGGATTGGCATGCTAAATACATCCACGGAACTCGTCAGGAAATTGTGTCAAGATACAGCGTGACGTCAAAAGCGGTGACATTGGGTGGATCTGTTTGATTTTTAGTTCTCTTTATCAAGAAAACTGGCGCATGAATTGATGTTTTGAGGAAGTTTCGCCCTCGCACTCGCGCTTTCGAGGAAAGGAAAAACAAAGGCGCAGATTCCAACGATGTCTAACTTGTTTTTCGAAGTTAGGAGTGGATATAAAGGAGCAACAACCCCGATGTTGCATTGAAAGGACGAGAATGATCGACGTTGACGCACACGGTTTCTTATGAATCACGACACCGACAATCAATCCCCATCTCTCGGAACTCGTGATTCCGTATGCTATGAATTTGGTAGATATGCATGTACCAGACAATCTCCCTTATCGGTTTTTTATACACAAAACATGGAAAGAAACATCTTCTTACCGTGTGCAGGAAGAAAGAGTGTTATGGATAAGAGCCTTAGTAACATGGGTTTTCTGGTCTTAACTGTGGTGTATGATAATAAGAAAGACTACAGGCACAAAGAGTTGTGGATAAGAACTTTAGTAATAGCAGTAGTTTAAACGTTTTACTTTTTGGGTGTTTTTTGGTAATTTTTTTTGTTTGATTTTGTTTGAAATCTTGTAAATGAATGGTTGGATCTGTAGATTTGAGTGGCTAAATTTGTATAATTCGAGTGCCCAAAGTGTTTTTCAGCAAGCTGAATCCATTTATACATTCAGAAATACGTTTAGCCAACATCTTATTAATATGTTTTTTTTCATCTTACTATAGTATATGATAAAGGGTTGTTGAGTTGAAATTTGTAAGTGATTGTAGCTATGATTTAGTTAGGGAAGAATGATTGTGCTGAAACCATGTTTTAAATTTTGAGTAAAGTTTATAAACTGCATCCAAATTCTCTACCTTTAAACTTACTAGATCTTGAAAAGTTTAGGAGACATTCACAATACTCTAGCCAAAAAATTAAACAATTTCGAAATAAATTTTAACATATAATCTGATTATTGTTGAAAATGGGAGCCCTAAACAAGACACGGATTTAAGTGTTAAAACCTTTACAATGTGCTAAGGTGTTTAAGTTCCAATGTATTGTTAGAGTTCCAATGCACATTAGTTTTGTGAGATGTAAGCTTAAGTAGGTGTTCTTATCTCTTTTATGAGCTATAAGCTCACCTACATGTTCTTATCCACCTGTTGTGAGAGTTATCACTGGGTCTATCCAATTGTGTAAATAAACCTTCATTTTTGTAAATTAAACACAGAGATCTAGTTTAGATTATTAGCTTTCTCTTGTTTGTAGAAGTGTTTGGTGTTGCAATGTGATCTTGAGGAGTTTTGATCTCTTTCATGGTATCAAAGTAATCTCTGCAAACCTTTTCTCATTTTTTTTTTATAGAGATTTGTCTATTGGTGGTCGATCTCTCTATTGTCCAACCAAATCCGAGGGTTTACCAGGCAAATTCTCTATGCTCTGAGTTTTTTGTTGAAAATTTGGGTTTGAACACTGGTGTGGCTTTGATAATCTCCATTCTGAGTTTTTTTTGAAGATCCAGGTTTGAAGATTGGTGTGGTGGCTTTGATAATCTTCGGTTGATGAGAATCTTCTCCAAGCAAGTGTTGCTCGATCCACATCAAATCTCTCTTCACAACTCTGTTTGGCCATGTTTCCAGTTCATTGGGAACTACTCTATATGCATATCTCTCTAAAGCTATGGTTGACCATCGAGGTGAAGTTTTTGTTGTAGATCATGGCTCTTGCGCATCTATGAGAGTTGTGCAATCTGCTTTAAACAGTGCATGTCACCCTTTTGAAGCTCCTGGCCCTTCTTAGTGTTGATTTGTGATCTTACTTTGTAGGTGGCTCATTGTGGTGGTCCTTTGTAGATTGGTCATGCGGATCGGAAGCTAATCACAACATTTAAACATCGTTGGCTCTACTCTTACACTCCGATCGAGAGTTTGGCTTTGCATTTGTTTGTAAGTTGGAGAGATCGTGGGTCGTGAGCCTCAGTGCCAAGTATCTTTTTGGTAGAATTTGAATAGTTGTTGTAATTGTTTTTAAAGAGTCCATTGTTTAGAGCTTAGGGTTCCATTTTTTTGAGATTATACATCAAGATCTGGTGTTTTATTGATAAAATGACAGAATTAAGGACAATTGATCTCCTTACTCCCCATAATTATGATACATGGAAACTTAAAATGCAACAACTCCTGCAATCAAAGGGACTTTAGAAAATGTTAGTTGAGACTCAAACCGTATTCACCAAAGAAATCCAGAGGTTTTCTTATCGTAAAAAGCTCGATGAAGCCATGGGGTTGATCGGGTTACATGTTTCAGACAGTTTTCCATTCCATCTTGATGGATGTAATAATCCAAAGAAAATTTGGGATAAGTTGGCTTCGTTATTTGGAAAATTCAATGAGTTTAGGGCCTTACAGTTGGAAGCAGAGTCGTCTTCATTGATCCTTGATGAAAATTCTTCCATTGAAGACTATCTTGCCAAGTTCAGGTCATTACTAGCCCAGTTAAAAGGATGTGGAAAAACCAAATCTGATGATGAGTTCATTTTCCTGATTCTATCAAAACTGAAAGGTCCTTATCAGGTATTTTCTTCTACATTTTATTCTACGATGGATGCACTAGGAAATGAATTTAAAATTACTTCTTTTGAGTTATTTTTTGATTGCCTAACAAGAGAACAATCCAAGCTTCAACAACTAGATGTTCTTTCTAGCTCTACTAATCAAGCTCTTTTGGCCCATACCTCCAAAGGTAAGAAGAAAGGCTCATATAAAAAGAAGAAAGATTTTGCACAAGGTGGTGAGACTCCCTCCAAACCTCAACAAAAACCAAAATCAACTCCATCTTCCAAGTTTGGTGAGTCTTCCTCTAATACAAAGAAGAAAAATCCGGATGAAACTTGCAACTTTTATGGTGGTCAAGGGCATCCAGAATCAAAACGCTGGAAGAAACTCGAGGCTTTGAATGAAGCCATGCAACGACATAAAAATTTTGTGTCCAAACCTTCTTCAACAGGTAGAAGGCATGCCTTATCTGCTTGAGATTTGTATGCATCTTTAGATAACTGGATAATTGATTCAGGTGCATCTCATCATATGACTCATTCCAATGAGTTACTCCCTTCAACATCTCATTGTATCATTTCTCATATTTCCATTGGAGACTCTACACAGCTTGATGTTTTAGGATCAGACACTATGCAATTAGATGAAGGGTGCATCAATGATGTTCTTCTTGTTCCTTTCATCTCTACTAATCTACTCTCAATTTATCATATTTGTCATTATGGTGATGGAAAAACAATAGTGTTATCTCCTAATGGTGTAATTATCCTAGAACTGCAAAATCCTGACATAGTTGTTGCCTCAGGAACAGTCGATCATAGCACCAGAATGTAGATGTTTGCTGGTTTTGAGCCTTTTTCATCTTCCTCTTTCATTGCACATGTTGATTATTTGAGTAGGCTTTGGAATGAAAGATTTGGACATCTAAACTACAAGTACTTGCATCAATTGAGCACACAAAAATTGGTTCATAGACTTCCTAAAGTTTCTTGTACTGATGGAGTTTGTCCAGGATGTGTTCTTGGAAAACAACATCAAGATCCTTTTCCAAAAGGAAAAGCCTTACGTGCTACAACACCTCTTGAGTTGGTACATAATGATCTTATGATTTTTCCAACTCGCTCATTTTCAGGGGCTAAGTATGCACTCGCTTTCATTGATGACTTCTCCTGATGCTCTTGAGTGTACTTTCTTAAGTTCAAGAGTGAGGTCTTTTCCACCTTCAAGGCCTTTGTTGAGAAGCATTCCTCTCATTCTATCAAGAATCTGTGCACAGATAATGGGGGGGAGTATGTCAATCAGGTATTCAAATATTTTTGTAGAGAACATGGTAATCTGCATCAACATTTTGTTCCCTGCGCCCCTCAACAAAATGGAGTTGTTGAAAGAAAGAATAGGACATTGAAAGAGATGGCAAATTGTATGATTCAGTCCAAGGACATGGCACCTTCTTTTTGGGTAGATGCAATGAATTGTGCTAATTACATTCAAAATCAAATGCCTCATAAAGCAATGTTGCATATGACTCTAGAGGAATCTTGGAGTCATGTTAAGCTCGATGTCTCTACTTTTAGAGTATTTGGCAATACGGCGTGGGCATTAATTCCAAATGAAAAGCATAAAGCTATGGAGAAGAAGAGCCAACCACTGATATTTGTTGGCTACTGTGAAGACATGAAAGCATATAGGTTATTTGATCCTATTACTAATGATATTATGTTTCATAGGGTTGTTCGTTTTGATGAGCATTTCAAACATGCATTTGGCCCTACTCTCTCCACGGATTGCCATGATGGTACAGATCATGCTGACAGTCTTGTTTTTGAAGAACAAGAAGATGAGGAACATTAGACAACTGCATATGAAGAAACTCAGCTAATTGAAAATCAACCAACAATAGTTGAGCAGCTTGCACAAGAACAACTTGATCATGAACAACAATTGAGGAGGAGCTTTCGAGAATGAAAGGCACATGATCGATATGGTTATGAGCCATCATATTTCAGTTATTTTTCTCCTACTCCTTGCAACATCCAACCACAAATGACTAGTACCTCTCTTTTGAGTCATGCCATTTCAGATGATCCCCAATAATTCTCTGATGTTGTTCGGAAAATTGAATGGGAAGCTGCCATGACAAAGGAATATTCTTCCTTGGTGAAGAATCACACATGGGATCTCATTCCTCTTCCCGAGGGACGGAAACTAGTTTGTTGGAAATGGATCTATAGAACCAAATATGTTGTAAATGGATCTATTGACAAACATAAGGCACGACCAATGGCCAAGGGATTTTCACAGGTTGAAAGGATTCATTATTCTGAGACTTTTTCCCCTGTTTCCAAGATGAATTCCATACGTCTTGTGCTTTCTCTTGCTGTCTTTCAAGGCTGGAAAACTTATTGGATGGATGTGAAGAGTGCTTTTTTCCATGGATATTTAAAAGAGGAAATTTACATGGAGCAATGTCCTGGTTTTGTGTAGGACTCTTCCCTTGTATGCATGCTTTGACATTCATTGTATGGTGTCAAACAAGCTCCCTGAGCTTGGTATGGCAAGATGGACAATTTTATGATCGATCCAAGATTCCATCGCTGCCAATCAGATCCTACAATTTACACTTGAAGGGAAGGAACTGATCTTCTAATATTAGTTTTATATGTGGATGATTTGATTCTCACCAAGAGTTCTTCATCCATGATTCAGAGTGTACAACAAAAAATGATGGCTCCGTTTGATATGAAAGATATTGGTATTTTATATTACTTTCTTGGTTTGCAGGTTCACCAGTCTTCTGAAGGGATCTCAATCTTCTAGCAAAAGTATGCCTTTGGTTTACTTTAGCGCTTTGGCATGGCTAATTGTAAGCCCACACCTAGTCCTTTTCAGTCAGGTGTCACTCTTTCTACCAGATGCTATTCATTGTGAGTCAATTCGTTGTTGTATTGACAACTAGTTAGGAGTCTACTATATTTGACTCATACACATCCTGACATCTCCTTTGCAGTTGGACTTGTATCTCAGTTCTCTTAGGATCCTCATGAGAGTCACTGGAAGGAATCTAAGTGCATTATCAAGTATATTTAGGGGACTGCTAGATTTGGTATTCAGTATACCGCTGGTACTTCTGAGCTTGTGGGTTTCATTGATTCTAACTGGGTCGGATCTGTTGATGATATGAATTCCACCTCAGGATTTGTTTATCGCCTTGGTTCTTCTCCTATTGCCTGGTCTTGCAAAAAGGAATCTGCAATTGCATTATCATCTGCAGAGGCTAAGTATTGTGTTGTTGTTCTTGCTAGTCAATAGGTCCTTTGGCTTCGACAACTATTGACAGAGTTTGGAATTTCACAGGATCATCCCACTACTCTTTGGTGTGATAATCAGAGCGTCGTCCACATCTCTCGCAACCCAGTTGAGCATCAAAGGACAAAGCACTTTGAGATTCACATGCACTTCATTCGACAACTCATCCAAGATGATGTTATTTTCTTGGAGTACGTGCCTACTGAAGAGTAGGTTGTTGACATATTCACTAAACCTTTGGCATCTCCTTGTTTTCTTCAGTTACTATCGATGCTTGGGGTGAAGGAAGTTGTCCTTTGGGGCTCATCTTGAGTCCTCCTACCTTCACTTCTTCATTTTTTCATATTTATGATCTATTCTCTTTTTTGGGGAGGAGTTTGTAGATTTTAACCTTGTACAATATTTACTGCATACGGATTTTCAGTAAAATAACAGAAAATATACAATGACAAATACAAACATTACACGGGGATTTTTCCCCTGGAAACCCAAACCGGGAAAACTAACATATTCTATATTCATTCATCATGATACATTGTTTACAATACAATATACATATAGGAGCCAACGACATCCAAAACCCTAACCCAATGACTTGGATTAGTCAACAACCCTAATTCCTTAATCGGAAATAGAAAACCATCAACAAAGAAACCATGTGTCAAAAAACCACCTAAATATGTGACACTACTACTTGTGCAAAGAATATAACACATACCCAACATTCTCCCACTTCTTGTTTTCTTTGCATACAGGGGGTTATAGGGTTACATAGTCAACAATCCAGGGTAGCAATGCCCATGGATCCTCTACACCAAGAGAACTTATCAGTGCTTACAGATTTTGTTAATGAAACTGCAACATTCTTCAAAGTGTCCACCTTCATCAGTAATACTTTTTTTTCTTCAATCATGTCTCTCACAAAGTGATATTGAATATCAATATGCTTTGTATTTGAATGATAAGTCGGGTTCTTCGCCAAAAAAATTGCACTTTGACTATCACAATCTATCCTTACAGGTTGGTGTACCAACCCAATACCTGAACACAATCTTTGTAACCATATTGCTTCCTTACTTGCATGAATGGCTTCCATGTATTCAACTTCTGTAGTTGAAAGTGCCAATACAACCTGTCTTTTGCTCATCCAACTTATTGCTCCTCCAAACAAGTTAAACACATACCCACTTGTAGATCTCCTACGATCTATATCTCCAGCCCAATCTGCATCCACAAAGCCATGTATATCCACCACTCTGTCCAATCCTGGTCTTCCTTGTCATCACAATCCATAGCTAGCAGTGCCACACGAATACTTGAAAACCCTTTTTACTGTTGTCCAATGCTCCTTCCCTGGTTTTGACATATACCTGCTCAAAATTCCCACTGCATGTGCAATGTACGGTATAGTACAAACCATTGCATACATCAAATTGCCAACTGCACTCGCATATGGAACACAAGACATGTCCTCCTCCTCTTCCTCTATCTTGGGACATTGATCCACAGATAAATATACACCAACGAGAATAGGAACCTTGACTGGTTTACATTCCTGCATGTTAAACCTTTGCAATATTGTCTCGACATATTTTCTCTGATTTAACCAGAGTTTCCTCTTTTTCCGATCTCTTTTAATTTCCATGCCCAAAATGAAATTTGAAGCACCGAGATCCTTCATGTCAAATTTAGAGGACAACTGATTTTTCACATCCTGGATAATCTCCTTATTGTTTCCTATCAACAACATGTCATCCACATACAATACCAAATAAATCAAATGATCACCAATTAATCTAAAATACACACAGTGATCCTTTTTGCTTCTTTTGAAGCCAAGTCCCAGCATATAAGTATCAAATTTTTGATACCACATCCTTGGTGATTGTTTTAAACCATACAGGGACTTTTTCAACTTACATACCAGCTCCTTCTTTCCCTTCATAGCATAACCTTCAGGTTGCTTCATATAGATTTCTTCTTCCAGATCCCCATGTAGGAACGTTTTCTTTACATCCATTTTTTCTACTTCAAAATCAAATACAGCAACAACAGATAACATAAATCTTATAGAGGTTAACTTGGAAGCAGGAGAAAAATTCTCACCAAAATCAATAACCTCAACCTGGGAATAACCCTTTGTACTAACCAAGCTTTTTATTTCTCCACTTTTCCTTCTGCATTCAACTTCTTTTTAAATACCCATTTGTTACCAATGAGATTTCTTCCAATCGACAACTCCACTAGATCCCAAGCCTCATTCTTATCCAAAGATGTCATTTCTTCATCCATGGCCCTTTTCCAGAGATTTCCATCCTCTGAATCCACTGCCTCCCTGACAGTTCTAGGATCATCATCAGTAATAGACAAAGAAAAATTTGAACGAAAATCAGATGGAGTATACCTTTTCGGGAGCCTTCTTTCTCAAACCGATCTCTTCAATACTAGAGTATGAGGATCTTCTTCTTCTGATTCCTGTTCTTCTATAGACTTTGACTCATCATCCTTTAAATCGAACTCTATTTTCTCTGGTTATTCCTTACTTGGTAGGACTTCTTGTTTAACAACATCCTTCATTTCTCTAAATACCACATCTCGGCTATACACTACCTTCTTAGTTTCTGAGTTCCAAAGCTTATAACCTTTGAGACCATCTTTATATCCAATAAAGATACACTTTTCGGCCTTCTTATCTAGCTTACTCTTGTTTTCCTTTGGAACATGAACATATGCATCACATCCAAATACCTTGAGATGTGAGAGAAGGTTCCTTACCAGTCCACACCTCTTGTGGAGTCTTGTCATCCAACACTGATGAGTGTGATCTGTTGACCAGGTAACATGCAATACCCACTACCTCTGCGCAAAATTCTTGCCCTAACTCAACACCACTGAGCATGCACCTTGATTTTTCCATCAACATCCTGTTCATCCTTTCTGCAACTCCATTCTACTAAGGTGTATATGGAGTAGTATTCTACCTTGCTATACCACACTTCTTACATAATTCTTCAAATTCATTCCCGCAGAATTCTCCGCCATTATCTATCCTCAACACCTTAATTCTTTTCTCTGTTTGATTCTAAACAAGAGCCTTAAACTCTTTAAACCTGTCAAAGACTTCAGATTTCTTCCTGAGGAAATATATCCAAGTATTCCTCGAGAAGTCATCTATAAATGAAACATAGTACACAAATTTTCCCAATGATGGGACCGACCCAGGTCCAAAAACATCATTGTGAACTAGCTGTAAATTCCTTCTTCCCTCGTTGCACCATAGGGGAATCTTACCCGATTCTGTTTCCCATATAGACAATGTTCACAGAAATCAAAATTTAGAGAGCAGTTAAACATACCTTCAACCATACCTTTACCGTGTAGTATTCAAAGACCCTTCTCTCTGATATGCCCTAGTCTTTGATGCCACAACATAACCTTTTCTCCAGAGACTGTAGGAGTTCTTTCTTCTTCAACTCCAATATAAAAAACAATGGAACTATTACACCCATCACTAATAGTGCTTCCTTGCAACTTATATAGAGTTCCAAACTGAACTCCCTTCAACAACACCATTGCTCCTCGAACCATCCTACAGATTTCCTTTTCAAATATTTGTTTTACCCTTGCATCGTCCATTTTTCTTACATAAATAAAATTTCTGGCCAAACCTGGGATGTGTAGAACACCAGGCAGTGTTCTAATCCTTCCATCTATGAGCTTCAACTTGACTTTTCCTCGTTCTATGATTTTGGTTGTCGAATCATCACCTAAGAAAACATTACCTCCATCATACCTTTCATATTCGTAGAACCACTCCCTGTGGGGAGTCATATGAAAGGATGCACCAGAGTCAACCAACCATGCCTCATGATCTGCATGTGTGCTTGAAGAAGCCAAGTACACACCGCCTCCTTCTTCCTTGGAGGTTTTTTCTTCTGTAGAAGGAGATTCTTCAGATCCCTTCTTTTTCTCAACTTTGGATCTACACTGCTTCTTGTAGTGCCCTTCTTTTCCACATCTCCAACATACCTTTACAAACTTTCCGAGAGATTTAGATCTACTCTTAGACTTAGATCTCCCACTTGAGAACTTAAATCTATTTCTTTCCTGGGAACATCCTCTTGCAAATAATGCTTCTGTGCTCTGTCCTTCCATATTCCTCCGTCTCATCTCCTCTGACAACAAGGATGAGACCACTTCAACAAACTTCAAGGCAGTTGTAATACTACCTATGGCCACAACTAGACTATCCCACAAGTTTGGTAAAGAAAACAATAAACTAATACATTTATCTTCATCTGAAATTTTAATCTCAACAGATACAGACTGACTTACCACAACATTGAAGGCGTTCAAATGCTCTGCGATCGAGTCTCCATCTCTCATCCTCAGGTTATACAACTTATTTCTCAGGAATAGTTTATTTACTAGGGACTTAGACTGATACAACTTCCCCAACTTTTCCCATAAATCCTTGGCTGTAGCTTCCTTTGACAAATTCAGTAATACTGAATCAGAGAGACACAGTCAGATTGTGCTCTTTGCCTTCCGATCCAACTTTTTCCAGTCATCTGCTGAAGTTCCTGTAGGTGCAGTATCTGGATCTATCGCGATCCACTGCTCTCTGTCCACCAACATATCTTCCATCTTGAGCTTCCACAGCTCAAAACTTTGCCCATTAAACTTCTCGATCTCCATCTTCGAATTGCTTGTCATTTCTTTTCACCTGAAAAATCAATACCACAGATCTCCCACTGTAACAAGGCTTATCACAATCCCGAGCCAAACCCTTGACCACAAAGGCGTCATTTATTTTCACCTGAAAAATCAATACCACAGATCTCCCACTATAACAAGGATTATCACAATCCCGAGCCAAACCCTTGACCACAAAGGCATCCCCCTGAAGCCAACAAAGCTCTGATACCAAATGTAGATTTTAACCTTGTACAGTATTTACTGCATACATACTTTCAGTAAAAGAATAGAAAAGATACAATGGAAAATACAAACATTACACAAAGATTTTTCCCCTGGAAACCCAAACCGGGAAAACCAACATATTCTATATGCATTGATCATGATACATTTTTACAATATACATATAGAAGCCAACGACATCCAAAACCCTAACCCAATGACATGGATTAGTCAACAACCCTAATTCCTTAACTGGAAATAGAAAACCATCGGCATAAAAACCATGTGCTAAAAAACCACCTAAATATGTGACACGTTTCCCAAGGAAGAATATAACACATACCCAACATAGTTTTTTCCTATGGGTTTTTCTCCTTTGCTATATTGTTTATGAGAGTTATATATGAGTACCTTGTCAGGCCTTATTGTCGGGACTCATTCTTTTTGTTTTTGTTTTCTCCCTACGTTTCGCTTATGGTGGGGGTGTTAGAGTTACAATGCATTGTTAGAGTTCCAATGCAGATTAGTTTTGTGAGTTGTAAGCTCACATAGGTGTTCTTGACTGCCTAGTCATGAGAGCTATCACTGGGCCTACCCCATTGTATAAATAAACCTCCATCTTTGTAAATTAAACACACATATCTATTTTAAATAATTCACTCTCTCTTGCGGGTAGAAGTGTTTGGTGTTGCAGTGTGATCCTAGGGAGTTTTGATCTCTTTCACAAGGAAACATCCATGGGGTAAGGTATTGGTATTCGTATTGCTCAAAGGTTAAGATTACAACCTTTCTATAACGGGCTTACCAAACATGCCATAAGCCTTTTAGTGCAAACTTGTCAAATGCCTCTTAGGGTTAGGCATATATATGTTGTTTTCAACATAACTTACATGAACCACCACGGGTTCAAGAACTGCCATATAACATGCTACCGTTACATGAACCACCACTGGTTCAAGAATTGTCATCGCTACATGAACCACCACCTTCGTCAGTTTTGATTGTTGTCACAATTCCAACGGTCTCGACCTTGACAACAATTTACCTTATACCTTGCCCAAGCTCATTCATCACCTTATCCAAGCCGACGAAACACAATAGGGTTCTTCAAGCTTTTAAATAAGTTTCATCACATATAATCTCATGGGAAAATACCATGAGTTACCCAATACCATAGATCCGTAAACCACCAAAAATAAACCCATCATTGATCATATCAAACTTATCTTATCTACTCTATAACCAAGTCAAAATTAACCCAACAATTATAATTGTTGAGTTTATTATTTAAATATTATATATATTTTAATTAATTGAAAACATAAAAATGCACATGAACCATACAAAAAAGTCTCACTTTTTCTTGCTCCCTATTTGGCTTAGATACATCCCTTCTATCTTGTGTGAGAAGCGGGTAGATGATCCTCCATCAAATTATTTGTTCGCAAAAGCATCATTGCGAATCAAATTCATGTTTTTGGTTACGCACTCTTTCTCTTCTTCATTCATTTTCTAATTATTTCAGAATAAAAAAATGAAATCCATGTTTTTGGTTACTTACTCTTTATCTTCTTCATTCATTTTCTAGTTATTTCGGAATAAAAAAAACTCCCTATTAGTTTTGTTACATCCCCTCCTAACGTAGACGATTTATGATCGTCCAAATATATATTTACAAAAGCTTAATAAAAAATTAGATAATATACGTGATTCGATGCATTTTATGTAAATACATGTTATAGTTTTCTATTTATAAATACTTTAAAAATATCCTTTGACTTATATATCTGTTTCTAATGGATGTATGTTACCAACTCTTTCGATGTATGTTATAAAGTTGGTTATACATCTCTTTCTAGTGTATGCTGTTGTTATCAACTTAAAGTCCTCTCTTAGGAAAGAATTTAAAACAAAGTAGCCCACATACAACACTTTAATTTGAGTATTTTCACAACGACTTTCAAGTATCTTCCATTAATAATTTTTTATTTTAATGGACCACCTTAACTCTAGAATCAATTCGAATGTCAACTATTGACTAAGTGCTATTATGAGGTAATCGCAATTCTTGTTAATCAATTGGCCTATTGAAAGTATAAGTATACTTATGTTTTCCAACTTTATCTATTATTACAACGACACAAAAGTCATTTGTATTGTGTAATATCTAATGTTTATTTAGTTTTCAAAATTGTGTTTAAGTGCGTGTTAGGAATATCTAAAAAGTCATTTGTATTGTGTAAGATTTAGTGTCTATTTAGTTTTCAAAATTGTGTTTAAGGGGGTGCTAGGAATATCTAAATTTGATTTATTTAACTGGGTAGTTAATTACTTGGGTTTGTGGTTCCATAATTGAAGGTTTATGTTAAATGACTAAACACCCTAAACATATATATTAGAGGCCTTTGTCTCATTTGTAATCATTGAAGAACATAGTTTATAAGTTAAGCTTCTTAATGGAGAATGATTTTCCCATTAGGGTTTTCCACTATAATCTTTGTGTTCTTGTGATGGTGTGTATCTATTGTGTGATACATGAAGTGAAAGGACACCTTGATAACATATATTATAAAGCTATGGATGTGACTTGAAGAAAAGCAATAGACACAAAGTCTTAACAATTTCTATGAAAATATTTTCAGAATTACATCCATGGCACATTATTAAGTTGAAATCTTAGTGCCTTAGCTCATCTTCTACAAATCCATTCCTACATGAATAGATTTATTCATTGTTGTAGGGTAAACCCACATAGATGCATTACACTTGATGGTAAGGCATGGGCTTGGGAGATATGTAAGAGACTCTCGATCAAGAGATTATAGGCTCTAACCTTTATATCAAGAGTTGGATTAATGTATAAAAATCTTTTGGTCAAGAGTTTGAGACAATCTCTCGATCAAAAGTTTACTTGACTTAAACTCTCAATCGATATTTTATTTATATATACAAAAAAACTCATGTCAAGACTCATTTTAATGGTCTTCTTCTCTAGTCCAAACCCTTTTCCTTTGCAAAATCTACATGCAAATCAAGGAAACTCTATGTGCAAATCAAACAATTGTTCTTACTCCACCTACAAACAATACTTGCCAATTAAACACATGTTGTCACTCTACTTGCAACCCTACCTGAAAATCAAGCAATTGCGTTCAATTGGAAGTTTTAAAAGCACATGGAAACCACACAAATATGGAAGTGGAAGGCATGGAGGGTGAGGGAGCTAATTTCATTTGATTTTTTCTATCTTTATGGTTATTTTGTCCTTCTAGCACAAGGTTACATGTTCTATCACACATGAAAAATATAATCACTAAATATTTGGTGAATTATAGTAAATGTTTGGTTATGCTTTAAGATATGTATCCCTTTATCGTATACAATATCCCATGGTGATGAAATTGTAAATTATTTAGAAATGATTTAGTTGCAAGAGATTTAAACTTGTGGGCACCATCACTATGAACGATATGTTGTAACAAATCCCTAAATTCATAGAACCTGCATGAAGGGATCCTAGAATGATAGATGCAAATAGAAGATGGGTGTTTAGCAACAATCATTGTGCAATATCCATCCACATAGACTTCATAACCCCCTTCATCCTACAAAATGCAATATCCATCCACATAGACTTCATAACCCCTTCATCCTACAAAATATTACCTTAGAAAAATTAAAAATCTAAACTTAAGAAGGCTTAAAATGTTAAAAGTTATTAATGATTGGAATTACATGAAAAATTGAGCAAATATATTAACACTCAAACCCTTGAAACCCTTGAGGATGCATGTGATTGTGCCCCTGTTGTGAGGGAAATTTGCATCACCAACAACACTACTATGTTGATTTATTTTCTCTAATGCCTAATGCTATGCACATTTTTAATTTCATCCATTCAAACCAAAATACATTTTTAACTATGAAAAATTAAGAACTTTAATTTAGATAGATTAACCATATCACAGTATTTAACACCTCATAACCCAAGAAAAAAGAACAGAGTTGTGCAAAACATCATAAAGAAATACAAAAGCATCATGCATAATAGACATAACATAATATCATTCTATGGACACATAAATAATCATAGACATGGGCCTTCTTTTGAATTTTATCTCCATCAACGTTCTATTATAACATAGGACTTACTCAAAATACATGTGCAACATATATCAATCATATACAAATTCATACTAGGGAGAATCAACAAGTACATCTCAAGATAGTACAAGATCGGATCGTATTCCCTCCAGTCCCCTGCACTTACTACCTCTACAGTAATACAAGAATAGTTCTCCTTACATTTCCAATCTGGCTCAAAAACCCAGTTCTTACTTCTCAACTCTCATTACCCAACCCAATTACAATCTTCTTCTTTTTACATCTTGAGAACCCACGAGCTCTCTCCTCTTCTTAATTCTGTTTCAACTGCTCCTCCCAAAACTGATTGTGCGCTTGCCTCTAACTGTTTTCTATTACATCACCTTTCTATTGCGCTCTTTCGATCAACATTCTTTTCCTTCCTTTTATTGGTTGTCTGACTCTGTGGTATCTTGAGAAACTTCTATTCATCAAAACGAAGGGCACAACAGGCCCTGACCACAATTCTTGACTCGCCTTGAGTCAAGTCTCTGTCTCTTCTGTGGTCTTTGATTTGGCCTGTGCTCCTTCTGTGGCTTTGATTTCTTCTTCTATATTTCTTCCATCCATGACTCGAGTTGTTTGTTCATTTTCTCCCTCAAACGAAGGGCCCAACTCTGGCACTAGTTCTAGAGATTTCTCCCTGATCTCCTAGAAATGTTCAATTTTGTAAAGTGCCACTTCATGGCAAGCAATGAGGCTTATGCTACAAATTGTTGAGTCGCACTAGTGTTGAACTCCTTTGGCTCTGATGTGATAAGAGCATTGCATTCTGCATCCACTAGTGTCTCCACCTAGTGCATCTAGAGGTATGCAATTTGTACTATTGGCCGAAAGACTCTTAGTTCCTTCTTGGGCACCATTTGAGATTCAAACAGGGCATTCAAAGTGTTGTTGGTGTGCTAGATCTCATAAAATTGTTTCTTGATGTTTCATAGGATCCTGTGCTTTGGTAGCTTCTTCATTGAGGGTTTTTATTTTCATGCGTAATTCTTCCAGTGCTTGGTTGCGCCGAGTTATCACACCCATCCAATCACTAAATTCCTTGAAGATGGTAGTGCACTCAACGATATTCTTATCCATCATGTATTTGGCATTGTTTCCTTTTAGGCCAACCCTTTCTAGTTATTGTTGGAGTTCTTTGGGCTATGCGTCAGCGTTAAACTTCATTCCCCCCAACTACTCGTGGAGGTCCTCTGCTTGGTCTGCCAGTACTTCCCATGCTTCCTAGACTAATTCAAGCTGTTTTTGTCTCTTTGATTGCGCTGACCTCTGACAGATGAGGTGCTACTTTCCTAAAAGTCGACCAGACCTCTGTTAAATTTTCCTTCATTTTCTCCATTTTTTGCTTCGCGTGGAGTTTTAAATATTCCTCATGCATATGTTTTTTTGTGTACCATCATTCCTTTCTGTCTCCATAATTATTTCTTTTCAGCTTGTTGAATTCATTGCTCTAAGTGATCAGTCGAGGCTCTGATCAAGCCTACTAGTTGCGGTGTCGGCAAGTGAGCTAGCTCACTGGATGTGACTGTAGCTTCAAACGTGAGTCTACTTTGAAGCGGAAGACCACTAGCCATGGACTATTCTGAGGGTGTCTCAACCTCTTCTTCTCCTGGGGATGGTCCTCGCAACTGCTGAGCCAGTTTGTTCTTCAGGGACATCATAAGTAAAGAGATAAATTCCTTTTGCGCCAGGCAGAGATGTAACAGTTCTGATCACTGTTGTGGATCTTGGAGTACTGGCTCTAACTTCTCTTTCAAAGACACAATGCTATGTCCTGAATGAGTCTCTCGTGGTGGTTGAGATTCCAACTCTTGTTGAGTTTTTGTCCCTGTTATGAGTGGAACTTTTGGGAACCTCAATCTTTCATCTTGGAGACTAAGAAACCTGGCGTGGGACTTGTGGGAATTGGGTGAGTTATGGAATTGTTGATTGTTGGGTATCCTTATAGAGAAGAGTGAACTAACTGGACACAATTGGAACATTTGACTGGTTCGGCGCGACAATAGCTAATAGGAGAAGATATATGAGGTTCCCAAGGTTATCTGGGATGTCTAGTTACATGGGTTCTAGTGAGTTGGGTGGAAATGGGACTTTGGTATCCTTGGATGGTGGTGGTGTGTCTTGCTCAATAATTATAATGGAATATGTGATGGGATATGACTCAGGGTCATCCACAATATGAATAACATTCTAGGTAGCACGAGTGGTTGCTTGGGTGCAAGGGTAGAGCACTAGATATGGGCTGAGAGTTTATGACTTTGGATGGGATGATTGTAGGGGAAACGTTGGTTCTAGGATTTTTAGCAGGAACCTCACTTGTAAAGGTAGAAACTAAAATATCATTGATGGTCTTTCCTGACAGTACCGCCTCATCCAAAATCTTGGGGCATCTTGGTAAGGTCCTTTTGGGACACTGCAGCTGGTGTTCCTCCTCTTCTTCTGAGTTTGATGGTGTTGGAGACTTCAACGACAACTCTATTTTGTGTGAACTCGACCCGACTTCCTCTACCGAACTCTTCTTCTTCAACAACTCAGACACAAAAATATAATGCATTCCCAACTTGCGCGGATTGTGTTTGACTCTCGACCATGACATGACCTCTTTGTCCAATAGTTCTTCATCTAGATAGAATGATAATGACCTTGTGTGGAAATCAGAGGGCTTTGCGTGCCTTGGCCAGACAAAAGTGTGGTGGCCATTCAAAGCGAATGAGATATTTATTGTGTTTAGTTTCAACAATTTTTGTGGTATGTGAATCCTTTGGGTGACATCAATCAGCTGAGTGTACCACTTCAAGAATGTAGCATTATTGAATTCGACATTCTCAGAGTCTAGCCTTGCATGGCAAGGTTCAAACAAGTTTGCGAGGCACCTCTTATTTGCAAGTCCTAGTTGTCTACCCGTGGGTGACCGCCACTTCAACATTGTAAAGGCTAGAAGCAGGTATACATACGTGAAGGTGCCGCCCTTCTTCTGAACTTCCTCACAAGTACTGAGGAATTCCTCCAATAGGTAACTACACTAGTTAAATACTGCACTGCTTGTGTAGAAATTTTCCACTGATAGGGCATCCAACATGCATTCACCCTTGTAATATGAGTGCATGACCTTGCTGGAAATTACATAGGAATCCGTTCTCACCGTTTATGGGAAAATTGTCTCAATTTTCGTTGAAGGACCCCTACGTTGGGTATGGAATCGTTCATACAAGCTGATTTCACCCTTATTTTTGTCGTGCTTGCTTGACCCTTGAAACTCTTTCGATACATCCTCACCTTCCAATGAAAGTCCTGTGAGCTGATGGATATCCTCTGCGTGGATGGGATATATTATGTCAAGCCATAAAATACTGTCATACACTCTTCTTATCAGGAATTTGGTGCATCTCGCAACTTCACCAATGGTCCTGAAAACTGGTAGATTGTGGAGGTGCATGATAGTGGAGTTGAACAGGTTAAGAAAGTCAGGATTTGGGATGAATTGCACCTCCCGTGTCAGCTCAGAACCCATCTTCTAGAACACATCAATATTCATCTGTGGGAATAATGTCGTATCTGTCAGATCAAGGTCAAAGAGTTTTGCTTGCTCAACATTTCCTTTGACATCACCCAACACCTTGATTCTGGGATCATAGGGCTCATCTGGGACTGCTTATTTCGAAATTGAGCTTCGTCCTACCGCTATCCTCGACATTTTCGATATTGAGCGCTAGTAAACACATTGAATTGGGGGGCGGGGATAGAGCTGGGGAGCAAGAGGCTATTAAAAATGTACCAGGGTGCGGGAAACTCAAGGATAGAGGGAAACTAAGTTAACAGTATATAGTTCACAATAATCTTACAGGATGTTATAGATGAGGTAACAGGGTAAACCGATAATTGGTCATAAATGATCGAGTAGTTAAGCCATCAACGCAATCTATGGCGCGGATGTTCAAAGAGACTGATAACGGGGTAAAATATTTGAACAGATCTTGACTTTAATGGGTGGTCTAACCAAGACATGGTTGACGTGAGTGACTTACCATTTTAACGGTTGAGAATCGTGGCGAGAATATACACAAAATCTATGCATACAGATACTGTTAATACTTGACAGGACTTCCTGACATTCTTTGGTAGTTAACATAAGGGTTACAACTGGATGTGACGTAATTAATGCTTAGTCGTTAATATATTTCGGATTTGATCCCCCCCCCCCC
>ML792710.1:104493-121050 GCA_009831015.1 Picea engelmannii | reverse complement strand
GAGTTTTCATGGCGAAAACCCAATTTGACGTGTAATTCGCTCATCATCTGGTTTTTGAAATGTGCACCATGGTCGGTGACAATGGCATGTGGTATGCCAAAACGAGTAATGATGTGGTTGAAGAGGAATAGAGCTGCAGTGCGGCCATCGTTCAGGAAGGTAGGCATAGCCTCAGCTCATTTTGTGAAATAGTCGACGGCGACGATGATGTAACCGTGCCCCCCGGCTGAGGTAGGCTTACATTGCATGAAATCGATACCCCATTTGGAAAAGAGGCCGATGGAAATATTGGGATGCAGCGTAGTAGGGTGGGTGCGTGCCTTCTTGTTGAATATTTGGCAGGGTGGGCATTTTTTGATGGCCTCAATGCAATCTTTGAAGATCGAGGGCCAAAAGTAGCCGCCACGTAGGATTTTTTGGGCTGTGGCCATCCCGGAAAGGTGACCGCCACAAGCGCCAAGGTGACAATCGTTCAGAATGCGTTCAGCCTCTTCATGAATCAGACATCGCCGAAGAATGGTGTCAATACCACGGCGGTACAAAGTGTCGCCGAGGATGAGGTAACGGCGAGAGTGGTGACGTATGCGTCGATGCTCTTCTCGAGAGATGTTTGGCTGAAAACGTTGGGTTTGAAGGTAAAGGAGGATGTCTCCATACCAGGGGTCAGAGGTGCTGATGAGGAAGAGAGACTCATCATGAAGAGGGTCTCTAGGTTCATTGTGTTCATCGGCACAAGGGAGAGCATAGATAAGCTCGACAAACACCAGGGATTTTTTGGCTTTGGCCTTTGTAAACTCGAGATCGAATTCTTGAAGAATAACGGTCCATTTTGAATATTTTCCCCCAAGTACTTGACGTGTTAAGACGTGGTACATGGGGTTAGAGTCTGCAATTACCGTGGTGGTGCGTAATAGGATGTAGTGGCGGAATCGTTGGACAGCAATGACAGCTGCCATAGCCAGTTTCTCGACATGTGAATACCTGAGTTCGGGTCCGGATAAACTCTTGCTCAGATAATAAATCACGTGTTCTTCGCCGTTAGCGTCTTCTTGAACTAATACCATCGCAATGGTGGAAGTAGAAGCGGCCAAGTAAAGGATATAATCCTTTATATATTCGGGAGGATGTAACAAAGGAGCGTGGGTCAAAGCGTGCTTGAGAGAGTCGAATGACCGTCGGGCAGTGTCGTCCCAGATGAAAGGGACGTTCTTTTGCAGTAACTGCTCGTTGGTATTGGAACTGATGCCAACCATAGATCTATTTGGCAGGTGACGATCGACGGTCTAGACTAATTGCAGGATTGGAATTAGCGCGTTGTTTAATTCTCACTTTGCGCTTCGCAATAAATCCCTTCCCTTGATCTATGCTTTCATATCCGATGGTCACGACTAAATCTATTCGTTTGGTGGATCAACCATAGTCATCGATCTTTGAATCTATAAGATCTGACGGTCTATAATAATTGCGGGATTGGAAATAACACGTCGTTTAATTCTCCTTCCGCTCTCTGAAATCTATCCCTATCGTTGATCTGGCGCTTGCATATCAACGATACTGATTTGATCTGATCGTTTACTAGTCCTCCAACGATCCTTCTCTTGTAATATAATGGTCTAGACTAATTGTGGGATTGGGAATAACACATTGTTTAATTCTACCGTTGCTCTCCTTAATCCATCTCTGCTGTTGATCTGGCGCTTTGTATATCTAACGATCTTGACTTGATTTGATCATGTTTCTGCAATGCGTTTTCCCTTCTGAGCTTCATGTGCGTCATCTCTTCCGGGCTTATGATCTTCATTCGCTAAACCTCCTGAGCTTTAATCTTGGCGTATTGTCATACTGTTTGACATAAATGACAACACATTAAGGACACTATGTCCAACAATATCCCCCTTTTTCATTGATGGAAACACACCAACTTCATACACAATATCCCCCTGTGATGATGCTTCTCTCCTCTGATGTTACTCTCCCCCTTTGACATCAATGGAAGAGGATTTCTCCTCCTATGATCTGTCTATCTATATGTTACTGATCAATATCTGAACTCTGGTAACTCCCCCTGCAATCATGCTCTGCCTTCCATAACTGAATGAATCCTCATGTCAATCTTCTCTCTTTGCTTCTAACTTCTCTTCCCCTTTGTTCTGAAGGGGCAGTTCTTCTTGACAAGATCTCTCCCCCTATCATTTCTACAGGATTCCATGTATACCACTGTCTCTGAAATTTCGTTTTCTAGTGTTTTCATTTTCAGATTTGTACTTAATCTATCTTTCATCATCACCTCACTGCTGCATAATTTTCCATCCATTCCATTTCTTTCTCACATAGTAACTTGCATTTAGGGTTTTGTCCACTTGTAACCATTCCGAGACTAATACATAACCTGCACCGTTCCTGGGCAGATAAAGACTTACAATAAACTATGTCAGATCCTGCATAGAGTTATATCATTAAACCATGATGATTTCGATGATCCTATTCATTTTAACGTGCTTCAATGCTCATAGGAGCATCAACATAAATGGATTTTATCTCTTCCCTAAATTCTCCTTCCCTTCTTTGTTTTTAATTTTTCTTTGAGAAGGAGTTTCAATGTACCATTAAAATAGATTTGGAAATTTTCTGAGATAATAATAACTCAATTCTTCTTATTGTTCTATTGTTGGAGATTCATCATCAACGTCACTATTATGTGCACTAGAAGCTTCTTTATCCTTGTCTTGATAATATTCCTCTATTAATTTCCATTTGTTGGGTAATGGATAATCTTCTTGTATGACATTATCAAGTTTTGGAGTTGTGTCAGATTTTTCTTTAGGAGTTTTCATATCTTGAGTTTGGTCTAGTACTTTATATGCATAGATTTGATTATTATATTCCTTATTAGAAGTTTTACCCACCAAAATCCTATTATTAACTTCATCAATTTCGGGAGCAATATTTTCATCATCTTTCTTGTTTGGTACTTCAGATTTTCTTTTCCATGTCTTCTTATTTTGTTTGTCAGGGTTTCCTATTTTTAGGGATTGCATTGGTAATCTACATTCTTTGGTTTTATGACCATAGTTGTTTCATTTTTTACATTCAATATTGAAGTTTTTCAAAGGAGTAAATGACTTGTAGTTTCTCTTCTCTGTATTGTACCTATTGTTCTTATATCTTTGGACATTTTTGTTATTGTATTGTCCATAAGCTTTGCAGTGTACTGCCTTATGTCCAAAATTATTGCAAGAGTAACAATATCCAATGAATAGATATTTATTAAGGGGATTCCTTCTGATGATTGTATTCTTCCTGTCATTTATTACTTTAGTAGGGAATGCTGATTTTTGTTTATGTAAAACAATGTTCAATGGCATCATATTTACCTTATTATCTTCTCTTCTTAAGGATCCCTTTAGAGCATATGCATAACTAATTGGTCTTTTGACAGATCTTTGTGATGTAGAAGTTGAGTCTTGGATGTATCCCAAAGCAATCTTGTTGTTTGGTGACCTTTGGCTACTGAGAATTTCATCCAAGATATTTGAACTATTTCCAAAGTTTTCTCTCTTCTTTTCTTTCTCAAGTTCACTTTTTAGCATCTTGATCTGAGCTTCTAGTTTCTCACATGCTTGTTTTTTCTCACTAAGTTGTTTTAAAATGATTTCTTCAGTTTTATTAGCTTCCAGGAGCTGGGAATTTAAATCACTGATGGTCTGTTCTAACTCTTTGAGGGTTTTGGAAACTTCCCTCTCTCTTGATTTAGTAGCTTCTTTAATCTCTAGAAGTTCTCTTCTTAGTACCTTGTTTTGTTTTTTAGTTTTTCCTAGTTCTTCAATTACACTACAGATTTCTTCTTCAAAGTTCCCTTCTTCTTCATTTTCTGAATGTTTATCATCTTGTGTTTTCATTCCCATAAACAGAAGCTCTGAATCTTCATCTTTTCTTATGTATGAAGAGTTGATCTCTTATTTAGAGTAGAATCTTTTATTTTTCTTATAAAATTTCTTCTTGTATTGGTTTTCCTGGTTGTGAATTTCTTCATCATTTTCCTCTTGTATGGGATATGGACATTTATTGGAAAAATGTCCAATTCTGCCACAGTTGAAACATTTGAAAGGTAACTTTCCTTTATATTTTCCAATTCATTTATGGAGTTTCTTTTTAAAGTTGGCCTCTTCTACATCTGATATATCTGATAACTCATCATTGGTCTTTTCTCTTGCCTCATCTTTGTCTTTGATGCTTTAAAGGATATTTCATATTTTGTTGATTTATCATTCCCTTTTCTCATTTCATATGCTATAAAAATTCCATGAAGTTGATCAATTGTGAGTGTTCTTAGATCAGTTCTATATTCAATTGTAGAAATCTTTGCATCATATCTCATAGGTAATGATCTTAGTAATTTTTGCACAATAGGTTTATCTGTAATTTCTTCTCCTTCTTCTCTGATTGAGTTAATCAATTCATCTACCCTATGACAATACTCAACAATATTTTCTTATTCTTTCATTTTTAGATTTTTAAACTTTGTTCTATAAGTCTGTAGTTTGGTTTCCTTGTCTTTGTCATCTCCTTCATATACAACCTCCAACTTGTCCCAGATTTGTTTGGATGATTTACAATGCATAACCTTCACACATATAGAATTAGTCAACCCTCCTAGAATTCCATTAACTGCTCTTGAGTTGTCATTACCGATTTTCTTTCCTGCAATGTCTTTGGGTGGAGTAGTTGGTGCAGTGTAACCATCTTCAACAGATTTCCAGATATCAAAACCAAGAGCCAACATGAGGTTTTTCATTCTTATTTTCCATAGAGCATAGCCTTCTCCATTGAACAATGGTGCTTTGTTGTTAGACATTCCCTCTTGTTGATACATATTCAGGATCTACCTTCATGTTGTTAGACTGTGCTGAAGACAACCTGTATCTGATACCAATTGTTGGAATACTGAGAGGGGGGGGGGGTGAATCAGTATTACCCTTTTTCAACAATTAGTGGTTACTTTTTATATTTTATTGATCACCACAATAAATCAATAATGAATTGTGTGCAAAATCAATTATATAAATATATTTAACATCACTTACAAGGTTTTTATAAAGAATAGTGAAAGACACCAATCCTTTTTAGAGAACCAACTCTACGAAACACATATCCCCTTCTTCAGGGCACCAACCCTAGGAAGCACCAACTCCCTTGTATTTAGGGCACTAACCCTAGGAAGCACCAACTCCCTTGAAATTTAAATTTTTCTTAGTAAGGATATGAATCCTTCCATGCTCCTCGCTTCCACCCTCACTGCATTAGTATCTTCAACTTTCCTTCCTGGAATCTTCTTCTGCTTTTGATCTTCTGATCTGGACTGTAGAGACACCTTCTTCTCACCACTCTTTCTTGTTTATATACTATTCCAACTAGTGTGAGCTATGAAACATTGTGTCCTTTTGTTTGGACCATCACACCTCTTTATTTTAACATTAACAATAATCACTATTATTATTTAAACATTAATGTTAATTATTTTAACTTAGTGAGAGTTCTTTTTGTAAATCGTTCACATGTATGAATAGATTTCCATTTTTAACTCGATTCCATATTCTTGCAAATATTTGCAGAAACCGAGTTCTGCAGAGGCACTTCCTTCAACCCATTTATATGTGACCACAGGTGCAGAACCACGGGCTTATTAATTTAAGCGTTGTTTCATCTTCTCATTTTGTTTCTTTATTCCATATGACCTCAGGTGGTGACCAAACACTACGCCAAGTGAGTGCTTGATCAATTATACAAATCAATGGTCACGTTTTAATCTCACGATGAGATGGACGATTTCCGTTTATTTCAAAATTTCGAGACTCTGGGATTTTGCTGGTAGCGAAACTCCTGAAGTAAAACTCCGAGAGTGATGTAACTTGCTGATATCACTTGATGACGTGGCATGGGCCGAGTGGCTGCCACGTGTCACTCAGATTTGTGATTTATACATACCTGAAAAGTCGATTTCATCTTGACACTTGTCATTATCTGACTGTGTCCTTGATGACGTGGTCTGCTGATGTAGATCTCCTGATGTGCCACATGTTCTTCTCCTGGATCTAACGTCAAGATACTTTCCAAAGTGTTTCACTGATCGGACGACTCATGTCCATTTCGAGACTTCGAGTAATTCGATTTCTCCACTTCACAATTCTTTCGAAGTGAGATTCCCCGAAGTGTAACCTCCTCACAAATTTTAACCTGAAATGAATGTTTTTCATTGATCATGATCTTAGATCAATGACTCGATCTGTCTGCAATGTTGCTTTGCCTTGGTTTAAATCCAATGACTCTTCTTCTTTGCTTATCCTATCCTTCCACTTTAAAGTGATCCAACGACTATTGGGAATTTGGGTATTCAAGATCTTGGCCCTTTGCCTTGCTTATCCTATCCTTCCACTTAAAGTGATCCAATGACTATCAGGAATTTGGATATTCGAGATCTCAACCCTTTTTCCTTGCTTATCCTATCCTTCCACTTAAAGTGATCCAACAACTATCGGGAATTCGGGTATTTGAAATCTCATCCCTTTTGCCTTGCTTATCCTATCCTTCCACTCAACTTGATCCATCAGTCAAGAATGGTCCTGGAGTAGATCAACAATCAGGGATGATTGCGGGGTCCCAACTAGCACGACGTTTAAAACTATCGTCAAGCAGCGAGCTCCGCAATGGAAAACTGCTCGTTGGTAGTGGAATTGATGTCTACCGTAGATCTATTTGGTGGGTGACGATCGATGGTCTAGAGTAATTACATGATTGGAATTAGCGCATTATTTAATTCTCCCTTCGTGCTCTGCAATCAATCCATTCCCTTGATCTGCGCTTGTATATCCGACGGTCGCGACTTAATCTGATCGTTTGGTGGATCAACCATAGTCATCGATCTTTGAATCTATAAGATCTGACAGTCTAGAATAATTGCGGGATTGGAAATAACATGTTGTTTAATTCTGCTTTCTCTCTCCACAATATATCCATGTCGTTGATCTGGCGCTTGTGTATCAACGGTCCTGATTTGATCTGATCGTTGACTAGTCCTCCAATGATCCTTCTCTTGTAATCTGACGGTATAGACTAATTGCGGGATTGGGAATAACACGTTGTTTAATTCTCCTGTTTCTCTCTACAATTCATCCCTATCGTTGATCTAGCGCTTTGCGTATCCAACGGTCCTGACTTGATCTAATCATGTTTGTGTAATGCATTTTCCCTTCTGAGCTTCATGTGCGTCATCTCTTCTGGGCTTCTGATCTTCACTTGCTAAACCTCATCAACTTTAATCTCTACATATTGTCATATTGTTTGACATTAATGACAACACATTAATGACACTATGTCCAACACCACCTTTATCCACCTGGATTAGGATGACAAACCTAGTGGTTCAGATCGCAAATTGATAAAAACCTCCATTTTTGTGAATACCCCTCTATAGCTCTGCCTTTGACATTATTTTTCTATAGGCTAAACAATTTAGTTGTTGCTGAAACTATAGACATAGATCGAGTCGACTATGCAGATTTCAAATATGTAATTTAAAAATAAATAAATATTGTTTACTATTTTTAATATATTTTTGTCTTCACATATATCAAAATCCTAGAATACATACTTCTCTTATTTTTTCTATAACTTTTTCTCGACTTAACCATTTCTCAAATGAGTTATACACGACACTAGAGGAGAAAAAAAAAGTGAGCATGTTAAGACCCTCTTATCCTGCACAAACAAAATACATGTTGACTTTGTAATTTCATGCATATGTTGACTTTGATAATTTAAAAAAAATATAAAATTAATATTAAAATTTTCCAAACAATACATTGCACAAGAAAAACGGGTTTCCTACAATTATACAAGTTTTCGGAACGGAATTGTATCAATTAATATACTCAACACCCGCAAGAACAAAAACATATATCTTATATTTTGTTGGAAATATAAGATACCACTTTGAGAATAAATCAAATTTCACCTAGTTATTCACAATGTCTATGAATAAAAGTTGTATATTCACAAGTCTAATTCAATTTCCTACATTTCATCTTCTTACACCATATTCAAATTCATTGTAAAAGTACCTTGAATAATCCCTCCAAGTTAATAGATTGTTGTTTTTCCAGGTTTGCATTGCCACTAACATGTCATGAGAAACCATCATTAGCTTGCACTCACCCATATATATATATATATATATATATATATATATATATATATATATATATATATATATAGCTTGGAGGAAGTGGCTTCATACAAATATATTGGAATTAATATCCACGACAAGCTCAACTTAAACTATAACGTTGAAAAAATGATAAATTGAGAGTGGAAAGCTTATTATGGGCTTGAAAACAATTGTAAATCAGTGGACCTTTGGCTTTGAGATTAAAAAAAATCCTCCTTCACACTCTCGTCACTCTGGTTATCTTATATGGATGTGAAGTTTGGGGTTGTAGTATATCTAGAGAATCCTAGAGAAAGATAGAATAGATCCAAAATAATTTTATAACTTATAATCTCAAAATTAAGGGAAATATTCCCTATCCTATCCTCCTCATAGAAGCAAGTCTCTCCCCCATTGAGAACATTGACATGATTAGAAAAACAACATTGCTAAAATAAAAACAAACTCTCACCAAATGCATAATGAAACTGAGCCTTGGAAAATTCTTAAAACATTGTGGGATTAAAGAATGTGTATGTTTGTGACACTATGAAGGTAGAATATGAAAAACACTTCCTCTTAGATTGCCCTACCTATACCCGTATTAGATCCCAATTTAAAAATATTTGCCACAATACAAACCTTCCTAACCTCCTTAATCATCAAAACTATGGCAATCTTGGAATGCTTCTCTCAATGCCTTTTTAGCATAGAAATACAATTTTAAAGAAATCTAAGTAATATTGGTCTCACTTGAAATTAATCCTACTCATCCTCCTCATTATATATATATATATATATATATATATATATATATATATATATATAATGATTATCCAATTAGTCTATTGAAATATTTTAATTAAAAATAAGACATTGTATTTTATTTATAAACAACATTAAAATAAATTTCCCTCATATAAAGCACCTTTGGACATAATAATAATTTTTTGATAAATGGATTCCATGCTATTTATTAACATTGATCAACATTATTTTTTTCAACATAAATCCATCTTAATTTTAAATTCATCAAACACCTAAAAAAATTAAAATAAACCAAAACACAACTTATTAATATTCTAAATTAATTTTATATATTATTGAATTCTTTATATTTTGTTATCATAATGAATATTTTTAAATAAAATTTATTAAATAATTAATTTTCAACTTTAATTTATTAAAGCTTTTCCCTACAGTTTTTTTCCCTGCTGTGAACGCTTACCAACACTGGCATCGTGTATATATCATATTTTAAATGGAGAATATCTTTCATAATCTTAACGTGACCCATTTTTATTCATCGCAACGGGATGGAGACGACGAGTGTCAAAGCCAAGGAGTTGAGTGTTTAACTTTGCCAACCCAACAGATAGAATTATGAAACATTTTCACGAATCGCCTCGACTTATCCAATCAGCCTGATCTCGATTCCGGCATCCAACGGGCATGGACCAAGTTACAATATTAAACATACAGTCTTCTTCTATATATACACGTACACAAGATTGCAGTTTATTACTATACGTTTACCGAGAATTCATTGCTGCGGTATCGACCTGCCATCCCAGGCCAATTCCAACTCCAGGCAAATAGTCATGACTTCTCAGTGCAGGAACGCTCCCAAGAGAGGGCAAGTGAAGGCATCCATTGCCTCTTCCATTGCCCACTCCATCAAGTCTCATTTTTCAAGCGGCTCCACCTCTCATGGCTCCTCCTCCTCTTCTCAGGGCTCCTCTGATGGAAGCTCCACCTCTCATGGCTCCTCCTCCTCCTCTTCTCAGGGCTCCTCTGATGGAAGCTCCACCTCCTCTTCTCGTGGCTCTTCGGGTTAAAGTTAATAGGACCACTTTAAATATATCGTGCAGTTGTTCACAATGCTATCACGTTATTCAATCTGTTCTTTGCTGTGACAGATTTTCTTGTAGCCTCTTATAAGTCCTCTTTTAAGGTCTTTTCGTAATAAAAGGGCTTACTATGTTTTACTTCTAAAATCTGCTGGCATCGTATGTTTCATTCAAGCAGGTGTTGTTGTAATTATATGGTCATTTGTCAGGGGCGTTCACATTGCAAACTAGCTTTCAGATTTTTTTTTTCTTTGTTATGAAGTTTGCAGGATTTTTTTATTTGTTATGAAGTTGGCAAGCTTCCCTATGAAGAAATAACATCTCTCAGCCCACAGCTGAACAGACAGAGACATTTGTTTTTCTTTCTATCGAATAGTTTTTTTAATAGTTTTTATGTCTATGTGATATTGATATTTGAATAACTCAGTTGTGAACTAACATTAACCTAACAAATAATTGAATTAACCTACATTTTCAAATAACTAAATTTAGACTTGGTTAAGAATTTTCTTTATTATGTTACATCTATGTTATCGGTATGAAAACAATATCAATATGAATAGAATATCTGTTATACTTGGTTAAGTATTTTGTTTGTTATGTTACATCTATGCGGGGCATATTTGTAGTATGTACAACATCGAGGTGTTTGCTATGCTTTTTTTGAAAAGCAGGGCATATTTGTACAACATCGAGGTGGTTGTAACTTTTTGAAAAGTACAGACTTTTTTTTATATGGGATAGATATGAATCCAGCTCTGCATTAACACTGTATAATACCTATCACAGAAATTCTATTGTTTATTCCCAACACTGTTTAAGAACCATATACTTTAGTATCAATCTTGTGATATATCACTGTTTAAGAACCATATACTTTAGTATCAATCTTGTGATATATTTTATAAATTTCGAACTCCCGTGGATGATTTAGTGAATGATTAGAATAGAGTATCACATTACGTTTTGGAAATACTGAAAGCCCACATTTTCAACTAAAGTATCACCTAAACATACAAACATTTTATAATACCAGTTATGTGAAATTGAAAAGCTCTTTCCTCAAGAATGAAATAATATTTGAACTTTTAAAATCATCGGTTCTATATATTGGATTAAATTTGCTCACATTACATTTCTCATAGTCTTAAGATTTTGTGCAAAGGAAGTAAGAAGTTGGCATGGATCGGAGGTTAATTATATAATGAAACATTATAGTAATGATTAATAAAAAGTGATAATAGTAAGTGTAATGTCTTTCCAATATCTAACAAATTTCAATGCATATTTTCAATTGTGGCAACACCACTTCATATTGTAAGAAACATTGGTACGTTTTTATAGTGGAGCAAGAGTTAATAAAAGACATTTGAAGAATGAAAGTAGAGGATAGTCAATAAGTCATTCAAAGTAGAAAAGATATTAATGGGTATGTTATGGGTATAGTGTCAATGAAAGAAGGGATGTTGGTATGTTTTCATTTAAAGCTATTTCATTAGAAAATATATTAATGGTTATGTTATGGGTATAGTGTTAATGAAAGAGGGGATGTTGGTATGTTTTCATTTAAAGCTATTTCATGTAATAGTACTAAAATACTTTACTTATGACAAGGAATGTTGTGTCTTGGTGTAGAAATTAGATAATTAGAAGCACTATTTATGAAGTAAACATACCATTATCTAGACTGGTCACTAGCCTCTACAATACTTGTAAATCCAAAGTAAGGTCCAACAATAAAGGCATTTTAAATGGATGATATTTTACAACAATTTTATCTAGTAATAAAATTTAAGAAGGGTACTTAAAAAAATCAATTGATCTATTATCAAGACCATCGACACCAAAATCACAAATTTGAAAACTATTTTTCACATGGGGCCATTCGCCCATGAGACAAACAAAGAAGAATGTGTTGAGTATCAAGATTTCAATGGGTTGTATCAACCATTGCGAGGTCATTATGAATCAATTGATAGAAACAATGAGAATGATTAACATTCCCAAGATAGGTTTCTCTACAAGGTGGGGAGGTTGTATGTGCCAAAGGAATAAAGAGTACAAATGATAAATGGGGGGTCCATACCTTCATGGTTGCTAGTCATTCAAGTGTTGGGAATGCTATGGCTAATTTGTAGAGGTATGTTTACTATCCCAAAGTGTAGGAAGAAGTAGTTAGGTTTATCATAGATTGTATATTGTGTTGTACCGACAAGGCTAGTAAAAGGCAGTGAGGACTATATAGTCCCCTTCTAGTCCCTATAAAGAATCCATGGAAAAGTATATCCATGTAATTTGTTGTGGGTTTTTCAAAACAAATAAGATGGCATTACTATCTATGTGTGATAGTTGTTAGGTTCAGTAAGATGCACATTATAATTGCTTGTAAGAAAATAGTAACACGGTAATAAGAAATGAGCTTAATCTTTAGAAGGGTCTAGGTGCACTTTGGCATATGAAGGACCATCATCAAGATGACAAAGATGCTAGATTTCTTAGTACATTTTGGAATTCGTTGTGGCATAACATGAATATCAAATTGAAGATATCCATAACCTTCTTCCATAAAATTGATGTGAAGGTGGAGATGGTGAATATAACTTTGGCTCATCTTCTGAGGAGATACAATTAGAAACATCCAAGGAAACATGATGAAAATTTGATTTACATACAACGTTTTTACAACAACTATGTCCACAATTCTAGTAGTAAGTACCCTTTTGAATATGTTTGGATTTTTTCCATCGTCACCATTAGATATTGTATAGGAGAACTTCAAGTGGGGGAATCAACCTTAGGTGATGTATTGAAGGTAGAAAAGTTTATAGATAAGATCTAGTAAATACACTTACAAGTTTAGGAGAATATGAAGAAATCCCAGGAGAAGTACAAGGACAAGCATGATGAACATAACACTGAGAATTCCTTCAAAGTAGGAGTAAAGTTTGGTATATCCAATTAAGGAAAATTTGTAGAATATATGAACAAAAATCAAGGAACTAGCATATGTACCTTTTGAAGTATTAGAAAATGTATGAATTAATTTTTATAGACTTAGTAAATTACACTTTATATGCACATTTACTTAGTAGTGACAATTTTCCCTATCTCACTATGAGAACCTTTCCAAGAATGACCCTAGCATTGGAACTAAATGTTGCAAAATAACCAAAGTGTAACTGTGGTTATTTTAATCTCTGTAAACAAATTGTTATGTTCATTTATTTTATATACAAATTTCAATACTATCTATATCCACAAACCTACAATCAACCTAAATTTTTCTTTGCAAATTTGAGTTTCTCTCTAGTTTATGTCAACACCTTAGGTCAAATGACACTTCCTCTCCTTGGCCATAGTGGCTTTGCTAGTATATGCCTACTACAACCATACTACACATATTCACTTAAGTTCTTCCCATAACTTTGCATTAAGCTATGATCTATCAAATGGAACTAAGTCCTACACAACCAAGTTTATTCAATAGTAGGAACACATCCAACTATGGTCTTTAAAACATTCCAACAATATAATTTAACTCTTAGACAATATTTCAATACTTATCCAACACAAATAAAGAAAATAATATTCTCATCCAACATATAAAGAGTCCATAGCACAAATGTATGCAACAACCAAGGTAAGAACCTTAAATTTATTTAGATGAAGAATATTGCAGATATATAATAAGGGAGTCGTAACCTTCTTCCCACAACTCTATTACAGATGTACAATGAGTCGAAGGAAATATTTCCTTCTTCCTACTACCCAACAAACTTGCACAATACAACCCTTAATGAAATCACAAGCATGTCTCGTATAGATCATGTGTTCTTCTTCTTCTCACTCGGAAAGTGGAATTCATCCTACTATTGCAATCCCTAAACTTAGCACAAACTGCAGATCTCCTTTACAATCTTTGTGAGTGACCATGTATGATTGATTCCTTAGCACCTTTAAGGTGTCCAATATTTATACAAGACTTCTCTTGCACTTACAAGACCCTTCAAACCCAAGTGAGCCCAAGAGCCCACATTTCCAACTTAGACTATGCTCAATGGTCCCACTTCCCCCTTCATGACTTGTTTGTCGATTGTTCAATGTCCAATGGTGTTGTTCGCAAAGTACCACCTAGTAAGGGTGCTTCCAACAAGTGCATGAAACAGATATGTTCTTGACAGATGTGTTCTCAGTGGATGTCCACCCAACAAGATCATCCCACGGTTCCTGTATAGATTCTTGTACCTAAAGAAACCTATATCATCCATTGCAAACCCCAAGTGTGGAATTCCAAACTCATTGGGTCTTCATGTAGCCTAAGCATGGACAATTCTATAAAATATAGTCAAGTTCCTTTTTCCACTTCGTCTATAGTGCATGTATACAAGTGAGGTTACCCATGGAAACCATATTTTCCTTTCCTCACCAACTTCCCTTCCAAGTTTCTCTTGGTCTAACTAACTAATGTGAGCTACCAAGGTTTGCAATGTGCCCAATATATCAGAAAGGATATCTATCATGTCCATCCAAAACCAACTCTTATATTCATCAACCTTCTATCATGTCCATCCATGTCGATCAACAACCATCAATATGATCACGTGGCAAAGGCTCTCGAAGCCATTCAAGGCTAGGGCCTTGCAATCTTCCTCTCAAAATGAGAACTTTTAACATTCCCACTAATATGGATGGGAAATCCATGTGTACTTTCTATTATAATTAATGGATTAAACATTTTCATGTACAATTATAAAATACCAATTATGTAAGAGGTAAAATTGTTTGATATTTGAAATTTATAATTTTTTGACATTGATCATTATTCATCATTTTTTATGTAATTACCATGTCTTTTAGTTATTGATAAAAAAAAATCATCATTTTTAAAATAAATATTTATTAATTATAATTACATAAAAAAATATAGATATATTGTAAGGAAAACCTCATGGGAGAATTCAAGGGATGCTTCCCCAAATTTGTGAATGGCATCCCTAGTAAATCCATTGGTATAGACTAGTGCACCCCATGTAGGAGGATTTGAATGAGGCACATGTTTTCATAGAAGTAGTCAAATACCTATAATCAATTAGTGACAATAGGTTGATCCAACACCTTTGGCTTCATTGGTATCAAATGATTGAGCTAATTCCTTAGGGAATTTAATATTTTCAATATATAATATATATAATCCATAATTTTTCATTTACTAACTTTAACCTTTTTAATTATAATTCTTCTATCTTATTAAAAATTTAAGACACTTACTACATACAATTTATAAATATTAATAAGGATTGTGTTTATTTTTGTATAAATAATATTGATAGGAGGCATCACTCCCTTATGGATAAACCACTTATCATAAGGCTTATGTATATTAGATCTGTTATCTTGCTCCATACTATTTCTCTCAATTAATGTGGGTTAGTAATTGTATTTATTTATAATGAGACATTTATGTAATAAAAACAATTTCAAGCCACACATGTTAGGATGATCTTACTTATTTTAGGAAAATTTCATTGAAACTAGATGTATTGTTTTCTACATTTTAAAGTGTAATATTTTATAGAGTTTAGTTGAAAGTCCATTTTAAAGAGACTAGTTAAATCTTGGTATAAATTATTTGGTTCAATGATATTTAGATCATGGTTAGGTGGAGAGGTACATTCTTCAATCCAATATGTAATAGACATGTGTGACAAACGAGTATATTAAAGCCTATTATTCACCTTTAAAAAGACTAATGGAGAGGGATCAAATTTCTAGAAGTCTAAACATTTTCACAAGTTGTTGCACCATAATAAAAGTTTGTACACCCACACTTTTGATTCTTATGAATGTTTCAATAAATATGAAGATAAGCTAAATTTAAACTAGTGTTATAAACCAATGTAGATCCATCTTAACTCTAGATATATCATGCATCAAGAGGGATCAAATCCCTTGAAGTAAAAACTTCTTTGAAATTAAAAAAATTGAGGAAAAGTTTGGAACCTTGAGGGATTTGATCCCTCTCGATGTAGGAAATATTTGAAGTTAAGATGGATCTACATTGGTTTGTAATATATATATCATGATTAGGTGGACAGGTACATTCTTCAATCCAATATGTAATATATGTGTCACAAGCGAGTATATTAAAGCTTGTTTTTCACCTTTAAAAAAAATAATAGTGAGGGATCAAATTTCTAGAAGTGTAATCATTTCCAAAAGTTGTTGCACCATAATAAAAGTTTGCACGCCCACACTTTTGATTCTTATTAATGTTTCAATAAATATGAAGTTAAGATAAATTTAAACTAGTGTTATAAACTAATGTAGATCCATCTTAACTATGGATGTATCATGCACCAAGAGGGATCAAATCCCTTGAAGTGAAAACTTATTTCAGATTAAAAAAATTGAGGAAAAGTTTGGAACCTTGAGGGATTTGACCCCTCGCGATGCAGGATAGATCTAAAGTTAATATGGATCTACATTGGTTTGTAATATATATAT
>ML792710.1:77551-101157 GCA_009831015.1 Picea engelmannii | reverse complement strand
TTATAATATTCATCCATTAGATTCAAAATTATAGTCATAATAAAATAGAGTCTCTGTAGATTGTTGCAGTATATTTCATTTCTTAAAAACATAAGTTTAATAATAGATACATTGTTGTGGAAAACAATAACTCATTATCAGTCATTTCATGTTTAACGAATATACTGCTAAACAATTGTCAAATTGACATATCAAATCTTGATAAAAAAAATTTGAAAAATAGTCATTGGAAAGATAACAAAATTATTTACAAGTTTTATTTTTACTGTAAAGTGAAATTCTAAATAAAAAAAATACTTTTGTATGCCGAAAGTTGAAGAACTTGTGAAAATACAGTTTTTTTTGTCATAAAACAAGCAAAAGTGTTACCCAGGTTCATGATTTTACCCAACTATGGAAATTGAGAAATTCTCAGGTACAAAGCAAAGAAGGGGAAGTAACCAATGTTCCCAATAGAAAGATAACGGGAAGAATTCATCAGGTACATCAAGAAAACTTAGAACTCATCCTACAAACAAATTCAGGCTAAGTGAAAAAGTTGTTTCCGATCCTTCCCTGAAGAATGATAAGCCAATAGTTATTGATGAATAATCCTGAGGGTATTCCAGTTGATACATGTAGGAAAGAAATGGTCATCAAAACACTCAAGGACATCCCCATGAAGAAAACTAGAGTTGTTAATTCAAAAAGACAAAGGGTGATTTCTAAAATTGGAATTCCAAAAAAAGATGATGAAGCAAAGAAAAAATAGAGTCATATCACTTTGATGTCTGAATTACCAAAACCTAGTATTGAGAAGCCAGTATTTCCTTCACCTGTACCAGCAGAAGAAAATATTAATGATATTCCTTTCACAAAGGTTGACAACCTTAAAAATGTGCCCAAGAATCGCAGGCTGTACATTTATCTTAATGAACCAGCTATGGAAGAACATCTCTGGGAAGAAAAGGCTAAAATAGGGTAAACATAAAAGGGGAAGAAATATATAAATTCAAAGAAAAACATTGAGTATCTCAGAGAACACAATAAACAACTAGAAAAAAAAATTTCCAGGCTACAGAAGAGAATGAAGAAGCTGGTAGAGAAAAACAACAATCTTTGTAAGTTTTCTAAAAGGCTAAGAAAAATACTAAATTGTATTGGATTGTGATAGTTCTCAAGAATAATTTGCTTCATGAGAATCATAAACATCAAACTACTGTTCAAGGATGAATAAATTCTAGGAATTTTGGTAAAATGCAGGCTTCATCAATTTTGACCTGCGCTACAAAAATGTTGTGCTTTCTGCAACTCCCCTGTTTTGAAGATTGTTAGAAGAACCACACAAGATCTGGAAGTCAATTTTGTGGCAGGTTTTAAGATCATGATTTTGAAGACCAAATCAAGCTGAAGATTATGAAACTACATTCTCTACATAGTTTTCTCTAAGTTGTTAGTTTGGATCACATTTAGTTGTGTATCAAATTTTATTTTTAGAAGTCAAAGTTGTGATCTAAAATAGAGGATCTTGACCTAGAAATTAGGATTCATGTTTCCATATTTCGATGTAAGTAATTCATGGTTGATATATTAAATCTGGGTATATCGATGTCTACTCATAACGAAACCTATTTTTTGGGATCTCAGATACGATTTTGTATGTATTCCTTATCTATAAAAGGAGATTCAAAAGACAAGGGTAGGGGTTTAGGTTTTTGGGATTGAATAGAAGGCGAAGGTTTGAAAAATTGTAAAGAGAGATTTAAGCCTGCAAAATTTCATACTCAAGGAATCAAACATCCTGATGCTCAGATTGTTAACCTGTGTATTTTCATTTTTTTTTGTCTTATAACTTGTTTTTAAACGAATCCTTCCTTTGTATTATTTATGTTAGTATTATTCTTAATGAGGACACACCATATTATATTGACATTATTTATTCCTTTTCAAATGTGATTCTGAATGGAATTATCTCAATCCTTTCTTTCATGCAGTCTTATAGGCCCACAATGTTGTATGAAATCTACCATCACAATTTGATCTTTTCAATTCATAAATTTGCGAGCATTTCCAGTATTTTGACATTCATCTTATCCATTTTTCTTATGTTAATATGGGATACATTTATGGTGATTTACATTGAAATTATCCATCAACTTCTTAATTATATTGTTAATGAAATGCATTCATTGATCCAAAGCAATTTGTATAGGAAATCCAAACATGAAAAATATGTATTCAAATAAATAAAAATGTTCTCTCATGTGTTATGGTTATTCTCACTACCATGGCTTCTTCCCATTTTTTAATAAACAAAGTTCCAAAATGATATATTTAAACTGTTCTTTTCATTGTTACAAAAGATATTATAAGTTCTATCCTCAAATGCTCAAAAGAATGCTTTGGGAAAATAGCATTGATCTTAATGAAATCCTTAAACTAAGGTTTGTTACCTACTTTCTAACACTATTCACACTTCTTTACCAACTTGAAACAATGTTTGAATATTGTAGGCCATTAAAGTCCCCTCCACAAAAATTTGTGATAACTTTTCTAGTGAAAATGACCTTTTACCAATCCATAATGGATTCCTAGATCAATTTTTTTGTTTTCTAAGGTCATATATATTTATTATATATATAAGTTGTTTACTTATAAACAAGCTTCTCTTCTATGCATTGTTCATGCCCTCGGGGGCTTTCCCATGCTAGGAAAAATGATATACATGTTATAGGGTTCCTAGTGTTATTTGTACTTGAAAATGGGGAAATATCCCCCAAATGTTTTCCATATTCCTCACTTTCTATCCAAGAAAGGTGATTTATCCTTACATGTGTTTTTCTAATTTTTTTCACTACTTCTAGAACCTCTTATATAAATGTGGTTGGATAATGATCTTTGATAAAATCCACATAAATTGTCAATTTACCATTTTGTGACATCCATTTACTTTCCTTTACTCAATAGATCACCAATCCACATAATAGCTTTTGTAGTTCTCTTACCTTTTCTCTTTGTATTTAGGGTTCACCTTGCAGGGTCTTTGTTTACTGGATTTACATTGGAATGAAGTCCAATCCCAATTTATCAAAATTTCTTAGGTATTCCTTTCAAATCATGCTAGTTTTGACTAATGACATCAACAAATTCTTTATAAAAAAATGGTTTTTTCTTTTGTTTTGTCATCCCAACAATCACCTATTTCTAGATACCCAGGTTCTTCCTTTCAAATCATGCTAACTTTGAGTAATGAAATCAACAAACTCTTTATAAAAAATGGGTTTTCTTTTATTTTTCCATTGCAACAATCACCTATTTCTAGGTACTGAGGTTCTTCTCACTACTTGACAATATTATTTTTTCTTGAATGGCCTCCTACTTCCTATATCCATCATTGATTTGTGAATTCTTCATTTATTTATTTTGTTAAAAACTTCTCATCTACATAGTTCTAAAGGATGGACTCTTTTTTTCTTATGTTCATAGGTTAACCATTCTCATATCTCCTTTCTTCGAAAATTTTGTGCATATTTTTTAGTATTTTATCTAAAAGTCCATTATATAATTCCTATACAAACTACTTTCATAATTAGTTCCATCAATCTTTAGTTTTTCTTTTCTGTTTTCAATGATAGTTCCACTTATTGGGAAAACCATCAATCAATCCAACAAAGATATATATTGTTGGTTCTTCTCAAATTGCAAACTTCTCCATGTGCTCCTATTTGATGTGTATTAGACTCTTCAAATGATTTAATCTTAATTTATAAAACTTGGTTTTTTTAATAGTACCTACAACATTTTTTCCCTCGAGATTTTGGAACTGACATTAAAGTGTTTTGAGATTTTCCCATAAAGTTTTGGAATACAATTTTACATACATAAATAGGAAGAGGAAGTGACACCAAGAGCAATAGAAATTAATTAATTTTTGTTTGTGTATATTTATATGTATTTTACAAATATTTAAAAGTGTTTTGAAATTTTCCCATAAAGTTTTGGAATACAATTTTCCATACATAAATAATAAGAGGAAGTGATGCCAAGAGCAATAGAAATTAATTAATTTTTGTTTGTGTGAAAAACTAATATTTTCCTAAATATTTATACATGTCTTATAAATATTTACAAAATCTTTTTGAGATTTTCCCATAAAGTTTTGGAATACAATTTTACTATTTAGAGCAATAGATATTAATTAATTTTTGTTGTGTGAAAAACCAATATTTTCCTAAATATGTGTACGTGTTTTATAAATATTTTAAAAAAGTGTTTTGAGATTTTCCTATAAAGTTTTGGAATACAATTTTCCATACATAAATAGTACGAGGAAGTGATGCCAAGAGAAATAGAAATTAATTAATTTTTGTTTATGTCAAAAACAAATATTTTCCTAAATATTTGTATGTGTTTTATAAATATTTGTATATGTTTTGTCAAATGTGAACCATATTTATACTTTATTATTAGAGTTGTGTTTTATAATTCAATTTTAAACAAGTGTCAGGGAAGTGACTTTTTAAACAAGTGTCACAATAATGATGATGTTCTTACCTAGAAACACTTTTTGCATGTTGATTTGAAGGGCTATTCAAAGTTGTTAGCTCAGAATAGTTCATGTACATAGTGGTCGGCTAATGGTGAGACTTGGAATGAATCCAACGGTTGTGTTGTGGAGGTCAACTGCTGGTGAGACTTGTGCTCTAGCTTAACCCTATAACGACATTGTTTTCGGTGTTGGCTAAACTTTCTATCTTTTGGGGGTTTTGGCTGGTATCCAGAGATGTATATCTGAACAAAATCGTTATTTTCTGTTGTTTAAATTGCATTTATGAATGCATAAATGGATTTAGTGTGCTGAAAAACCCCCGAGGCACTCGGATTATACAAACTTAGCCACTCAAATCTGCAGATCCAACCATTCCTCACCAGATTTCAGGCAAAATCAAATGGAAAAGGTCACCCAAAAACAACCAAAAGGTAGAACTCGCCCATCCTTGCATAGAGGACACCAATCTATGATACAAGTACATCTAGCCTTGAACAAAGGTCACTTGTCGATCAAATTCCCTGTAATAAAATTAAGTGTTTGTAGATGTATCCATCTTTCTACATTTTCTAAACCATGCATGTAGAAAAAAACACACATTGACTTCACATCATGGTTAAGGGAAAAACTTGACAGAATGTCAAACTATGGGGCTCAGTTCACTTTTCATAAATGTAAAGTAGTGATGTTGTGTCTTTTTATAGTAGAAGAATTATGAGCTGACTACACTCATACCTACCTACCTTTTATGGGACTAGTATGCACAAAGCCTGCGTGACATTTATAAGGTGTTGTCTAGCTGTTCTACGAAATGGATTTTTTCTCCTAAATACGACTATATAAATTTACATGAATCACTATTTTTTGTTGTTCAGAATCCATTTATGAATGCATAAATGAATTCAGCATGCTGAAAAACTCCTAGGGTTCTCGGATTTTACAAAAATAATCACTTAAATCTATGAATCCAACAATTTCTCGCCGGATTTCGAGCAAATATCCCCGAAAAAATCTCCATTTCGTAGAATCTTTAGACTACGGTCATTTATAAGTGCATTTACACCAAGATATCAAAGCTTCGTGACACACCACTTCCATTTTCTCTGCGTATATAATTGAAACCACATGGTAACTACACATCCACGCTTCCTTCCATCGATATGCATTCATTTGGCTATCAAAGTGGTTCCTTATCCACTATTAAATAATTATATTTTTATTGTTTTATTTTCACTCGTTTTGGTGTTGTAGTCTACACAACCGAAGGGCATCAATATCATGGCCTGGGAAATTGAAGGGCATCGATTAGAATGTGTGTTACGAATGCCACTATAGAGCACATCAACTTTATTCCCTACCCTTTTCGTGTTTCCCTCCAATGGAATCCTCAGTCAATGAAGAAAGATATCCTCCTATGCAGGAGTTGTTCATTGTTTATCTATGCCTGGCACTAGGGAAACGCCAGGGATGGATTGTCATCTAGGAAACACCATCTAGAGAAGTCACCGACTGGATTGTTGGAAACATGCCAACGAATTTCCTCATGTGTTCATATGCACATGGATGCAGCTATGTTAATGCACTTGCATGCAATCTATTTCTGAACTGCTCGTATAACTATGTGATCTATTCATGATCAGTTTGTATAACTGATTCATAGATGTTATATATGTGAGCATACCCATAGAGGTGGAGTACACAATGTGAGTGAAAGTGTGTGTAAGGAGCAGAGAGCAGAGTGTTAGGAGAGGATGATTGTATGCCTATGAATGCTATTGTAATTCTCCCTTGAATAATAAGAATATCGATAATCATTTCCCATGTTTTTTTTCCTCATTGGGTTTTCACATAAATCACTGTGTCAAGTGTATGATTGATGTGCTTGGTTTAATGCATGTTTGATATTGCTTATTTTATGCTCTGTTATATGCTATGTTTTTCTTTCGTTTCCTAACAAGTGGTATCAAAGCTTAGAGTTGGCAGAGCAGAGATCGAAGGAGAAGATAATCTGGTCGTTGGATCGAAGAGCCGATTCGAGCCGAGTCGAGTGAAGTTGACGGGTTTTATTATACCATCGCAGGTTTTCCCTATAGCAAATTGCAACATCGTCGTAGGTTGTAGATTGATGAGGTGTGACGATTTATAATCATCGCAGGTGGCCCTCATTAAAGGCACGACAATATTGAAGTATAAGATTATTTTTTTTCTCTCTCTTATAAAGAGGCTTAGTTTTATAAGGAGTGGCTTTTTGTATCTTTTCTGCTAATGGCGAAAGAGAAGAGTTCCAAGTTTGAGGTGGAAAATTTCAGTGGTAAGAATAGTTTTGCGCTATGGAAGCTCATGATGCGAGATCAGCTTGTGCAACAAGGATTGCAAAAGGCCTTGGCTGGAAAGTCAAAGAAACCGGCAAGCATGACAGATGAGGATTGGGAGGATCTGGATGCAAGAGCCCTCAGTACTATTTGTTTGTGTTTGGAAGACGAGGTGTTGTTTAACATCGTTGAAGAGACGACAAAAACAGGTTTGTGGACCAAATTGGAGAGTATGTATATGACAAAGAGCTTGTCAAACAAAATATTCTTGAAGAGGCATTTGTATAGCTTGCGGATGAAATAAGGTACGAAAATTACTGATCACTTGAATGTCTTCAATACTCTGATTTGTCAATTAACTAATATGGAAGTAAAGTTCGAAGATGGGGGCAAGGAGGTTACACCATTGTGTTCGTTGCTTGAGTCTTGGGATCATCTGGTCATAACTATGTGGTTTAACACAATAGATGCCATTGATTATGACACTATTGTGGGAGCTTTGTTGTCTGAAGAGATAAGGAAAACATTAGGTAAAGAAATTTCAACAATAGAAACAATGGTGGTCAGAGGTTGATCTACATAAATAGGGAAAAGTCAGAGGGGTACGTCAAGGTATAAGTCAAGAGGAAAGAAGAGTAAGCATAAATGTTGGTTCTGTGGAAAATCTGGGCATCTCAAGAAGGATTGCTGGAAAAGACAGAATGCATCCAAGGAGGACTCCACAAAAGAATCAAAGGAAGCTAATGTAGCAGAAACAAGTTCAGGTTCTAGTTCAGGTATAGTTGAGGAGGTATTGTCTATTTGTGATGTTTCACATCAACATCTTCATTGGTTGTTAGATTCTAGTGCGTCCAACCACATGTGTCTTCATAGAAATTGGTTCTCAACTTACCAATCTATTGATGATGGTGTTGTTTCTATGGGAAATGATTTTTCTTGTAAAATTGTTGGAGTTGGTACAGTTCAGATTAAAATGCATGATGGTTCTCTAAGAACATTAACATATGTAAGGCATGTTCCCGAAGTAAGGAATAACTTGATATCTTTGGGAGTTCTAGATTCTATTGGTTACAAGTGTACATCTCAAGGTGGAGTACTGAAGGTTTCCAAAGGCATATTAGTATTCATAAAGGCAAAGAGGATCATGAACCTTTATCATCTTGAAGGAAGGACAGAGGTAAATCAAGAAGTGGTATCATTTGAAGATGCGAGTGACTCTGTTCGTTTATGGAATCAATGTTTGGGTCATATGAGAGAGAAAGGGATTAAGGTACTGGTTGATCGTAAGTCACTTTCAAGTTTGAAGTTTCTTAATTTGAATTTATGCAAGTATTGTGTTTTTGGAAAACAATGTAGACAGAAATTTAAAGTAGGAAGGCATATAAGCAAAGGTATCCTTGATTGCATTCATTCAGATGTTTGGGGACCATCCCCTAGAGTTTCTCTTGGAGGATCGTCATGTATTGTGAAATTTATAGATGATTACTATAGGAAGGTTTCGGTCTATTTACTTAAAATAAAAGATGATGTATTTAATACTTTTAAGCAATTCAGGGCTTTGGTTGAAAAGAGCATTGACAGTTCAATCAAGTGTTTAAAGATAGATAATGGAGGTGAGTTCACATCTTTGGAATTTGAGAACTATTGCAAGGAAGCTAGGATCGAAAGACATAAGACCACAGTTTATACTCCTTAGCAGAATGGTGTTTTTGAACGCATGAATAGGACTCTTCTAGAGAGAGTAAGGAGCATGCTCAGTAATGCCAAGATGCAGCAGGAATTGTGGGTAGAAGCAGTTGTTATAGTATGCTATATGATAAATCGGTCACCATCAACTACAATAAACTATAATATTCCAGAAGAGGTATGGACAGGTCATTCGTGTGATTTTTCAAATATGATAATATTTTGTTATGATGCTTATGCTCTTATTTCTAAAGACCAGTTCATTATAAGTTAGATCCTAGATCAAATAAATATTTCTTTGTTGGTTATGGTGATGGAGTTAAGGGGTACGAACTGTGGGATCCTACTGCCCACAAACTCATCATAAGCAGAGATGTAGTATTTGAAGAACCCTCACTCTTAAAATCAGAACTGGTAGATGTTGAAGTGAGACAAGAACAAGTACCACAAGTTCAACAAATTCAGTTGGAAACTCCAACAAATTCAGTTGGAAGAAGTTCCAGAAGAAGAAGATGAATATGTAGATGCAGAAAATATCCAGGAAACTGGGGATATGCCTCAACCATCTCTGAGGAGATCTTCATGGGTTAGGAATCCTCCTACAAGGTATGACGATTATGTTTCATCTGTGGCTTTGGTTTCTATTGACGGAGAACCTAGTTGTTTTCAGGAAGCAATTAAGGTATCTGAAAGTGCTCAATGGAAGAAAGCTATGAATGAAGAAATGGATGCCTTAGAGAGGAATAAAACATGGGACCTGGTATAACTTCCAAAGGACGGTAAGGTTTTCGGTTGCAAGTGGGTCTACAAACTGAAAAAGGGTGTTGATGATAAAGTCGAAAGGTATAAAGAAAGACTGGTAACAAAAGGGTATTCTCAAAAGGAAGGTATTGATTTTCATGAGATCTTTTCAGCAGTTATGAAGCTTGTTTCAGTTCATGTTATGTTAGCACTAGTTGCTTTACTTGATCTCGAGTTAGAGAAGCTAGATGTTAAAACAACATTTCTACATGGAGATTTAGATGAGGATATATGTATGGAACAACTGGAAAGGTTTGTTCAGGATCACAATAAGTGGTTTGTTTACAAACTAAAGAAGTCATTGTATGGCATGATACAGTCTCCCAAGCAATGGTACAATAAGTTTGATTCCTTCATGGTGAGCCTAAATTTTACAAGGAGTGAATATGATCGTTTTGTTTACTTTAAAAAGTTGGAAAATGGAATGTTCATTATTTTGGTGTTATATGTTGACGATATGTGTGTGGCAAGAAAGAGCATATTCGATATCAACAGGTTAAAGGATCAGTTGGCTAGGGTGTTTGATATGAAGGATCTAGGAGCAGCAAAACAAATCCTAGGCATGGAGATACACAGAGACAGAAAAAATGGTAAGTTGTGGTTATCAAAATAGAAGTATGTGGAGAAAATACTTATGAGATTCGGTATGAATAATGTGAAACCCATACAGATCCCTTTTGCTTTTGATTTCAATATTTCTTCAGGTTTATGTCCTAGTAATGATGACGAAAAGGATTATATGTCTCGTGTACCATATGCTAATGAAGTGGGAATTTTGATGTATGAGATAGTGATTACTAGACCAGATATTTCACATGCAGTTGATGTTGTCAGTCGATACATGGAAAATCTAGGAAAAGAGCATTGTAAAGTAGTGAAATGGGTGCTTTGATATCTTAGAGGCACAAGCAGTTATTCTATCACCTATGATGGTTCCAGAGATTCAATTTGTGTTTATGTAGATTTAGATTTTGCAGGTGACTTGGAAAAAAGGAGATCCACTTCAGGATATATCTTTACTCTTGTAGGAGGACGTGTTAGTTGGATGTCAAAGCTTCAAAACATAGTCGCTTTATTCACTACAGAGGCAGAGTATATGGCTACTTCACATGCATGCAAGGAGGAAATTTGGTTACAGGGTTTATTGGGTGATCCGGATTTAGGAGAGGAACGAACTGATTAATAGACTTAATATAATAAAAACAGAGATATGGAGAATAACACAAATATCTAGTGAACAATATCTTTTATTAAACAATGAAATAGGATGAAACTATAAAACTGCAGAATTGAAACATTTGCTCGAATGGTGGTAGCTATCTTTGCGATGAGATGTGGATGCTATGCGTATCCTTCTGAGCAGAATGGATTACAATGAGGCTCTAGAGGCCTTTTTGATATTACTCATGAATTCTAAAACCCTAGACATCCAAAAACCTAACCCTAGAAGGTGAAACACCAAAATTTATGTGGGTCCTATGGGTAAGTTGGTGTAATTTGGTACCTCAACTTCCAAGGGTCGTAACTTTTGCTTACGACCTTCGTTTTAGGCGCGTGATAGACTTTTGGAAAGGTCTTTCATAGAACTACACATTCTATTGTCAAACTATGACTCCGTCTATAGTTTGACTGCGGTGAGCCATAAAAACAATGTTTAGGGCCCCAAAACGACCCTGGAAGTACAACAAGATGTGTTGACATGAAAACATACAAAATAAGCCAATTGGATTAGGCGAGAGGCCACCCGTATCCACCTAGAGGATGTGTGGGGCTTCAGACAACCCCGAAAGTGTAGAACCCATAATTACAAAGCAGTACATAATAACATGTTGAACAAAAAAGGACATGACGAGCCAGTTGGAATAGGTGGGTGGCCACCAATATCCACCTGGATCAATCCTCCCACCTTAGGAAGCTATGGTATCCATTGCATTGATTTCCCCCATCAGGTGAGGAAACTTATGTTGGATTTTTCCTCGGGTGAGCCACTTGCCTTGGTGTAGGAGTTGCCATGCCTTGAAAACCCGATAAAGCTTGATCTGATGTTGGAGAGTGCCCTTGACCTATGCGTCCACTATCTGATCAATGGATGCTTGTTCCATGCAGTGAGGGTTGAGCTTTGTTGGTGTCAGTTGTTCGACGATATTGGAGGTGTCCAATAATGGTGGAAAATATGGACACAGGAGGTCCACATTGAATATTCGATGCATACCAAGGAATGGTGGAGTGTTGAGCTCAAAAGCATTGCTACCGACAACCTTGGTGATAGTGTAAGGCCCATAATGAAGTGGGCAAAGCTTCTGATGGGGCCCGATGAGATGCTCCTTCTACAAATGTAACCAGAATTTGTCGCCAACCTGAAACTGGTGTGGTACCCTGTGTTGATCATGGTGCTGCTTGTACTTAGCATTAGATTTCTACAAAATCTCCTGGACCTGTTGGCGGATGTGCTGAGTCCGCTCAATAAATCTGGTGGTTTTTTTCGATCGCAAACTGATCAGGGGAAGAGTATGTCTATGCGGTGGCAAGAGGAAGTGCAACATCAATGGGTCCCAAGGGTTGGAATCCCAAACCTACATGAAATGGGCTATGATCGGTAGAACTATGGAGAGCCCTATTGTAACTGTGTTGGACAAATGGGAGACTCTTCTCCCATGTATGTGGATGATTAGAATTGTACATGCACAGGATGTGCACAATCATTCGATTGACGAAATCTGTTTGGCCATCGGTTTGGGGGTGGAAATCAATGGATTTTAGGAGCTCGGTGTCCAACAGAGATCATAGACTCGACCAAAAGGTGTTGAGGAAATGGTTGTCTCAGTCGGAGATGATGGTCTGTGGTATCCCGAAGTGGACCCAAACTCGTTTGAAGAAGATATTGGAAGTATATGTCGCTATGAAATTCTTCTTACAGGCTGTGAGGATGGCCATTTTCGAAAACCGATCAACGACCACAAACACACAGTCATTTCCTTGCTTGGTGGATGACAAGCCAGACATGTAATCCATTGAGATGGATTCTCAAGGATTCTCAAGAATAGGAAGAGGGGTATATAAGCCTTGCTTCTTGATGGATGACTTGGCAATGGCACAGGCAGTGCAAGATCTGATATACTTGCTGACATCCTATCGAAGTTTTGGCCAATAAAAAATTTTCTGAAGAACAACCACAATTTTCTCTACGGAAAAATGTCCTGCCACCCAACTGTAGTGGGATTCCCAAATCATCTTTGCACACTCACTTGTAGGAACACAGAGATGGCCCAAGTGGCATAAGAGTCTACCCCGAATGTGAAAATCAGTGACAGTTGCGCTTGTACCCAAGAGATGATATGTGGTGGCGAAGTCTGGATCTTGCTGATAAATTTTGGGCCACTCATATGCTTCATGTCCACAGGAATGGAGCACAGTGGTGAGTACAGCCATAGGAGGCCGATTGAGGCAGTCAACGACACGATTGAAGATACCTATCTTATACTTGATGTTGAGATGAAAGTGTTGCATGTAGGTGGACCACTTCTGATGGAGGTTGTTCTGCAATTTTTTGTATGTTTGTATGCACTACAAAGGCTTGTGATCAGTGTGTAGGATCGTCTCTTTCCCCAGAATGTAATGTTTCCATTGAGAACATGCTTGTACAATGGAATACATTTCCTTGTCATAGGTGGGGTATTTCTGGACAGTATCAGAGAGTGTCTCACTATGGTATGCGATCAAATGCCCATGCTGAGTGACAATTGTGCCCACAACATAATCAGATGCATCAGTCTCAATCGCGAATGGTTGTTGCAGATCGGGAAAGGAGAGTACTGGAGCTGAGCACAAGCGATGCTTTAGATCATCAAATTCTTGTTGTTTCTCTTTACCCCACATGAACTTGGCCCTACCACCGCCCTTGGTCACTTGAATGAGGGCCCATGCAAGATGGGAGAATCCCAACACGAACGATCGGTAGAAGTTGGTTAGCCCCAAAAAGCTTTGAAGCTCAGTTAGTGTGGTCGAGGCTAGCCAGTCACGAATGACTTGGATCTTAGCTGGATCAACATGCACCCCATGCTCATAAAAAATGTAGCCCAATTATTGGATCTTGTTCATGCCAAAAGATCATTTTTCCAAGTTGGCATACAACTTGTGTTGCCGCAGAGTGCTCAAGACCTGTTGAATATGACGCATGTGATCCTATCACATTCTGCTGAAGATGAGGATGTCATCCAAATATACCACCACAAAGGAGTTGGTGAAGGGTCTCAATACATCATCCATTAACCTCATGAAAGTGGTTGGTGCATTTGTTAAGCCAAAGGACATGACTATCCATTTGTAGAGACCTTCTTTAGACTTGAAGGTTGTCTTCCATACATCAGTTGGTTCGATGGGAACATGGTGGTAGCTAGACTTTAAGTCAATCTTGCTCAAGAACTTTCCCCCTTTAGTGGGTCAAGAAGGTCATCAATCTGGGGAATGGGGTAGCAGTTCTTGACTGTGATTTTGTTTAAGGCTCTGTAATCAATGCAGAGTTGCCAAGTCTTGTCCTTCTTCTGCACTAGTACAATCGCGCTTTCGCAAGGGGAGGAGTTGGGTCTGATGTGCCTCTTTTGAAGAAGCTCTCGGATCTGACACTTGATTTCTTCATTCTCCATCAGCGAGCATAGATAGACTGGTCCATTACATATAGGTGTGGTCAGGGATCAGATCAATTGGATGCTTGACTTGGCATTACGTCGGTACTCCTGTAGGTCAGGAGAATATGTCTCTATATTCCTCCACGATCTCGTCCACTTGATTCTACTGCAAAGAGAGGCATTGTGTAGAGGCCACGAATGTGGCGGAGACATTCTTCTTACTGTGAGCACAAATCACAAAGAATACAAACTTCTTGGTATGTGAAATCACCTTACGGTATTGATTAGAAGAGATTAAAGAAATAGCAGTAGGCGGTGCTACCTCTGGGATCCTGTACAATTGTATACCCAAAGTATTAATAACACTATGGGGTCTAGACTCATACACAACATGATGCTTCCACATATATGGTTGTCCTAAAAGCACATCACAAACTTCAAGGGGAGAAATATCACACAGTACCTCATCTATGAAAGGCTTGATGTCGTAGGGCAGACGACACTGTTGGCTGACACGGAGATCTCTTCCTTGGCAAAGCCAGCCGATGGCGTAGGGATGTGGGTGCGGTGTCGTTGGCAGGTCCATCCACTTGATGACCTCTGGTGAAATCAGTTTCTTTTGTATATTGATTTCGACAATGAATCAAATTCCCCTTGACCCACATCTGTGAGTGAAAGAGGTGTTCCCCTTCCTCTTGTTCTTCTGGTTCGCTTGGTCGGAATTTGGTGGTAGCGACAATGGCATTGGGTTCAACATCGATAATCCGCTTCCCTCCTTCAGGATTTGACTCGGAATCAGAATCGACCTCTAACTTTGAATCCTTCAGCTCGACCACGAAGGACTGCTTGGAGTGACATTCTTCGGTGTTGTGCCAAGGACTTCTATGGTACTCACACCATTTTCCTATGTCCTTCTTCATCTTCTCATTGCCCTTCTTGTGTTGCTACTTGGACTGGTTGTCCTGAGGGTGGCCATCTCGAATTGGTCCCTTGCTGTGTGGGTTGGGGTTGCGTTTACCCTACTTCGGCTATGAGGGGTTTGCAGATGCAAACTCTCTTCGTTTCTGCTTAAATTTATGCTCGATCTTGACAACGTATCAATAAGTCATGCCTAAAGAGGCGATGTCCAGGAACTCTATTTTTGTTTGAATGTATCGATGCAAACAACCGCGGTATTTGAGCACCAGATGATGCTCAATGTCTTTGATACCCAATTTGGTGCGTAGAGTATGGAAAATATTGGTGAAATCAGGTACTATCTCGTCTCTTTCTTGACGTAAGGTGGTCCATCTTGTGTACTGGTCCTCGTAGCGTCCAACATAGTAGTATTGTTCTTTAATGGCGTTCGAGAATGAATCCCATGTAGGGGGCACCACAAACATTGTAGGTTCTTCCACGAGCCTTTTCTCAAAGTAAGTATCCCACCATTCTTTAACATGGGGAACGACCTTGAGGAGTGCAAAAGTGATATTTTTCCTATCAGAAAAATTGTGGACCGAAAAAATCCTTCGAGCAGATTCAACCATTTATCTACAACATTTGCATCTATCAGTACTTCAAATAATGGAATATCAAAATTTACTTGTACCTTGAAGGGGGTTGCATGGCCGCTTTATGAAGATGCTTCTCCTGTGGGCAATTGTCGAAGGATCTGCGTGAAGCTATCCATCATTTTGTTCCTTTGTCACATGAGGGCTTCCTCGAGCAACATTTTAATAGGATCCCCTGCTCCATCATCTTTCTTTTCGTCCCCCATGGGTTGTTGTCGGGCTCAGCACAACCAATATGGTAATGGCTCGATTGGTTCGAGTCCCAAATTCTTGTACCCAGATCTTGTCAGGGACATGCACGAAGAAAAATAAATGAAGAGTAGACCTCTTTAATACCACTAATCTGGATTTAGGAGTGGAACAAATTGATTAACATAATTAATACAATAAACACAGAGATATGGAGAATAACAAAAATATCCAGTGAACAATATCTTCTATTAAATAATGAAATAGGTTGAAACTGTAAAACTACAGAATTGAAGCACTTGCTCAAGTGGTGGTAGTTATCTTTGAGAAGAGGTGTGGTTGCTACGCGCATCTGTTTGAGAAAAATGGATTACAATGAGGCTCCAGAGGCCTTTTTGATATTACTCATGAATTCCAAAACACTAGACATCCAAAAACCTAACCCTAGAAGGTGAAACGACAAACATTATGTGGGCCCTATGGGTAAGTTGGTGTAATTTGGTACCTCAACTTCTAAGAGTCATAACTTTTGCATACAACCTCTGTTTTAAGCGTGTGATAGCCCATTGTAAAGGTATTTCAAAGAGCTATACATTCCGCCATCAAAATCTAACTTCATCTATAGTTTGACTGTGGCGAGCCAAAAAAACAACGTTTAGGGCCCCAAAAAGGCCCTGGAAATACAACAAGATGTGCTGACATGAAAACATACAAAATAAGCCAGTTGGATTAGGCGAGAGGCCACCTGTATCCACCTGGAGGATGTGTGGGACTTAAGACAACCCCAGAAATGTAGAACCCACAATTACAAAGCAATATGAAAGAACATGTTGAAAAAAACGAACACGAGGAGTCAGTCGAAATATGTGGGTGGCCACCAATATCCACCTGGATCATTGGGTGAGTTTGGAAGGATGCAGGACATGGTGAAAGTATTTTGCAATAGTCAAAGTGCAATTCATTTGGCTAGAAATCCAGCTTATCATAGTAAGACGAAGCATATTTCTGTTAAGTACCACTTTGTAAGACAGGCTGTTGATGAAGGTGGAGTGTCTTTAGAAAATGTCGATACAAAAGTAAATTCTGCAGACATGTTTACGAAACCAGTTTTGTTAGAGAAGCTACGGTGGTGTTTGGCTTCTCTTGGCTTGCAGAAAAGGTGATGAATTAATTAAGGGCATGATATATTAGGATAATTGTTGTCAAGGTGGATATCGTTGGAAACATGCCAACGAATTTTCTCATGCGGTCACATGCACATGCATGCAGCTATGTTAATGTGCATGCATGCAATCTATTTATGAATTTCTCGTGTAACTATGTAATCTATTCATGATCAATTTGTATAACTGAGTGATAGATGTTATATATGTGAGCATACCCATAGAAGTGGAGTACACAATGTGAATGCAAGCTTGTGCAAGGAGCAGAGTGTGTGAGGAGAGGATAAATGTATGCCTATGAAAGCTATTGTAATTCTCCCTTGAATAATAAGAATACTGATAATCATTATTTATGCTCTGTTATATGCTATGTTTTGCTTCTGCTGCCTAACATGGATGGCTATGAGAATAGATAATGTCATCTAATATCTCTAGTGGCTGTAGTAGAAGAAGCACTCTACTGGTTGGCATTTGATGGCAATTCACGGGCCTTCCCTATTAGTGATTTGGAATACCAAGAACGGGCGATGCATATGGAAATACGACAGTTTTAATATTTTGTTTTGCATAGATCGTGATCCCTTTGATTTCAAGGATGCCTACATTTTGGCGATGAATCAGTGATGGCAATGCCAATGGTCAAGTCGGTGGTTTGTTTCTTTTTGTAATGCATGTTGCCTCCGATGCATATGCATTTTTTCGTTCTAAGAATAACCCATGCCCTCAACGGGTATTGAAAATTTTCCATCCAATGGGTTCGATTGCTCGCCCTTTCATTTTCTGTCTCTAGCTTCGACTGCAGAACAGGAAGGTACGCTAGGCAATCACTAACGACCAGTTACATTAATGTTACAACTAAGATATTGAACGCATCTGCCACTAAAGGATCAGGATCAACGGGTTGACATCTGATTCGATTTCGTGTATTTGGACTGATCGAATTCCCGACCGCCTTTTTCACTCCCACGAGAGGTACTGCACGTGGCCGCATGAAAGGACTCATTCGAAATTTGAAACTTATTATTAATTTAGTGGGACTGCACCAATACTGACTAATGGCTGGAAGGAAAAACCTACCTTTCGGATCCAGTTTGGTCTTTGCTACAACCTACAAACAGAGTTGAATATTGATATGAAATCATCCGATGAAGTAGCAGAGAATATAGTTCTCGAGGTCCAACCTCGTGTTATGGGGCATGGCTGAAAACAATTATTTACCAAAATCCAGCACTATAATAATAAATAAATTTTAATAAAGATTATGAAAGCACTAATCCTTAAATTAGTTTGAAAGCCAACATTATAGTAATTAAAAAATATAAATAAGTCTTATGAAAGTGATCATCAGTAAATTAACTTAAAACAACAATACAATCATTGGGGAATTTAAGACGTGCCAGTTGTTTCAACTGTTCACACGGAATTCAAGATGTTCCAGTCATTCCAACTTCCAAGTGTTCACACTTGCACAGAGCAGTGAAGTATAAAATAGGAGATCTGGTTAAGAAAGAAAATCACTGCCTGAAGAACAGAAGAAAACAGAAGGGAATGGAGGTTCCGCAACCCTTTCTTTTCCCGTGACTGTCTTAGGCGCTGACTGCCTTAGGTGTGTTTTCCTGGGAAGACAACTCTATTTTGTGGACTAACTTGGCTAGCCGCTAAGTGACAATTGAACCAGCTTCCGAAGCAGAACTGTCTTATTTGGTGAAAATGTTAAAATGTTATAAGGTGTTGTGCCTTCAATCTGATTAGCATATACTCAACGTAAGTTTCATTCGAGTGGATCTTCCTAAAAGGTTATAAGTTCAAATTCAAGGAGATCTTCTTAAGAGATCATAAGTTTAAATCTAAAAAAGATAGGTTATGTATACCTTCATAAACTTTATCAATCAAATCATTAGGCAAAAGGGGATCCTTATCCCACAAACAACATACAATTTGATATCATACACCAATTTGTTGTTTAACTTCAGTCCTTAAAAATATATTATTATTATTATTTCAACTAAGTTATTATTATCATGGTTCAACACATTCTCCACTTATTCCAGGGAAGGGACTATGATATTCTAGTTGATTATTGGACATTGGAACTGGAATACCAGCTGCAGTAGATCCTTTAATTTGAGGGGTAGTGGTTGTGGCGCCTGAAGAGGTGCAAGAAGATTATTGGAGAGCCTCTCTTTTTGGTCCTATCCTTATGCGGACTAATGTGAAAGTAATTGCATCCTCAGCGAAGGGAAATTTGGATTTGATTATGTGAAGGAGCGTTTAAAGAAGAGGCAGATGGTCCTCTGGAGCTACCACTTTATCACTGAGGCCTAGGAGGCCAGTAATATTAGTAGTAGTACTCTCTCTCGGAAGGTGGGAAGTTGTAGGACATTGCTCGGTTTAGCTACAACAGCTCTGCTTGCTTCCCTAGGTATGTTATTTGTCCTCTCACCTTACTTCCCCAGGTATGTTATTTGTCCTCTCACCGTAATGTGTTCGTGTGTATAGCGTGGGAAAAGGGTGATGATTAAGAAACCCAGTTTTTGCCGCAACCCAACATTTAGAGGTGAAGTTTGGAGCCGGGCGACCAAAGACCGAATTACAGGAATGTCAGAAGAAAAAGGAAAGATTGATTGCTCAGCTAGCTTAAAGCTATTTAATGTTTTGTGTTCTAATGTATATAGCGTGAGTGGGCCTAATGGTTAAGAACATGTATTTCTTTTTAAGAGGTCACAAGTTCAAATCAATATCAATAACAATCAGACAGGTGGAGGGGATCCCTTGTCCCACAAACAAGGAGGTCTCATACACCAATTTGATGTGGAAATAGATTATTATTATTATTATTATAATATTCCAGATCAAAACTCGGAAATAGAAACAAACATATCAGTATCAATAATAACCGAAAACATATCAATATCAATAACAATCAATCTATAAAACCTAACTAAGGCTATGGTTAGGCTATGTGTGTGTGCATGGAAAACGCAAGAGGAAGAAAGGTATCAATAGTAACCGAAGGCATATCAGTATCAATAGCAATCAGGCTATAGAACCTAACTAAGGCTATGTGTGTGCATACATGGAAAACGCAAGAGGAAGAGAGGGCGGTAACAAACTTAACTTGAGATCTAAGACCATATGTGTGCATTCATGGAAAATGCAGGGGGAGAGAAGGTTGTAACAAACTTAACTTAGAACTTAGGCTATGTAACAATGTGAAAGAATGAGAAAAATTATGTGCAAAAACGAGAAAAATTGCACATTGCAAATCATCTTAAAAAGTTTAAGATAGTTGATGCAAAAAATACATAGGGAGGAGTGAAGCTTGCAATAAGCTTCTAGCCTAGTCGAAGTTGGAGTTGTAGCAGTTGTGTACTACTACCCAAAGTTGGAGTTCTGTATTGCTACAAGCCTTACAGGGATGCATCTATTGGTATGGCTTTGTGGTTGTTTGACTTCCTCAATTACCATGTATGTGAGTTCGTTCTCATATCTGCCTCAAACAAAAACAACATTGATGTAGAGTGTAAAGAAAAAACATTATGAAATGGATAACATGTGTGTGCATGCATGGAAGCTATGGGGTAGGAAGAAAGAATATTGGAGATGTGGTTGTATTTGTCAAAATAGTTTTTGAAATTTGGATGTAGTAGAAGTGTTAAGAATGTAACAATGAGAGAATAGAAAAGTAACAAATTTAACTTAAAACTTAGATTATGTAACAATGATGAGAAATGAGAAAATGAAAAAATTTAAGTATCGCAAATCATCCTAAAAAATTAAAATAAATATCTTTTTACAAAATATTTAATAAATAAATAAATAAATAATGTTACAAAGTTAGAGATATAATAAATATATTAAAATTCAAATATGAAATAATATTCATTCAATCCGCCAATCCAATGCTATACTCCATGACTTATCTCCAACAGATTAATAGATGCTTAATAAATATTTTATTAAAAATATTTAATAAAAAAAATTACAAACCATATTATAATGTTATGTTAGGAATATAATAAGTTCTTAACAAATACTTGTAAATAAACCATATTATAATGTTATGTTAGGAATATAATAAGTTCTTAATAAATACTTGTAAATAAATATTTTTTTCATAATATTTAATAAGAAAATATTTTTAACAAAATATTTAATAAGAAAAATTAAAAACCATGCTACATTATTACTAATATTATTACTAATATTACGATTAGTACACTATAAATTATTAATGTTACTAATGTTACGATTAGTACACTATAAAATATTAATGTTACGATTAGTACAATATAAAGATTAGAAATATAATAAATGTATTAAAAATCAAATATCAACTCATATTCATTCAACCCTAAATTGAATGCTATCCCCCATGGCTGGTCTTCAACACAGACTAGTAAGTGCTTCGACAGAGACTAAATAAGTGCTTCACATACCTTGGATAAACTCACAATTTTCACGTGTCCATTTATGTAACCATATGCTAAAAGTGACACCTAGTTCGGTAGACTCGTAAAAGTACAGTCTCGCGAGACAGCTTAGATGGTAAGACGATACTTTTCTCCAAGTGTTGGGAGGAGGTCTTGTGGTCGAACCCTGCTGAGTCTCCGGGATGAATTTTGTAATGGCTGCTATGTAAAATGTTTATATACTGATGAATATAAACAAGAAACTTTCCCGTGGAAAAAAAAACTCGTAGAAGTAGAAAAACCATAAAATTATCTATATTTAAGCTATACTTACAAAAGTAAAGTAACCTATACTTACAAATAAAGATTTAAATGAATAGTAAATTTTATTTATGAACATCACCAAAGCTACAAATATTTAGTTACATTAACTCAAGCAACACCCAAAGGATTATACATGTGTTAAGTAGTTACAAAACCAATTTATAAAACTCAATAAGTATGTAAATTATAACTACTAACCCAAAACACTGAGGTGGTTATTGTTAGAAGCTAAATTTATTAACTATTCATTAAATATTATAGTTACTAAGATGTGGGTACAGTGGATTAAGATGTGATTTGATTTTTTTATTTACTAATATATTTAAAAATAATAAATAAATATGAATATAATTATTAATAATTAAATATAATAATAATAATAATTTAATTTTAAAATTATAATTAATAAATAAAAAACTTTAAAATTTTAATTAATATATATATTACTCCTTTTAATTTAAATATGTAAAAAAAATAAAAATAAATTATCAAACTAATATCACACCTTTAGAAGGCATAGTATAATTCTCTCTATGATCGTAAAAAGCTAGAAATAGCACTCTTCTAGCTACCATGATCTCATCTCTAGAGCAAATATCGAGACATATTAATATGAGTCGTCTATTTATGAAATGTGATTGGTTTATCATTATATTATTTTATTTTATTTTATTTATCAATATTTAGCTAACAAATTTGGATTATCATTAATTTTTTTTATTAATAATTAACTAACAATTTGTTAGTCGAAGCATTCACAAACATTTGTAGGCGTTTGCACAGTGCAGCGAGAAATTAAAATACTTGAATCATTCACACGCGTTTGCACAATGCATCGAGAAATTAAAAAAATCCCCATCCATTTTGTTGCACAACCATACATTTAAATTAAAAAGAAATACATCTTGAAATAAATGACAACGCAACCATTAACTTATTCCATCCATCAAATATGATCAAAACCATTTCCATACAGATATAAATTGGTATTTGTGTTGGTATTTTGGTTAAAGAGTAATTTTACATTTATAATTAAGAAGGTATGTTGGTTACAAGTTATGGTTAATATAACTAGGTTAAAAAATAATTTATTATTATTAGTCTTTGTCAAAGCAATATAGCAATGAATTTGCTATTGATTTGACATTAATTTGTTTTATATTATAAATTAGTTTGTATAAAGTAATGTTTAACTTTAGAAGATAAATATATATTTTTTGATATAGTAAAAATATTTATTTTTCTCATTTCTAATTGGTTAATATATTTTAAGTTTTAATGTTGCTTTCACTTATTTCAATATTTAAAATTAATTACATAATCAATAACAACATATTCTAATTGGTTCTACAACATATATAACACTTATTACACCACCACAATAAAAGAATCTTGATGTTGATGTTTTGTTTTGGATGTGTCATATCATAACATATTAAAATATTATATAAATTAAAATATATATTATATATTTTATAATATATATGTTAACACATTAAAATATTTTATGTATTAAAATATATATTATAATATTATATAAATTACACTATATATTATATATTTTATAATATATATGTTAATACATAAAATTTTATAATATATTATATATAAAAATGTATATTGTATTTTATAATATATATGTTAAGATAGTGATAATGATGATGATGATGATTAAAGTCCACTAAGACCTGATTGGTCTATCAAACCTTAAGACTAAGTGATTACTTGTGTTTTTTTAGAATTTTGTTTTTGTGCTCGAAAAACATTAAGAGAAGCTTTCTAAGATCACCATACTTTTGTTGAGTTAAGAGGTTAGGAAGGTTGGTAGTGTGATCAATATTTTGAAAATGAGATCTAATATGGGTATAGGCTCGACAATCTAAGAGAAAGTGGTTTTCATCTTCAACCTTCTTAGTGTCACAAAGGTGACACACTCTTTCATCCCATGGCGTTTTAGGAATTGACCAATGCCCAGTTTCACTATGGAGCTCATGAGAATTTGTTCTTATCTTAGCA
>ML792710.1:60525-71366 GCA_009831015.1 Picea engelmannii | reverse complement strand
TAGATGTTCTGTCACAAAATCTCCATCTTCCATCCTAAGATGATACAACTTCTTTCGAAGAAACAACTTGTTTACCAGGGACTTTGATTGATACAAATTCCCTAACTTATCCCATAGTTCCTTGGCTGTAGATTCTCCCGAGATTAAGGGATTAGGATTTTTAGCTGATTTGTAAATTAATCCCGGATTAAGGGATTAGGGTTTTGGTATCTACGAAATACATAAAAACATTGTATATATTGTATGGCGAATGGTGAAATTCGATATAATGAAAATAAGAAAGGTTTTCCCAGTCGAGGGTTTCCAGTAAAAATCTTTGTGTACTATGTGTATGAGCCATTGATTAATTTCTGTATTGCTTAAGAATCTATATGCATTGCTTTACTTCGTAGGTTTAAAACTTACAATATTTATGGTCATTACAACTTACTTTGACACAGATCAACCTATCTTTGTGATCAATTATTTTTCCTAGCCTCTTTTGCTTTTGTGAGGTAAGTTGTATCAATTTGTGATTTATTTTTTAATTCTTCTTTTACTATTTCTAGCGTATCCTCCTCTTGTTATTATTTTATACCAAAAAATATGAGGTTCAAGGATATTTTGTTATGCTCATGGTCCAATTCGATTAGCTTATTCATTTCCTCTTTGATGGGTTTGATATCCAATTTGTTTTCCATATTACTGAGGCTCAAATTGTTGGTTAATTTTTCTTCTAGCTCTTTAATCCTATCTCTCAAGTTGTGATTTTCTTCAACCCCTCCTTCTTGGGTTGATTGTTTATGTTTTTTCATTTCTTGAATTCTATCCTTCATTCTCTGCAATCCACTATTGAACCCTAAGAATCTATCCTCTATTTGAGTTTGAATGGTATCTTTAATTTTTTTATCAATCATTGCCTCTAGCTCTATTTGGAGTTTAATGTCTCTTTCTTCACTCCTTTTTTCTAATGTTTCTAACTCTATTTGGATTTTGGCTTTTCTCTCTTCTCTTTTTTTTTTTTCTACTGATTCCGTATAATCGTAAAGGATCTCTAGGGTGATTTTGGGGGGCGTCCCCTTGTTAGGGAGTTTTTGGAATAGGTGGTGGAGTGCTCATATTGAAAAGAAGAGAAGAAATATGTAACAATTTTTATTATGGATTGACTTTATCTCTCAAATCAACTTTTACTTCTAAAACTTAAAATAAATAAATAAATAAAATATATTTAAATCTCTTTACGTAAAATTAAAATTGAATCAATGTAAAAAGTGACTCACCTCATTTCAGATGTCCAAATGCTCAACCCCTTGAAGAAGCCAAAAATAATTTCCGGCGAAGAAGTCTAGAGAAACTACAGAGATTATTCTCGGAGAAATATTAATTTCAAAACCGCAGAGAAGTAGTATTTCATTCAAAACCGCGGACAAATATTATTTTCGTTCAAAACCGTAGAGAAATACTATTCCTCTTCAAAACCACAGAGAGATATTATTCCCATTCAAAACCGCAGAGTAAAATATTGTATATATTAAAATATATATTATAATATTATATAAATTACACTATATGTTATATATTTTATAATATATATGTTAAGACATAAAATATTATAATATATTATATATTATAATGTATATTATATTTTATAATATTTATGTTAAGATAGTAAAATATTGTATATATTAAAATATATATTATAAAATGTGAAATGTTTATTTTTATTTTTAACTTTTTAAATAATATTTGCATTTGGCTTGTTTAACTTAGCTAGAAGGAAATTCAGGTTAATCCCATGACAAATCTATAAACTATGTGTCATCATGGAGCAATAAGTCTTTCTCCATCCCTTGAGTCTATGTCAAATTATTTTAAGAAGCTAATTTACTTGGCAGGTACTAAGATGCCATGTAACCCTTGTTTTATATGCGTCACTTGAATATGATAAATGTTTTTGGATGATTTTTTTATTCAAGTAATATTCAAATAACAAAATGAAATTTTAGGAGGGGGTATCAATAGTTATTACTATGAGAATTTAGAAAGTGTGAGGTTCCAATGCAAGGGTAGATTATGTTTTCTCTAATATTACTCTCACCCCCACTTGCAGGGTAGATAATGTTTTTTCTAATAGTACCCTCCACCCCCACCTCCACCCTCACTCTCACTCTCATATGGATGGGGGTGGGGGGTAATATTAAAGAAAACATATCATGTTTTCTCTAATATTACCCCATATGTTTTCTTTGATATTACCCCATCCCAAGGTAATATTAAAGAAAACATATCATGTGTTCTCTAATATTACCCCCCATCCCAGGGTATATTTTTTGTAGAATATTTCATCCATATGTTTGAAGAAACACGATTATGTGATGTCAAGTTAAAAGTGTAATCTTGATTTGGAGGAAATTTAAATGGTTCTTCATACAATCTTTTAATCTCAGTATAAATAGAGAAGAATGAGAAAAAACCTTCAATCTCACTATAAATAGAGAAGAATGAGAAAAAACCTTCAAGCCCTTTCAAATTCAACCTTAAATGTATGGAAAAAGAATTTATAAATCTACTCATACAAGATTGGACTAGGAACAAGTCTAATACAAAATTGGACTAGGAACAATCTAACAGATGGGAATTTTGTTATGTTTCAATTTGCAAAAATTATAAAGAAATTCAAGAAGGTTATAGTTGAATGGGTAAATATCAACTTTCAAAACTCTCTATAGTTGAGGTTGAGAATCAAATAGCACAACTCTTCAATCTAAATAATAGTGAATTTTTTTATAGAAAAGGAAAAGAAGGTGCTAAATGCATTGGAGGAAAAGAGGGTGCTAAATGCATTGTAATAAAAGAAGAGGAATCTATTAAAGTGGAAGGAAGCAAAATGGAGAATAAAAAGTAGAGAAACCTAATTAGTTGAAGGTGATGATAACACTAATTTCTTTCATAATTATGTAAAGTTTGGGAAAAGCTTAAATACCATATGGGGGAGGAGGGGGATGAAAATGGGTTTAGAATTAGTAAGATTCGAGAAATTACATAGTTAGCGATATCACATTTCTACCCAAAGAAATAACTAAAATGACCTCTTTTTTCCCAATATTCTTGGATCAAGAACAAAATGATAAAATCATAGTAAAAGTGAATAAATAGAAAAGGAAAGATGTGTTAGAATATTTTGAGAAATCAAAAAGTCAAAGTCTAGATGGATGATAGTGGAATTATTTATGGGCTTCTATGAAATGATGGTAAATTGGATAATGGGATGTCTATCCTTAGTGTCATTTGGTGTTCTAATAAATGGGTCAACATCAAGTTTTTTCTATCTAACTCGAGGACTAAGACAAGGATATCCAATGTCACCTTTTTCTCTTTCTTTTGGTGGTTGAAGGCGTAAGCAGGGAAATAAAATAATGAAAAATAGAAGGGGCCATAAGAGAAACAAAAATAGGCGTGTCTTAGTTCCTTACCTAATTATTGTTTGTAGATGATGTAATTTTATTCGGAATGTACACAATGAGAGAAGCAAGAAAATACAAGGAAATTCTGGAATTATAGTGTAGAGCAACAAAAATGGAAGTGAATATCAACGAATCAAACATTCTTTTTCACTATTTAGCATAAGAGTAAGAGAAAAGGATTCTTCAAAATTACCCCTTCAAAGAAACATCATTTGACAATGGAGTGAAATATTTGGGGTTTATGTTAAAGACTAATTATTATAGGGTAAATAATTATAATTTGTTGATGTTTTGGTAGCCGCGGGAAGAAATTTCCTCTAGAAAACCTTTCTTAGAAGAGAAGAAGATTCTGGAAGTCTAGGAAGAGCATTGAAGAGTGGAATAATACCCTAGAAGAGAAGTTGTCCCACAAGGAAAAGAATAAAGTGAAATGAAGATCCCCAGAGAAGAATTTGGCCGAGCCAGGTGACTTGAACACTATAAGTAAGGGAGATGTCTATATTATTTGGACACACACACACTCACTCACTCATTGAAGAAAGAAGCACAAGTCCAAGGAGGAGAAGAAGACGTAGTCTGAGGTTCTTGGTTATTCTTGGTAGTAGTTTTCTCTTGTGCGCTATATCTCTGAGGAGTTGCGCTCTCATTGTATGGTGTTGTTGTTGTCGCTGGTAGCATTAGATTATGTGCTAGCCTAGTGCTAGGTTTTATTTCTTGTATGTTTCTCTTGAGAGATGGTGTATGGTTGGACTATTTTGGACAAAATCTATCTAATAAGGGTTCGTTGGGTTTTTCTCCCATTTGGGGTTTTCCCAAGATAAATATCTTGTGTTCTTTTGTCTCTTGTTTATGTTGCTCTTATTTTTCAGTACATGTTATAACTATTAATGTTAAAGAATTGAAAGGACATTGGTAACTCTACTGCTCTGTAACTAAAGAAAAATCTAACATGGTTTCAGAGTTGGTTACCTTCAGAACAATTTGACCACTGGAAGGAAGATCGTTTGTAGCAGTACCTTGCACTACACTAAAATACTTTTCCAAGCTCGTTGAGCACTATTTCCAAGGCGTTGGGATTATTTTCACCACATATCAATTCTTCCTAACCTAGCACACCCCCTGCAACACTTTGGTTGCAGTTCCGTGAAAGATCATAAATTTGAAATTTCTCAGATCTAGGGTTTTGTAACATCCCTAGCCACCAACAGTGTCGGGCAATGCCACTACTGAGGCGCTTTACTTAGATCTAATACCAATTTGTAGCATCCATGACTAACACAGAGACCAAGTAATGCTACCACTGCAGAATATATGCTTATATAATATATGCATTTTAATCGAATTAAAACACTTAATTACAATAATTCCAGAATTACTGCTACCATACAAAATCAATGGAATTAACAGTAGTTCATAAACGCAACATAATACATGATAACATTCAAGCATCATAGACATGCATAACATATAAATTAAGCACAAATTGATACTTACCGTTTCAATTGAAGTAAAACCACCAACTACGTGTATACATTCCACGAACCTCCCAGCCATAGACCATGTTGCTCATCATGCTCAGCAGTGGGTCACCCCCAGGCTGGGACTAAGCTTCACCCAGGGAAAGGGATTCCTAGATTAGGCTGAGGTTATAGGAAACTACACAGTGCAACTGGAAGGATTCTCTCCAGGAGCCTTCTTACGCCCACTACTCATGGACTCTCATTCCCCACATGCCCGTTCCACCCGAGAGTATACACCTTCACTGTCACATAGTCCATCAGTTGCTTCACCTCCCTCTCAAGGTCTCGACAACAAGTCATATAAGGAGTTCTCAGAGCTCTGTCGCTGGTGCTAGACTCCCTCTGGGAGAAAACCACTTCCCAACAAACTCTCTCACCCGGAGAGAGCTTCTCATAGGCCCGACAACTTGCCTCTTCAACAATGGGCCTGACAACCCGCTTCTTCAACCAGTTTCAATTCAATTCGCGTAAGGTAGGGATAATAGAGACATCAACAATAAACGGTTAAATCACGGGTGACAACAACATAAGAAATTGGGTATAGACATCCAAAAACAACAATAATCCACACTAAGACACAACACGGTTCAGGCCATATCCAGGATGTGTCAGGCTTCACAGTAAAACAACATAGGCCAGCTTCACGTTTCGGGATTTCAAAATGCGTGGTTATGCATAGGTCCAACGCAGAGGCAAAACAGGTTAGACGCCCCAGATCCCAACAAACTCAAGCGAAGGATGACAGAGTGAGGAGAGAACCCCCAACACAGTTGACTTCTGCACCTTTAACTACATGCGCCCAGGTCGACACCTATCTTCCTGGAGCTGCATGCACTCCACTTAGCATCTGTTCCCTTTCCCAGGAACTTAGGACAACACTTGGTCAATTGACCACCTTAGCCTTTTAGGAAATAATAATAAGTTATTATCCCGTTTAGAGGTAAGCCCCCTAGCCTATCCCCTAAGCCCAAACACTTAGCCTCCTCCCTTACCCAACCTTGTGGAATCTTAGTCCTCCATCACTCTTTCTTTGTGGTCGGTCTACACACAACGATATTTACATTTTATTAATGATTTTGCATAATTACATATACAAAATAGTCTCTTGACCTTAGCATCCTAGGCTCTCTGGACTAATCATCACATAAGCCTCCTAGCTTATTATAACACTCATCTCACCAGCCTATGAAACATGTTTACAATTCATAAATACAATTGGGGCACGTCCTTGGGGTATTACAGGTTTCTACCAAAGAAAAATGTCAACCAGTATGAGAGTTGAAGATACATTGGATGGAGTAGATAACTTCAGATCCTAGAAGCATAGAGTTCTTGTCATTCTATAAAAGAATGAGCTATTGGATCATGTCAAGAAGGTACTTCCATAACCTGAAGATGAAGAAGTCAAAGCAAAGTTTAAGAAGAATGAAATCAATGCTAAGAGGATCTTGACAGACTTGAGAAAAGACCATATGATGCCTAATGTATCAAAAATAATGTCATCAAAGGAAATGTTTGATTCCCTAACCAGACTTTATGAAAGTAAGAATACTAGTTGGAATCTTACCTTAAGGCATCAACTCAAAAACGTGACAATGAACAAGTCAGAAGCAGTTGCCAATTATTTTATGAGAATCTCGCAAATCAATGACCTGTTGGAAGCTATTGGAGACCTAGTAGATGACATTGACCTTGAGACTACTACAATCAATGTATTTCCTTCCTCTTGGGATCCATTCATTCAAGGGATTTTCAGTAGAAGCAAATTTCCCAAGTTTAACAAGTTATGGTCAGACTATACCCAAGAGGAATCCAGATTAATATCCAAGTCACAGAATAAAAATGAGGGGAAAATCAAGCCCTTGTTGCTCAAGTGAAGAAAAGGAAAGAAAGGGAAGAGGGTAGTCCAAATAAGTCTAAGAAACCATGCTACAAGAAGGATGCGTCAAGGATCAGATGCTACAACTGCAAGAAGATGGAACATTATGTCGCACAATTTCCTCTTAGACATGAAAAGGGAAAGAAGCACCATGCACATGCAACAGATGCTGAAGAGCACAAGTCAAAGGATGAAGAATTTGTATTTGTTTCAACACTCACAGGAATTATCACTCAATGGAATGATACTTGGATCATAGATAGTGGTTCTCAGGGGTGATTTTAAGAACCCCCCCCAAATTTATATGTATAATAAATGGGTGAATCCCCATGATACATAGGAAAAATTGAAGGCTATTTTATCAATAATATACAATTTGAATATAAGTTTTTGGCGAATCTTTTAGTCAATTATAGAATCTTGTAAAATATTGGCAAATCTTTCATTGAATTATTAAATCTTGTAAAATATTGGCGAATCTTTCACTGAATTATTAAATCTTGTAAAATATTGGCGAATCTTTCACTAAATTATAAAACATTGTAAATTCTTAGGGGATCCTCCAACGACCTCGCCTAAAGCCTCAATTTCCTAACCTGATTGAAAAACCTTGCCTTGCATTGACATATCTTGCCTTGAAATGACATGCCTTGCATTGGCATGCATTGCCTTGACATGCCATGCCTTGCCTTGCCTTGACATGTCATGCCTTGCCTTGACAATCCATGCCTTGCCTTAACATGTCTTGCCTTGCACTTCAATACTAAACCTTGCAAATCAACGAGAACCATGTTCTCTACGCAAGAGCTGTTGGAATTCTAATGTATGCTATGGTCTATACTAAACCAGACATTGCCCATGTAGTGGGAGTTTTGAGCAGGCATATGTCAAAACTAGAGAAAGAACATTGGAAAACTATCAAGAGGGTATTCAAATATCTACAGGGAACTTTCGTTATGCAATATGCTATCAAGGAAGGCCTAGACCTCATAGAGAGGTTTATATACAGGGATTTATTAATGCAGAATGGGTTGGAGATCTAGACCGTAGAAATCTACAAGTCGTTATGTTTTTAACATATTTGGTGGAGAAATCAGTTGGATGAGTAAGAGGCAAGGTGTAGTTTCATTGTCAACTACAAAAAATGAGTACATGGAAACCACTCATGGAAGTAAGGAAGTTCTAAGGTTGCAAAGATTGTGTTCGAGTATTGGTTTTGTTCAGTAAGCACTAACAATAGGTTGTGATAGCTCAAGTGCAATTTTTCTTACAAAGAACCCTGTTTAACATTAAAAAATAAAGCATATTGATGTGCAATGCCATTTTTTAAGAGACATGGTTGAATAGAACAAAGTATGGTTGGAAAAGGTTGACACCCTAAAGAACATTGTAGATTCATTAACAAACACTGTTAGTATTGAAAATTTATCTTGGTGTAGAGAATCAATGGGCATTGTTTGCCCTAGCAGCTAATTATATAAAAGCCTTCCCCTTTCCCCCATTTTTGCATAGAATACAATGCGTGGGAGGATTTGGGACATGTGTTGTACTCTTTGCAGGTAGACTCAATCTCATCCCAAAGCGAAGGTGGTCTGTTTTGGTCTATATTGTGCTTTTTCAGCCAATATTTTTTCAACCCCTTGTAAACTAATGACAATGAAGGAATCAAAGTTGTAATCACATCCAGGCTAGTAGAATAGGGTTTTGGATGCTATGGAATACATAAATATTGTACTGTAAACAGTGAAGTTAAACAATGAAAGAGAGAGAGAGGAGTGTATTTCAATTAGGCTTGTTTTCCCAATTAATTGTTTCCAGAGTAAATATTAATTGTTACCAACCAAGAGGATAAAGAATTAAAAATAAAATAAAATAAATAAAAATGTTGGGTATGTGTTTTCTTTGCATACAGAGGTCCAGGGGATTATATAGTCAACAATCCAGGGCAGCAATTCCCACTGTTACTCTACACTAGGAGAACTTTTCTATGCTCACACACTTTGTCAATGAATCTGAAACATTCTTCAAAGTGTCAACCTTTTCCAGTAACACCTTCTTTTCCTCAACCATGTCTCTTACAAAGTGATACTGAAAATCAATATGCTTTGTCTTCGAATGATAAGCTGGGTTCTTTTCCAGGAATATTGCACTCTGACTGTCACACTCTAATCTCACTGCTTGTTGTACCAACCGAATACCTGAACACAATCTTTGTAACCATACTGCTTCCTTGCTTGTGTGAGTGGCTGCCATGTATTCAACTTCTGTAGTTGAGAGTGCCACTACAACCTGTCTTTTTCTCATCCAACTGATTGCTCCTCCAAATAGGTTAAACATATACCCACTTGTAGATCTTCTGTGATCCAGATTTCCAGCCCAGTCTGCATCAACAAAGCCATGTATGTCCACCACTCTGTCTAATCTCGGTCTTCCTTGGTAGCACAATCCATAACTGGTGGTGCCACGAAGATACCTGAAGACCCTCTTTACTGTTGTCTAATGCTCCTTCCCTGGTTTTGACATATACCTGCTCAAAAATCCCACTGCATGTGCAATGTCCGGTCTACTACAAACCATTGCATACATCAAACTGCCAACTGCACTGGCATATGGAACATGGGACATGTCCTCTTCTTCTTCCTGTGTCTTGGGACACTGATCTGTAGATAACTTTACACCTATAAGAATAGGAACCTTGATTGGTTTACCTTCATGAATATTAAACCTCTGCAATATCGTCTCAACATATTTTCTTTGATTTAACTAGAGTTTCCTATTTGCACGATCTCTTTTAATCTCCATTCCCAGAATGAAGTTAACAACACCGAGATCCTTCATGTCAAATTTGGAGGATAGCTACGATTTCACCTCCTTGATAACATCCATGTTATTTCCTACCAACAACATGTCATCAACATACAACACTACATAAATGAAGTGATTACCAACCTGCTTGGAATATACACAATGATCTGCCCCGCTTCTTACAAATACCAATCCAAGGATGTATGTGTCAAAATTTTTGTACCACATCCTAGGTGATTGCTTCAGACCATATAGTGACTTCTTTAGCTTACAGACCAGCTCTTTCTTTCCCTTCACTACAAATCCTTCTGGTTGCTTCATGGAGATTTCTTCTTCTAGATCCCCATGTAGGAACATTGTCTTCACATCCATTTGTTCCACTTCAAGATCAAAAGAAGAAGCAATAGATAAAAGAAATCTAATAGAAGTTAACTTAGAAACAGGAGAAAAAAACTCACCAAATTCAATTCCCTCTACCTAGGAATAACCTTTTGCTACTAACCGAGCTTTGTATTTCTCCACTTTACCTTGTGCATTAAACTTCTTCTTGAACAACCATTTGCTGCCAACCGATTTTCTTCCAGCTGAAAGCTCAACTATATCCCATGCCTCATTCTTATCCAAGGCATCCATTTCTTCAACCATGGCCTTCTTCCAGAGTTTACTATCCTATGAATTCACTGCTTCTTTGATAGTTCTAGGATCATCATCAGTAATAGATAAAGCAAAATTGGAACGAAAATCAGGTGGACTATACCTTTCTGGTTGTCTTCTATCTCTCACTGATCTCCTCAATATTGGGGTATGAGGTTCTTCTTCTTCTTCTGCTTCCTCTTCTTCAGATGATTCATATTTTGCATCATCCAACTCAAGCTCTGTTTTCTCTGGTTCGTCTTGCGTTGGTGGGAATTCTTGTTTTGACACATCTTTTACCTCTCTGAAAACAACATCTCGACTGTAAACAATTTTCTTGGTTTCTGGGTTCCAAAGCTTATAACCTTTCACACCATATTTATAACCAATAAAGATACACCTTTCAACTTTATTATCCAGCTTACTCCTATTTTCCTTTGGAACATGTACATAAGCATCACAACCAAACACTCTAAGATGTTGAAGTGAGGGTTTCTTTCCAGACCATACCTCGTGTGGAGTTGTATCATCCAACGCTGATGAAGGTGATCGATTGACCAG
>ML792710.1:0-54937 GCA_009831015.1 Picea engelmannii | reverse complement strand
TTTCATCTTTGGGAAAGATATTGTTGTTGATGGGCAATATGATATTGATCGGGCAGAGAAGTTCATTGAACAAATTCAGTCGATACATCAGGTGGTGCAAGAGCAGTTGGAAAAGAGTCAGGCCAAGTACAAAGCGAGACATGCCAAGCATCGTGTTGATCACAGTTTCGAAGTTGGTGATGAAGTGTGGCTTTACATCAGTGAGGAGAGGCTTAAAGGAGAAGGTAAAAAGTTGAAACCAATTCGATATGGTCCCTTCAATATTGTTGACAAGATTGGTAACAATGCTTTTTGTTTAGATTTGCCTCCATATATGCAGATGTATGCAGTTGTTAATGTTGATAATTTGAAGTTGTATGAGCCTCCATTGATTGATGATCAAGGAGAGCATGTTCAGATTCCTTCCGTAGATGATTTTTCTCCAGAGTTTCTAACAGAACTGCAGGAAGACACCATACTTGACAGGAGGATGTGAACTTCGAAGCGAGGAAATGTGGAGTATTTGCGAGTTGGTCTTAAAGGGACGAATCCAAGCAAGGCCAAGTGGATTGAGGTTGGAAGGGTGAGGGAACTATACCCTCATTTTCACATAGACTGAGATAGTCTTTTGGTGGTCCAAAAGCTTCCCAATGCGGAGGTGTGATCAGGAGATCAAATTTTGCTCAATTTTCAAAGTGCTCGAAATGCGGCGAAAACAGTGCCATTGTGTCTGTCTCGTCTTCCTGATTTCAGCGGTATATTTACTTTCTCAAACAGAGTCCGTATGGAGAAGATATCGTGATCTGTTCGCTAAGGCAAACATACAAAAATTTTGGATGCTGACTGTACTTGTCCGTACATTCTGTACAGTGATGTGGCAGGGTCGTACCGTCCATACGATGACGTGTCAGGTGGATGACGTGGCACACTTTCATTAGTTGATGGTTATCGAATCAGGGAAGGACACGTGTCATTGGTGGTCAATGATGTGAGGACATGTGGCCCAATCAATTGGCGCCACGTGTCACTCGTTGATTGGTTGATATGCTTATGTAAAACTAATGGAGGCCCCGGGGTTCGACCCCCAGACCTCCCATAGCACAAACCTTTACAATCCTCCGCTAACCATTATGCCGCCCATTGTTCCTTGTCATATAGGTCAACGCAATTCTATTTGAATTTGAATGTTGTGTTAAATGGAAAGGGGGGCGGGCCGGGGCATAGCTCGACCTGTGGTTTCATTCCACACCATATAACCATGTTATAACATGTTTGCGCGAGGATATATATAACATAGTTTGTAACCGTATGTTTAAATGTGGCGCGGTTATAACATATGCGCACGGGTTTTGATATAGCCCACGGTTCTTTTATATATATTACATGTGACCCCGAGTTGGAGCGCGGGAGTCTGTTGACACGGTTTTCAAATGGTTAAACCACCTTTTATCTAAGCACGAGGTCACATGGCCATATGCCCAGGTGCCGAAGCGGTTCGGGGCTGGCGCGCCCTTAATCGTCCTATGGTTTGCACCGTTGGCGCGGTTGCGCCCGGTGCTGGGTTTTTGCGCTTAAAAGAGTGTGTGAGCCAGGTTCACTCAAGGAGGGTGCGAATTGTAGAACCAGAGACAACAAGCTTGGAGAAGGAGACTTCCAGGAGGCCTATCTTTCTCATTTTTCGACCGATTGAGGTGCCGAAAGAGCCCAGACAGGGGTTTTGGGATGCTGGGAAGCCATTGGAGCAGTCGGTTTGTCAGTTTGAGCATTGTAAGACATGTTTTTGAGCACTTTTTGAGAAATTAATAATAATGATCCATTGGAAGCTGGACCAGGAGATGTAGCCCATAAGAGGGGTGAACTCCTTTATCAATTGCTGTGCATATGTGTTTATGTTCAATGTTTATGATGCTGTCTATGTGTATTTTGCATAAGTAATCCTTAATTTATGTGTTGCAAACTGATCCTGTTGCTTTAAACACATAACATTTCACTTGCAATAATTATTCAAGTTTTTCAAGTCTTCTTAATTTTAGATCAAGTTGGTATCAGAGCACTGGTTTTGAAGACTTGATTGTTTGCAAGTTTTGTTTCTGATGCTCACAAGGTTGAAACTCACAAGAGGAGAAGGTCAAATTGTGGAGCCAATTTCTTATCTGACAAGGAGGAAGCAGTTTCATTCACCGCAAGTTGCAGAGAGACATTCACCAAGCATGGCTAGTGCAGAAGGTCATAAACATGTTCCGGATGAAGAAGAAGATCTCAGGTAGACTATCATACAGTTGAGAGATATGATGAAGGTCATGATGGAATGGAACATGATGTCGCAGGGTGAAGGCTCTAACACTTCAATGCATAAGGGAGGCGGTGGTGACAAGACTCCAAACAGGGATGGAGGGAATGGTGCTTCTCCACCACCCTCTCCTCCATCATCATCTTCTTCTTCTTCTTCTACCAGTTCGAAACATCTTCCCAATGGGCATGGTAAAACTCCTTCGCAAATTCCTTCATTAAAGCTTGATATAAAATTTGAGTTGCCTCTTTATAATGGAGAAGTTAACGCTGAAAAGTTAGATAACTAGATACGTCAAATTGAAGTCTATTCTAGAATACAAAAGATTCAAGATGATGAAACCAAAATTCAGTTAGCTTAATTAAGATTAGATGGTTCAACACTTATTTGGTGGGAATCTAAGACACATGAAGAAATGAAAAAGAATGGAAAAATTTTGCTTTATTGGAATGATTTCATAATAGCAATTAAAAAACAATTTTATCCATTGGCTTATAAACAAAAGGCAACCATGGAATGGAAGAATTTTAGACAAGCAAAAAGACAGAATGTACAAAGTTTTACTCAGGAATTTAGGAGAAGAGCTTTGGTTTTGGGAGTTGATTTGTCTTCACAGGAAACATTGCTCAAATATATTGGTGCTTTGCATAGTTATTTGAGGCATACTATACTTATGTTTAATCCCACGAATCTAGATGAAGTTTGTGTACAGGCTAATCATTTGGAAGCCAGGGGAAAGAAGGATACTCATGAAGGTTTCAAGAAGACATACAGCCAGGGAGACAAAGGGAAGAAGAAATTCAAAGGCAATGGTAGGAAGAATGCTGCTGTGAAGAAGGAAGGAGAAAAGTTTACATGTAAACACTGTTCAAAGGATGGCCATGATGAAGACCACTGTTGGAAGCTTCATCCTGATCGAAGACCCAAAAATTTTGGCAACAACGGAAAAGGGAAGTTAAAGACTGTTGCGACTGTTTTACAAGATTTGGGTTCGGATTCTGGTGATGAGACGAAGATCGCAGCCATGGGTTACCAAGGTAATAATTATGTTGCTAGCACTAGCTCTTCAAGTAATGCTAATGTAGTTTTGATAGGAGGTTGAGTAATTTCCAGGTTTATAGTTGTAGAGTTTATTCTATGAGTGCAAATCTGTATAGCTCGAATAGGATTAACATAAGGCCTCCATATGCAATGGAAAAAGAAAAGGAACTCATGTATATCTTTTAAGAATGTGGCTTTGTCAGATCCTTATGGAAAGTAATGCAGTTATGTTGGATCCTTATGCAACGAGTCAAGACATTTATCTTCATTTCTCCACTCTATTGTTGTCTCTCCAACCAGGTTCATCTCTTTTGAATTTCACATATTTGTGTTCCTTAGCTGCTCGGCTCTTATAGGTGATATACCTAGACTAGAAACCATCTCTTGCTCCAATCCATTCAATATAAATCTGACTTTGAAGGTAGTAAATGTGATTGGGGGAGTATGGTCTTCCATAAGCTGTTGTATCTATTAGTAATTCAGATCATTATTAAAAACCATGTTAAATTAAAATTGCAGATTATGTGGCTCTATCAAATATGATGTCTCCCATTGCATGGCTTCACAGAAGGGAGCAAAGCCTCTTATTGTACTGAACATATCGTTTTCATTAGTTTGTAATATAAGATAATTTTTCCCAAAGAGAGAGAGAGATGTAACCTCTAAAGGATGGGAAAATATGAACCTTGTGGGAAAAATTGGAAGATGAGAAAAATTATCCTCCAATTTTAAAGTTTCTTAAAACAAGTAAAGGGAGATATTACCAATAAAAGAAATACATTTGAAGTTTCAACTCAGAGATATCATTATCATTCAAGGTCACAGAGTAAAATAAATCCATTTTGTAAATTCCTTCCTGAACTTGGAGATATCATTATCAATCAAGTTCATAGAGTAAAAGAAATCCATTTTGTAGATTCCTATATAGTTTCATAATTAGAAATGAAATAAGAAGTCAACATCAAGCCACAATTGTTGCAATAAGAGAAATTGTCAAAGAAAATCCCTCTCATTCAAATCAATCGTCCTTAAATGAAAACTAAAAGCAATAAAAACTCCATAGGAAAGAATATCAAGAACTTTTCATATGCAAGCACCTCATACACCATGTTGTCAATGTACATACATAATTTTACTGATTTTTCCATAACAGTGGACCTATAGACATTAAAATCTCATCCCTTAGGGGCTTCAACACATGGTATCTTGATCAAGGAAGAGGTCCATTAAGGATTTTAAATCACCATAAATATTAGATCTCCCTAAAGGCCAAGACATGACTCAATAAATTATTATAATCATGACATATTCTATATAATAATAAGCATGATACTCCTTCATTGGGAGATTCTTTAGCTGTGTCGGGAAACAAGCATTGGTGTTGAGTAAGGAGAGAGACAGAGATGGAGATCTTGTTATCACTCTGTAATTTCTTAGGATGAAGGAGAAATGGACATAGGTAACTCTTTTACCATGTTTACATATTATAACTCTTTCACATGCCACATTACAACCTTTTGGTTTGACCAAAACTGAAAAAAAATCGAAATTTTGCCAAATACACAGAAGCGTAGTGACCACCACATATGGGTCGCAATAGGAAATAGATGGGTCGCGCCAGAAAACTGATGGGTCACGCCAGTTCATGGTTATTTTTGGCCAACGTTTAGAAGTCCATTTTTAATTTTGGAGACTAGGTCAAGTATCCCCACCTGTCTACTTTCCAATGAGCCATCAAACTCAAGAAAATACCCATGGGAAGGCCTCCAAAACATGAATCTTCCAAACTTACTCAGAAGGGTCACGTCATGGGTTGCACAGCACAAAAGGGTCGTACAGAAGGGTCACATTACTCTGAAGGGTTCCACAGAAGGGTTGCACTGCTCCCAAATGCACAAAAAACCCCTCTTTTTTTTACAATTTTTTCTCCTTTTGAGTTTGCAGGATGGTGGCAAGGAGCTCTTGGGATATCTAAGAGTGAAAATGATTTAAAAAATAACCCATCTTACCCTATTATACTTGGTGAAAAAATACAACTTTAAGAATCTTTTTCCTTTTACACTTTTGATGATACATGTGATGAATAAAAGGAGATTGATCAGAGTTAATGGTGTTTTTGTAGAGTGAAGGTGATATTGATAAGATATGAAGCATTCAAAGTTAGATTCCTTATAAAATTTGAAGTATCCTGCCCCCATGCCTTTGTAATGACAGGTTAGTGACTTGGATACTTGGAAGGACCAAAGCACTTTGTTTCATCTTGTGCCAGAATCCAGAGCCAGGTTTGTTGGATTACTGAACAACATACATTCATCTTCAATAAATTTATGACATACCAGTTGAACGCATTTTAAACTGCCTTCCTATTTTAACCACTCCCTTAATCTTCATTTCCTCCTTCAAGGTCCTGACCATATACTTCTTTATCATAAAATTACATTCTTCATGTACATTTAGGAGCTGTTGACTATAAGATTCTATTGGAATGTCCCTCGTACGTATAGACCACATCAGGTGCTAGCAATATCTCTCAGAAAGCAGGGGTTGGTGCTATGGGATTGGGATCTGTTGGTAGTGAAGCAGTGTCTACCATGGTTAAAGAATATAAGGAGAGAAGAGACTTCTTATTCCAAAGATTGCAAGCCTTAGAGGGTGTTAAATTATCAATGCCTCAGGTATGCTTCGTTTTTCTTGAACATGTGTCCTAGATTATGCACCTATCTGGTGAAATATTGTATTTTCTTATCCCTTGTAAGAGTAAATTTGAATTTTTTTACTAAATTAGTTTCTTCTGATGAAGGGTGCCTTTTATTTATTTCTCGATTTTAGTTCCTGCTATGGAACTGAAGTGGAAGGGTTCGATGTTATCGATTGCTCAGAAGCTCTCTGTCGTTTTTTCCTAGAGAAGGCACAAGTATGTGTAATTGTCAATAGATACTTTTTTTTTCTTTTCATTATAGTGCAAAGACCATTCAACGTTGATACAATTATCTAGTATCATTTTACTCATTTTTACATGGCTAGGAGTTGGGAAAAACATAGTGCTATCTGGAATTTATATAACTTGCAATTTTAGTATTCTCACTACTGTTGTCTATTATTTATTAGGTGGATGATGTGTTGAAGCTTGTCATAAATGCAGGTTTCCCTTGTCCCAGGAGATGCCTTTGTCAATGATGAATGCATTCGTATTTCATATGATGCATCCCTTGACACGCTTAGAACAACCATAAACAATATAGAGAAGTCCTTGTTGCTTCTGCGCCCTGCTGCTGCAACATCTAAGGCAAGATAACTACTAAGTAATATTTAGTGATTCTGAAGGGAAATAATGTTTCACATTCTTGGAATTATATTCTCACCATATATCTTGAAATGGCCTAAGTGCCCAAACTTTCTCTATAAAGAATACTGTAAAAAATGTCCAAGTTTAGGTAGAAGTTGAATTGAATGTTTCAACCTTCTCAAGGTGTCAAAAATTTGTTATTGTTGTTATATGTATTCATTTTAGCAATGTATGTAGTAAAAGTCATCTTCTTGATTTGGTGAGTAAAGTTCCAGTTAGGACCTAGGCTTCTAACCTCCTGTTTGAGATGATTGTGTAAGCAATTCTATTAATGTCACTTTTCTTGTGAGATAACAAGTTGTTGATTGCTATGCCCATATTCTACAATGATTGATGCAACTTTCTCTTTGATATATAATGCATATTAAATATTTCTTTCCTAAAATGAAGGAGAAGACAAAATGAAGATAGAACCAAACCAATTCTCTCTATACAAATCTTTAATGGAAAACTAGAAAGAAAATAGCAAGGTCACAACAAAATATTTTATCACGTATAGGTATACTACTATATTGTGTGCGCTTTCTGCATACTGTGACACTAAAAGCATAGGGGCACCAGACCTAGAATCAAATGATTAACATTTCTAAGTCACCATAACCAGGAGGGTTTACTACCAGAGGTCGAACAAAAATAAAGAGCAGAATAGTCAGAATAATAATCAGTAACCCAGATTAAAGCATGTCCAAACAAAACATGAGTTAAGAAATGAAAAAATGAAACCCGGTACAAGGGGAATGCATTCAACTGGAAATTAACAAAAAACCATTGAGGACAAAACATTGGATTAGGTAAAGAAACTCTGAAACAAGGATACTTTCTATGGTTCCATGTATATTTCATGATCCTCAAAGACGAGATTGGGACTTAACCAGAAATCACATTTTACTTCATCTTCAGCAAGGTAAGACAAGTTTGGGATTTAACCAGAAATCACTTTTTACTTCATGTTCACCAAGGAAAGACAAGTTTGGGACTTAATCAAAAATCACTTTTTACTTCGTGTTCACCAAGGCAAGGTTGGGGATTTACTAGAACTGTTATGATTGGTTGAGAGTTATGATGATGAGATTTAGTTGAGAGCTTACATCAACATTGCATTCAAATAAATTGGATTCAACTAACATGCTTTTAGCATTTTTTGACAAAATTTTAAGTACCTTAATATTGGCCATTGATGTCCTTGAGACATCCTTAACGACCTGAGATAAACCGAGGGATCCCTAGTTGTCCCATGGAAGGCTAGATGCTTCCAAGAGCCCCATTGGCATTCAACTTAAAATATAAAATTGAAAAAGAGAAGTTTTGGCTTGCAACTTAATTTTTTTTACTACAACCTGTTGGGTGCAAGAGAATAGGGTAACCTTATGATCTAGATACTTGCACTAGCTTCAGCAAGATGGTTGTATTTCAGTGAAGTCTTACATCAAATTTTTGTCCTACATAGAAAATTAAAAGACTTAAAAATTCACTATCCGCCCTCCTAACTCTTGTCATTCCTTTTCCACTTCCCCTTAAATTTTGGCCCTAGTCCCCAACTGTATCGAAGCATGTCCCTATGTCCCTCCATTATTGAACCTTGGTGAGAATATAGGATGTTCCACCATTACATGAGCTTAGATTTACTTAGGATAGACTCTAGTCTTTTAGAGCAATTGTAAAATCTCCTTCATTCCCTGTTCCACCATGAGTTGTTTTGAAATTTGAATAATAGCACAAATTTATTGCAATCATAGTAATGGATCTCTCACTTGATAAATGTCTACAATAGACCCATTGATCTTTTGTTCACAATGAAGGTGTAACATGATACTAGCTGTTACAAAATAGTGTTTTCAAAGTCTAAAGAATGAGAGCTAACTTGGCTATATTGATTGCTTAGAAAATCCATGCGATTTGAATTCCATCATTGTGAGTCTCATGTAATCAAAAAATATAAAGGCGTTAATTTTTTCTAGAGCTATATAATTAAGAATATCATTGATACATGACTTAATCTATGAATCCATAACACTATCTTCTGATTGTTGTTTGTGCCTTGTTAAGACTTTCAAAGAACCATGAACTAACTGCCAAGTTACAAAATAGAGCATTGTTCTAATTTTACGCATATGATTCATAATTCTTTGCTATGAGGAAACACACTGAGATGAAGGACCAGGTAAATACCTATCACGATGAACAAAAACCCTGGTAATTATTCACCACCAAAGCCTTACGTGGCACCTTCCGAGCGGGTTGGGATAACCGTAACAAATTCTAGTTTCTGCTTCTCTAAATAGGCGGCTCCACCACCGGCTCATGAACCAGACAAGTAACAAAACTCTGATTTTAACCCAATGCATATATGGGCAAATGCCATACAATTTTTACTAGGTGGGAGGGCCAAAATTCTCTCAAAAATCCCCTTGTTCTTTGGAAATCATGAAAAGAGAATATTGTAGCTACCTAGTGCCCATACCACAAAATTGGGGCGAATTAAACCATAAACCCCTATTTTACCAAATGGCAGGGCGAAGAAGCTATCAAAAATTCCCATACTTCTAGAAATTTGGCCAATGGAAGCTTGTCCTCCAAATTTCAGTGCAGAAATATATATTTTTTTCCTTTATCCCTCCTAAAAGCATGGGCTAACCTTGTACATGATTTTTCCCCTAAAATAAGTTATGGGCTAATGATATAAGTTTAAAAAAATCACTCTAATACAAAAAAATCGCCCAATAAAAAATTGGACGCCCCTTAATTTCACCCATAAGAGAAATTTTGCCCCTAAAATCATCTATGGCGGTTCTTCCAACCACATGATCGGATTCAAAAATTATCTTTTAAACTTAACAGAAAAGATTTCATCACTTCAAGTGGAGATTGGGGATGATTCGAGACATGCAGTCAAAGGTGTTGGAGAAGCCTCCCTACAACTTGATTCAGGTAAACCTCTTTCAATTAAAGATATTTTGTTTGTAGAAGGCTTGAAGAAGAATCTACTTTCCATCTTTTCTTTAGAAGATAAAGGTTTTAGAGTAGTTTTTGTGGATGGCCAAGTTATTCTATGGCCCAAAAGTTCAAGCATAGATAAATCTATTATGATTGGTGTCCAAGAGGGAGGATTGTATAAATTGAAGGGACACCAAGAACAAGCCCTTGTACATAACGGTGTGAGCTATAATGAGCTAAGGAACCGAATAATTGCTCACATAAACTACAGAGCGTTACCAGTATTTTGAAAGATGGTTACAGGTCTACCAAACACTCAGGAAGAACATGATGGAGTATGGAAAGGTTGTGCACTTGGAAAGAATGTCAAGGGAAGCTTTACTAACAGTGACATCAGGCCCAAGAGGATCTTGGACATCATACACACTGATGTATGTGGATATATGATGGTTCCATCCTTAGGAAACTTTGTATACTATGTCTTATTCATAGATGACTATTCTAGGAAGACATGGATCTACTTCTTGAAAGTGAAAGATTAAGTCTTCAACAAATTTCGGGAATTCAAGGCTTTAGTTGAAAATCTCTCTAAAAGGATGATTAAAGTCTTTATATATGATAATGGAGGTGAGTACACCTCAAAAGAGTTAGAATAATTTTGCAAAGAAGTAGGAATTAAGAGGGAGCTAACAAATCCCTGCAGCCTCCAGTAGAATAGGGTTGCAGAAAGAAAGCACAAATCCATTGTAGAAGCAGCTAAAGCAATGATCCATGACCAGGACTTACCCATGAATTTATGGGAAGAAGAATCCAGTATAACCGTGTATGTTCAAAATAGAAGTCCTCACAAGATATTGGGGAACAAGACACTTGAAGAGGTGTTCACTAGAAAGAAACCAGAAGTCGGTCACTTGAGGATTTTTGGTTGTATAGTGTTTATACATGTTCCAAAGGAAAAGAGAACGAATTTGGAACCTTCAAGAAAGAAGGGAAACTTTGTTGGATACAATGATACTTTGAAGTCTTACAGAATATACATTCCCAAGCAGAGACAGATTGAGATCGATTGGGATGTAACATTTTATGAAGAGGAAGCCTTCAAAATATCAAGGGAGTCTCACATGGATGAGGACTGAGAGGAGGAGGCTCCAAGGGATGCATTCATGGTAGACTCTACACTAGAGGAACCCATTTCAAAATTTCAGAATGAGATGGTAGAGTCATATATACCTATATATCCACCTAGAGAAGCTACAGTCACCAGGAAGAGACCAACTTGGCTCTGGAACACCTTGCAGGAAGTTGAAGGACATGCAGCTCCCAAAGGTTCTTTTAGAGAGAGAAAGAGACCACACATGTTTTCCATCTATATGGCATTGATGAGAAAAAACATTGATTCAAAACCTTCCACCTTTGAAGAAGCTGCTAAGAAGCAGGAATGGAAGGATGCCATGATGGAGGAGTATCAGTCCATCATGAAGAATGGTGTGTGGGAAGTGGTTTCGAGACTAGAAGGGAAGTCAATAGTGACCTCCAAGTGGATCTACAAGATTAAACATGCTGCATACAACAACATAGAGAATTACGAAGCAATATGTGTGGCTATAGGTTTCTCCTAGAAAGAGGGAGAAGACTATGATGAGACGTTTTCTCCAGTAGAAAAGTCACTTCCACGATGGGATGGAAATTACAGCAAATGGATGTCAATATTTTTTTATTGAATGGTGTGATTGAAGAAGAAGTGTACATAGAGTAGCTACAAAGGGTTTTTGATTCATGGGAAGGAGTCCCATGTGTGCAAACTAAAGAAGGTTTTGTATGGAATAAAGCAGACACCCATGGAATGGTATGCCAGGATAGATAGCTACCTGATGAGCTTAGGGTTTACCAAGAGTGATGTGGATCCCAAGATTTACTACAATGTTGAGAATGGTTTCCCGCTGATATTGGTTCTATATGTGGATGACATGTTTCTAACAAGAGATGAGAAGTTCATAATTGAGCGCAAGAGGGATTTCACTTCAGAGTTCGAGATGAAGGATCTAGGTTCGATGCATTATTTCTTAGGATTGTAGGTGTGGAAAAGACCAAATGAGATTTTCCTTAGCCAAAGGAAATACAACGTTGAGATCCTGCATAAATTCGGGATGATGGAATGCAAGTCCATGGACACACCTATAACGATAAATCTGAATCTCCCGAGTGATTCATATTCATATTTGGTGGATCCCACGATGTATAGATAGTTGATTGGATCCTTGATGTACCTAGTTAATACCAGGTTGTACATATTATTTGCAGTAAATACCTTAATTCAGTACATGGTTGAACCTAGACATGTACATTAGATGGCAGGAAAACATACGTTGAGGTACCTACATGGTACAATTGGATATGGATTGAGATATTTCTCAGATGGAGATGTGAAGCTACAGGGTTATACAGTCTCTGAATGGATAGGGAGTGTAATGGACCGGAAAAGAATATCCAAATGTTGCTTCAATTTGGGATCAGGTAAGATCTCATGGTTAAGCAGGAAGAAAACATCAGTGGCACTCAGTACAACATAGGAAGAGTATATCACAACTAGTGTGGAAATATGTGAAGGAGTGTGGCTTCAAAAGTTGCTCGCAGGGATATTTGATCTAGAGTTGGAGCCAACTTTGATACATTGTGACAATCAAAGTTGCGTGAAGCTTTTAGAGGATCTTGTCTTTCATGACAATTCAAAGAACATAGAGATCAAATATCATTACATATGAGACATGGTGAAAACAAGAGTTGTGGAACCCCAATACATATCCACGGATGAAAAAATAATGGACATTCTCACCAAGCCTTTGTTTAGGGTGAAGTATGAGTACTTAAGAGACAAGCTTGGTGTGATGTAGAATGCTCACCCTCGTTGAGAGGGAGGTGTGATCTTTCTCCTCCATCCGACTAACCCCTCTAGCCAAGGGTTCCCTAGATAAGTCATGTGAGGTGACTAAGGGGGTAGTGCACTACCGGATGCAAGGGAGAGAAGAAACATCAGAGTGTAGTTGTGAGACTATGACAACGATTGTGTATCACTGGATAGTAGTTGTGTGCTACTATGGTGGTTGTGTACCATTGGCAGTGATTGTGTATCACTGGATAGTAGTTGTGTGCTACTACGGTGGTTGTGTACCACTCGTAGTGATTGTGTATCACTATACAATAGATATGTGCTACTACGGTGGTTGTGTACCATTACAAATGATTATGTATCACTGGACAATAGTTGTTTGCTACTATGTTGGTTGTGTACCACTGGCAATGATTGTGTATCACTGGACAATAGTTGTGTGGTACTATGGTGGTTGTGTACCACTGTCAGTCATTGTGTATCATTGGAAAATAGTTGTGTACTACTATCACAGTGGTTGTGTACCACTGACAGTGATTGTGTATCATTGGAAAATAGTTTTGTACTACTATAGAGATGGTTGTGTACCACTAGCAGTGGTTGTGTACTATTATGGTTTGGTAGAAGGTTGGATGGCATTGTAGAAGCTATGTGCTACTAGATGATTGCCATGGAGACTACCAAATCGTTTGAGAGTAGTTGTGTGCTACTAGTTGATTGTAGCATATTCATGAAGACTATGACGGATTATTTGAGCAACTGATGGCATGGTAGTAGATGTGTGCTATTAGTTGATTGCAGAGTAGTCATTGGACTACTATATGAAGACATTGTGGGAAGATACCTCCATAGCTAAGGAGTGTTGATGTTTTGGTAGCTACGAGAGGAACTTTCCTCTATACAACCTTTCTTAGAAGAGAATAATATTCCGAGAGTCTAGGAAGACCATTGAATAGTGAAATAATACCCTAGAAGAGAATTAGTCCCATAAGGAAAAGAATAAAGTGAAATTAAGATCCCTAGAGAAGAAGTCGGCCCAACCAGGTGATTTGAAGACTATAAATAAGGGAGATGTCTAGCTCATTTGGACACATACACACTCTTACTCACTCATTGAAGAAGGAAGTGCAATTCCAAGGAGGAAAAGAAGACGTAGATTGAGGTTCTTGGTTATTTTTGGTGGTGGATTTCTCTTATGCGCTATCTCTCTGAGGAGTTGTGCTCTAGTTGTATGGTGTTGTTGTTGCTGCTGGTAGCACTATCTTATGTGCTAGCCTAGTGCTATGGTTTATTTCTTATCTATTTCTCTTGAGGAATGGTGTATGGTTGGACTATTGTGTACGAAATCTCTCTAAGAAAGGTTGGTTGGGTTTTTCCCCCATTTGGGATTTTCCCAGGATAAATCTCTTGTGTTCTTTTGTCTCTTGTTTATGCTTCTCTTATTGTTCAATACATGCTATAACTGGTAATGTTAAAGAAGTGAAAGAACATTGGTAACTCTACTGCTCTATAAATAAAGAAAAATCTAACATAATTGACTCTACAAGAAAATAGAAATTGGAGTGTCAAACGGTAAAATCAATGTTGGAGGCAATAACAGTATATTGACACTCTTCAACTTATATTCCAAAGGGAATGTTATAAATTCTAAGAAAAAAACTATTTGTGTTTATTGTCTACAGGGAAGAAAGAAATGGAAGGTATTTCCTTAGTAAAATGGAACAAAAGAGCCAAACCCAAAGAAGAGGGGGCTTAGAGATTGAAAAATATTCATCATCTTGGATAAGCTCTATAAGTTAGAGCATTTGGATGTTATTAAAAGAAGTAGGCATGTGGAACCTTGTTATGAATAAAATATATATGGATCCACTATGTGTTGGGGATTACATTATATGAATAGTAAAAACTATAGTTGGGGCTTTGATAATCTAAAAGGCATTAGTGAAACATTTTCCAATTATAGGAAAGTTGTTGTCTTGGAAGGTGGGAAATGGATCTAAAGAAAGGATATGAAGGGATCTGTTAGTAATGGGACCCGCATCTTTCTCCTTGGCCTTAAAATTTCATCCTGCTCATATATTTTTTCCTTACAGCCCATTTACATGTTTGGTTTTGAAGTCGTAGTGTTGACATTGTTATTATTGCATTTACATGTTTGGTTTTGAATTCATAGTGTTGACCTTGTTATTATTATTGCTTGGAATTGTATTTTATTTATTTTATTATGAGTTTTGATTATAAGGTGTTTTCATGGATTGATCATTTTGACCATTATTAAATTTTATTCTTCTCTTACTCCGATCATTTTCACAAAGATTTGAAAAAATTCAAATCTGCTACAAGAACATACATGTTCTTGTAGCAGATTGACAATCATCATTTTCATGTGTGAAATCCAACTCTTGGATCATGGTTATATGTGGCATGCCTCTAAAAATTCAAAAGTCGCATCAAATATTGTGACAATCATTTAGAGTAGCTCTCCACGATATGTTATCAACAGATTGTGTTTTCATATTCATGTTACACTATACTTTGTTTAGCGCTCGCGATAAAATTTTTAATGGAAGGTTACAGAGATTGGATGTGTTAGCTAAAAAATTCATATTAAAATGTTTGCAATCATAATAATAGTTTAGAGAAGCTGGTATGACTAAAAATGTAAGTTCAAGAAGCAAGTCAGTGGGTCAAAGTTAAAAACCAAAGTGCCACCCAAAATCCCATAATGAAACTGGTTCATTGATTTGCATATTTCGGGTGTCCATCTTGGAAAAAGGGAACATGGGTTTTCCTTTTAGAATCCATGAGATGGTATTACATTGTTGAGATCATGCCCAGACTGCTTCAAGATGGCCTAGATCTCCAGTCAAAAATATTTTTTATTCACGTCATTTTCCAGGAAGCAAAATTCAGGCACAATTTCTGAGCAATGGTAATGAATCTGGAAAATACAGGACATGGGTTTTTCTTAGGACGGGCCCAATTAAGTTCCCTATGAGTGGATTTTCTGAATTTTGTATTGATCCAGATTATTTCCAGAACAAAATGAGAGAAGAGATATAAAAAAGAAATGTACAGACATATCTCGGATATTCAATAATATAACATAGATTTATGAGAGATGCAACCATAAATAAAAAGATACAATAACACACGATTTTATATTAATGAGCAAAAATGTACAAAGACTGTAAAAATACAGAGTGAAAGAATCGCTAGAATGGTGGCAACTTGTCTCTAAGAAGAGATGTGATGGATACTTGCATTCACAAGAATAATCTTTACAATGAGGCTCTCAAGTAATTTTTAACATAAAGAAAATAAAAAACCCTAACCCTGAAAGATGAAAAGCCAACAATTTTGTGGACCCTGTTTTGTGTAGTTTGGTGTATCAACTTCTCGGGGGCGTAACTTTTGCATACGACCTATGTTTTAGGTGCACGATAGCCCATTAGAAAGGTATATCCAAGGAATACACATGTTGTCATCAGAAAATAAAAAACCCTAACCTTGAAAGATGAAAAGCCAACAATTTTGTGGACCCTGTTTTGTGTAGTTTGGTGTATCAACTTCCTGGGGGCATAACTTTTCCATACGACCTATGTTTTAGGTGCACGATAGCCCATTGGAAAGGTATATCCAAGGAATACACATGTTGTCGTCAGAATCTAACTTGGTCTACAATCTAACTGTGGTGAGCCCTAAAAATCCTGCTTAGGGCCTCAAAACGGCCCTGGAAGTTTGGGACCCGAAAACTATAAACAAAACTGCCAAATTGTAACTTCCAAAGTGAGCTAGTTGGAATAGTTGGGTGGCCACTAATATCCACCTAGATCAATCCTCCTTCCTCAGGAAGCAATTGTATCCATTTTGTTGATTTCCCATGGGAGAGGGGAAAGTGCTTGTTGAATCTGACTCTTGGCAAGATGATTTGCTTGTTGGAAACATCACTCTGCTTCTTTTGTCGAAGGTTCTCATGAAACTATTGTTGGCGGGGTTGAATCTGTTCAACCATTCAGGCTACATGATATGATTGTGGGAAGAAAGAATCTTTGCGCTTTACTACAATCTTATCAACCTGCTTCTATTGGATAGAAAGTGCTTGATCTGAGGTTGCCATGGTTGTAGTGTCCTTTTGTTCACCTTTTGAATGGATTCTGAAGAAGTTGAATTTTGTAGTATGAGATACTACCTTCCGACACTGTTTAGGTTAGAAAGTAGTCGGAATTACCTTTGGTATTTTGTAGACATGACCTCCCAGAGTAACAATGACACTATGGGGTCAAAACTCATAAATGGCATGGCGCTTCCACATATATGGCTGGCCCAAGATAACATCACATACATCCAGTAGGGAAACATCACATAATAACTCATCCTTGAAGGGTTGGATGTCGTATGACAATCAACACTGTTGGCTGACACAAATATCTCATCCTTAACGAAGCCACTCGATGTTGTATGGTTGCGGGTGTGGTGTTGTCAAAAATACCAACTGTTTGATGATCTCTATTGAGATGGGGTTCCTTTGTCTTCCACTATCAACAAATAAAATGAAATGGGATCCCCTTCACCCATATCTGTGAATGAAAATGGCGCTCCCACCCTTCAATATCTATTGGTTCTTCTGGTTGAATTGTTGCGGTCATGATAATAGTAGTGGGGTGTGCGTCGATGATTTGTATTTTACCAATATTTTTAGAATCAAATTCTGAATCAGGGTTCGGCTCCTTGTCTTTGATCTCGACCACCAATGACTTTTTTGAGGCACATTCATCGATTTTGTGCTAGGGGCTTTTGTGGAAATCACACCATTTTCCAGAGTCCTTCTTCATATTCCTGTGACCCTTCTTTTCCTGTGGCTTAGAATGGTTTTCAGGAGGTTGTTTGTTAGGGCCATCTTTATCATACTTTGGTTGTTACAGATTTTCAGATTCGAACTCTCGTTTGTTCTGGTACTTAAATTTCTGCTCGATTTTAACAACATATCGATAAGCAACACCAAGTGATGAGATGTCCAGAAAATCCATTTCAGTATGGATGTATCTGTGTAAAACCCTATGGTATTTCAGAACTAAATGTCGCTTAGAGTCTTTGGTACCCAACTTGGTGCGCAAGGTATGAAAGGTATTAGTGAACTCTCACACTGTTTGGCCCCCCTCTTTGCGCGGTGTGGTCCATATCATGTACTGGTCTTCATAGTTGTCAATAGGGTAATATTGTTCCTTGACTGCATAAACAAAAAAATCCTAGGTGGGCTCGACCCCATATATTCCAGACACCTAGGTGGATCTTCTCTCCTAGTAAGTTTCCCACCAATGTTTGACATGGGGGAGAGCCTTAAGGAGTGTGAAGCTGTTCTTTTTCCTGTCGGATAAATTATGAACAGAGAAATAACCTTCTATCAAATTTAACCATTTTTCTAGGGCATCTGTATCTATCTGTCCTTCAAATATGGGAATATAAAAATTAACTTGTACCTTGAAAGGCGAGGTGCTTCCAAAGTGGTCGCTTGATGAGGATGCGTTTGTTTCTATCACTAGGAATTGAAGGATGTGGGAAAAATTCTCCATCATTTCTTCCCTCTATCGCGTGAGGGCTTGCTCAAGCAACATACGAATAGAATATTATGCTCCGTCGTTTTTATTTTCTTCCTCCATGGAGGGTTTCTTCAACATGCGAGAGCGATTTTTCTCAAGAGAGACAAGTTGAGACCTAACTTGCTATACTTGGACCTCGTCAAGGACATGCACTGAAAAACGATCAAGAGAAGCCTGCTCTGATACTACTGATCCAGATGATTTTCAGCACGAAATGAGAGTGGAGATATAATAAATAAATGTACAGAGATATCTCGGATATCCAATAATATAACATAAATGTATCATAGATGCAACCATAAAAATAGAGATACAATAATACATGATTTTTTTTCATGAGCGAAAATGTGTAAAGACTGTAAAAATACAAAGTGAAAGACCTGCTAGAATGGTGGAAGCCTATCTCTGAGAAGAGATGTGGTGGTTAGTAACATTCACAAGAATATGTTTTACAATGAGGTTCTCAAGGCCTTTTTAACATAAAGAAAATCCAAAACGCCAACCCCAGAAGATGAAAAGCCAACAGCTTTGTGGACCTTGTTTTGGGTAGTTTGCTGCATCAACTTCCCAGGGGCGTAACTTTTGCATATGACCTCCATTTTAAGCGCACGATAACCTATTGGAAAGTTCTATCCGAGGAATACACATGTTGTTGTCAGACTTTGACTTCATCTATAGTTTGACTATTGATGCAGGAGCAACTCAAGCGAGCCAGCGCGGAGGCAACGGACAGTTGGAAAAGCGTCTAGCACAAAATTTTGTAATATCTTGAACCATTAATGAAACATCAAGTGGAGGTGCACTTGTATAATGTAAACGGACCTTGAGCAATTTTCTCTCGTCCTTAGCAAGTAGAAGGCATTTATAGTAGTTAATGCAAGTAGATAGAATTGAATTTTAGATTAGACAATTTTAGAGCGCAAGAGGGAAACGGGATATAGACACCCTCATTGTGCATTGTAACATTAGTGTATGAAGAGCATAGAGGAGAAGCAAAGAGCTATGTAGCAGACTCCATGCACAAAAGTTCTGAATTAATACAAAGGAAGTTGTGATTCAGACTCATGGTGTCCATATATTCTCTATGTATGCATCTTTGAATATTATGCTCATGAATGTTTTACTCTTTCTGTCATGCAATTTCTTTTATGCTATGTATGAATGATTTCTTGTTGAATGTTTGAAATCTGAGAGGAAAGAGGAGAGGAATGAGTTTCAATTGTTTCTCTATTTGAGCAAGAGTTCCTGCAAGGACTGCAGTTGAATTGTCCGCAAGGAGTGCGTCGACAAGGTGTTCAGAGGATTGTCTTTGAAATCTCAGGAGAGAAAGATTTTGTTCTCATTTCCACAGAAGTGCAGTTGGGCACAGGAGTCGTGCAAGGAGTGCGCAGGCCAAGTGAAGCCTCAAGGTTGAGAACCTGAGTGAAGTATTTAGAGACTGTTGTTGCAGGCGTGCGCAGAGTCGAAGGATTCCAAGACCTGGAGTGTTTGAAAGTCTTCCACAAGGAGTGCGTGCAAGGGTTTTTCTAAAAGATGTAGAGTCGTGGAAAGTTTAGAAGGATTTGAACCTTCGAAGGAGTCGAAGGAAGGCATAGTGACATCGGACCACATGAGAATGAGTTCTCGAGGAAAGGACGGACGATCGAAATTCTCTGAAGAGAATTCGCGAAGTCTTGTGAGCCGTCAGATCTCCCGAAGGGGCAAGGGAGTTACTGCGAGTATTCCTAAAGGTTCCAAGCTCAGGAGGAGTAAAACCGTAGATCCAAGCCACAAGGGCCATTGGATTTACGTGTGGATTTCTATATCGGGTTTTCGTAGGAGGAAGTCCCGTAACTTTGCAACGGGAATCGAGAAATCGTGAGACACGAAATCTCGAAGGCTAAGAGAATGGTGTGGGGCCACAAGAGTCAGTGAAGCGAACAAGTGGCGCACTATTGACACGGAGTCAAACTCCATTGACCATTTCGAAGTTTCGGGGAGTGAAGTTATGAATCCTTTGCATTAGGATTCCCGATATCGCGAAGTCCGATGTCCCGATGGAATAAAGGGGCGTTGAAAGGTCAACCTTGTGAGCGTGTCAGAATTTCGAAACATCGGGTTTTGGGAATCGTGGGAACAAGTTGTTGGACACCACGACCGCTAAAATCGCGACAAGGAAAAGCCCGAAAGAGAAGAGGATGAGTCAACATTGACTAGTTTCGTGTTTCGAAGATTTGAAAGACGAGCGCATGCCCAACGGATTCGCGAAAGCATGAAAGTCCGATCCTCTAAAGTATAAAGGGGATTTCTCCAAGTTAAGAGTGGGTGCAGATTTCCCGAAAAGGAAATAGAAGAGCTATTGCTGAGAGATCTTTGGGCCACTGTTAAGGGAAAGATCTTGTGTTGACGTGGACCTTCCGACCTGCGGGTTTAAGAGGTAGCTGCATCGACATCAACTATGGTGAGCCCTAAAAATGTGTTTTAGGGCCTCCAAACGGCCCCGAAAGTTTGGGACCCGAAAACTAGAAACAAAACTACCAAAGTGAGACAGTTGGAATAGGTGGGTAGCCACTGATATTCACTTGGATCATGCATGATTTAGGAGAAATATACATTTTTAAAAAATGATTCAACCCATAATTTATGTTGCAGCCAACTCTCAAATTCCCAGTGAATCAACACTAGTTTAAATTGTTGTCAGTTATTAATTACATGAACACATGGACTACTAGATAGTATCGGGTTGGTATACAAGGTTTGGTATGACGACAAAAATAACATTGCAAAGTCATGAAAACATTTTTGAAAATATTGTACATGACTCTTTTTCAGAACATATAGGGTATGATTATGTTTTGAAACATGTCATGGAAAGCTCAGAAGTAGGAGAATATTTGCAAATCTTGATTCAAAATCCTCTTACCAGATGAGAATCTCATTGCAGAGAAAGATTGAGAAACTCAATCAAAAGCATAAGAAAGTATATAAATTTTAAAAGGAGATTTCTAAGTTTACAAAGATCTGAACATAACAGTTATTATTATAAGGAATCGAATGCAAAGCCACTAGAAATCTTCAAGGAAAATTTGAATTCAATGTTGTTGATCAACAAGTCCAAGTAGGAAATTCAAGTTCAACTCCTTTTTTACTTATTTTTGTATACACATATGCTATGTAAGCAATTTGATTAGTTGCATAGGCATATATTTGGAGATTTTCTCTCATCCAGAGTATTTTTCTCCTAAAATTCTGCTACTTAGTTTTGACTTTTAAGTAGATGATTCAAACTGTATGACCAAGGGTCAATATGTAACTACTTAGAACTAAATTTTTGGATCTAGATTCAAAAAGATTCAACCTCTTGTTTTGTATAAAAGAGGGAGTATTTGTTGTAAAAGAAGGCAGAGTATTTTGGGAGGAATTCAAGAACATATAGTTTGGAGACTATAAATTTTGGAATGAGAACTTTCTGCACTCAATGTTATTATCTTTCTGATGATCAGAGTTCTCTTTTCATGCTTTATTTCTTGTCTTTTCATTTTAATGTGTTTTCAATTTTCTTTGGAAAGCATTGAGGATTGTCCTTGTAAATTTTGATAACCAGTAAAAAATTTACTGCTATTGTCTCATTTTCAAGGATACATTTAAATGAAACTTTCATGTTTTGAATATTATTTGCAACCTGAAATATTTCTCTACAAGCAAATTGATAGTATGCTTGTGATTTCCTTTCTCTTCGTTCTCTTTTTATCTATCTAATCCATTTGATTGAAACCATTGACTAAGCATATTGTTATTGTAAACATGTTGTTACACTTATGTCAGATCTATCCTTTTGTCTTCTACCCTATTACTAGACCTTCATTCATTTCAAAACTACCTTTTAAACCAAAAACAAACAATTGCAACAAATCCGAGGTTCCCTAGCTTTCCCTTTAGTAGTCAAGTGCAACTTTAGGGACTAACATCTTTTGGAGCCATTGATATGGAATATAGTAACGAAGCATCTTTCCCTGGGAGAACGACAACAATGAGATCTGTTTTTTTATGGTGAACAAAAGCCAAACACATTTAGAATGCAGATCATTCACTTGATGACTCCATGGTTAAATAATACAGTGGTGACTCCACAATTTCAAGAAGTCATATTTTCAGATGGAAGTCATCTTGGATCGTAGGTTTTCTCCTTTTAATTTCTCTCCAGTTCTTGGTTTTCCAAATGTTGTTCCTACTATAGATGAGTAGGGTGATTACTTTTCCATATTTAGAGAAGATAGAGATGATAACCCTGTAGATCATTTACTTGAATTTGATTAAATCATCCCTTAGTTGGGTATACATCACGAGGATTTCTTAATGAAAATTTTCATGTACTCATTATAGGGAGAGGCACAAGAATGGTTCAGATCCTTATTGCCTTCTAGTATATCTTATTTAAAATATTTTAATGTTTCCTTTCATAATAATTGAAAGAAATATTTTTCTGATGAGTACCTTTTTGAACACTGTTGTGAGGAATTTGAGCTTCATATTCAACATTCAATTATCAATTTTTCTTGTAATATGGATGAAAAATAAATTGTTGTCAAAAGAGATATTTTTGTTGAAGAAGTTGAGAAAGATCCAATCACACATGAGTTTTATCCAAATTCATCTATCCATGAGGATGATGTTGGTCATTATATTGATGATCAAATGGATGATAATCACGCTTTAGATGCTTTAGCCAATTTATCAAATGTTTCAAATAGTTGTCGTTATGATGAATTTATAACTATAAATGATGATGAGGATCAGGATGTCCATATTCAGTCATTCTTGTCGGAGCATCATGAAATGTGGGTTTCTGAAGTTTAATCTTCAGAATTTTTTTATGATCATCTTATTTTTTATGAGTGCCCAGATGATAAAGATCAAATTTCTACATTATCCTTCGTTGTTTTGGGTAGTAGGAAAGATCTGATTTATGATAGTTATGGATTTGACTCTTGTGAAGGAAGTGAAAAGTATTATGATGAGCCGATATTAGTTGTAACAACTAAATATGAAAAGAATTTATTGGAACAACCACCAACATTTCTTTTTCAAGTAGAAGCAGATCAGAAATTTCCATGGATTATCAAGTTTGCTTCTACCATTCTTGAACCTAGATCTGTCGGAGACATCACACAAAATGTGGTCAACAATAGCAGTCGTTGATAAATGAGGGTTAAAAACACACATTTGTGGCTCATTCCTTTTAAACAACATGGAGAGGTACTCTCTTATCATTTTTATGATCCGGTGGTTTATTATATGGAAGCTTTTATAAGCTCAAGTTATGTATCTTTCAGTTGTAAGTACAAGTTTCAGGTTTACAATGATATGCTCATAGATGCTCCAATTTTTATTTTCCTTAAACATATTCAAGCAATTCAAATATTAATCTAGTTTTTAGCCTGGTTGCATTGGAAGCATGACTTCACATGAGAAGTAGAGTTAAATTGATTAGATTAGGAGATATATATAAATAATCTCTTCTTTGAGCAAGTTTATTGCAGTTTTAAGTTTGCAGTGTGAAAATAATCTTTGGTTTTCAGTATGACAGGGTATGCAGTAGATTAGTTCATAAAGGACTCCATAGCCCAATGGAGGCACTGCTGCAAAACAGTTTTGTTTTTCATATTGTTGGACAGTTTGGTTTGCAGTATGTTTTTTTTCCTGTGTGGATTTCTCAACAGGGATGTACAAACTATTGTATTGAGACATGTTGTAGTGGTGAATGAAGGAATAATGGTTTTTTGTTCTTAGCACCTCACAAGGAAGTGATATCCCCAAATGAAGCCAATGTTAGTAATGGGACCCACACCTTTCTCATTGGTCTTAAAATTTCATCCTATTCATATAGTCTTTCCTTGCAATCCATTTACCTGTTTGGTTTTGAAGTCATAGTGTTGACCTTGTTATTATTTTTTATTGGAATTATCTTTTCTTTATTTTCTTATGAGTTTTGATTATAAGGTGTTCTCATTGATTGATCATTTTGATCATCATTAAGGTTTATTATTCTCTTACTCTAGTCATTTTTACAAAGATTTGAAAAAAATCAGATCTGCTACAAGAACAAACTCGTTCTTGTCGCAGATTGACAATCATCATTTTCATGTGTCAAATCTAACTCTTGGATCATGGTTATACATGGCATGACTCTAAAAATTCAAAAGTCGCATCAAAGATTGTGATAATCATTCATAGTATCTCTCCACGATATTCGATCAACAAATTGTGTTTTCATATTCATGTTACACTATACTCTATTTAGAGCTCGTGATGGAATTGTTAATGGAAGGTTACAGTGATTGGATGTGTTAGCTAAAAAAATCATATTGAAATATTTTCAATCATAATAATAGTTTAGAGCAGCTAGTATGGCTAAAACTGTAAGCTCAAGAACCAAGTTAGTGAGTCAAAGTTAAAAACCAAAGTGCTACCCAAAATCCCTAGTATGTGATCCATTTGATTGAAACCATTGACTAAGCATATTGTTATTGTAAACTTGTTATAACACTTATGCCAGACTATCCTTCTGTCTTCTACCGTATTACCAGACCTTCATTCATTTCAAAACTACATTTTAAACCAAAAAAAAACAATTGTAATAACTCTGAGGTGCCCTAACTTTCCCTTTAGCATTCAAGTGCAACTTTATGGACTAATAGGATCCATGGGTGAGATGGAATGGAAATTTCAGATTTCTTGAGCCACTCACTAATTCATTAAATACAAAAGGTATATGATATCTATAGAGATAAAAGACTTTAATTATACATCTATCCGAAATCAAGGTTGTAAGGAAACAAGTAGAATTGGTTTGCAATGGAAAGAAGAAAAATGTTAGACTCATTTTGACCAAAAGTTGAGATAGAGTGCCATCAAATTAAGGGAGAAGGGGGATGAGATTGTTCAAAAGGATCATAAGGAAGATACATTACATAATTAGGATTTTAAGCAATTTTTTTAAGAAAAGAAATAAATTGATTAGAAGTGGTTGTCATAACAGCTCTTAATCAATTGTATTGTTGTTGGTCAAGCATCCTAGGCAACATGTCCACAACAAACCACATGTAATTTTGTCCAAATTATATTAATATATTTAAATAATTTATTAAACAAATCACAATCTTAAAATTAAGTTAATGAATAAGAGTAATGTTTCGAATGAAAAACACATGCTTTCATAATCCAAGTTGACATATATTCTCATTCTTTTATTATTATTCCTCGACGACAATTCAACCATGGTAACCCCTTCAAGGTATAATTTCATTTTAATATTAAAAATGAGATGAATAAGATAACCATGAAGTTTCATATCAACAAAACATTCTATTTCATTTAGCAAAGATATTCCCAATCCAACAAGTTATTATACTATTATTGTTATAACAAGATATTCCCAATGTAACCATTTTAACGTAGCGTTTCATAATGCAATAACAAGTCCCTTGGATGGCAACAATTTTAACGTAGAGTTTCATTTTCATCCTAGTAAAAGGAGACGATCATGACGTAGAAATCATTGTTCATTTATTTCATAATGGCATTATTATTAAGAAAATATTAAAATAAAAAAAAAAATAACGAAAAGTGAATATAAATTTATTTTTAAAAATAATATTTAAAATTATTAATTAACATTTTTAAATATATACATTCTTAATATATTAAAAAAAATATAATAGTATAAAAATATTCAGTGATAGCTAAATTATTAAGGAATGATGGAAAATATCATTTTGCATAATAATGATACTATTAAAAATATCATCAAATCAAAATTTAAGGAGAAAATGTGGTGTGATAAAGAGTTAGAGGAAAAAAGAAAATTAAGGTAGTATAAGGATGTAATCAATCTAATCTAGAAGATCAAAATTATCTATGGGTTTTGACCATGGGATGAAAGAGTGTGTCACCTTTGTGACACTAAGAAAGTTGAAGATGAAAAACACTTTCTCTTAGATTGTCCAGCCTATACCCACATTATATCTCATTTTCAAAATATTTTTCACACTACCAACCTTCCTAACCTCTTAACTCAACAAAACTATGGTGATCCTGGAAAGCTTATCTTAATGTTTTAATCACTTACCCTCTTAAGATCCCATAGACCAATTCTATCTTAGTAGATGTTAATCATCATCTTCATATAAATATTAATAATTAAAATAAAAAAATAATTAATATTGTAAAGATTTTAAAATTTATTTTAAATATCAACTTCAAAATAAAGAAAAGTAGTTAGATTTTTCTATACTTTATAAAAAAAAACTAAAAACAAATATTATAAGAAAAAAAATATATCAAATAAATTATATCATCTATTAAATATATCTCATATATATTTAATAGATGACATTTCTCATATATCTTAATGTTTTAATCACTTACCTTCATATAGACCAATTTTATCTTAGTTGTTAACCATCATCATATAAATATTAATAATTAAAATAAAAAAATAATTAATATTATCAAAATTTTAGAATTTATTTTAAAAATCAATTTCAAAATAAAGAAAAATAGTTAAATTTTTGTATACTTTATAAAAAAACAAATATTATAAGAAAAAAAAAATCAAATAAATTATATCATCTATTAAATATATCTCATATAAAATTCTATGTTTTAAATATTAATTATTTTTTTTTAATTAAAATAGTCAATAAAGTAATAAATAATATAAATAATATAAGGAAAAACAATGATATATTTTCTATATTAAATTTTATATCTTTATATAAAAAAATATTTTAAATATTAATCTATACATTTTAATTAAAACAAGTAATAAATATCATAAGAAATAACAATATCAAATAAATCTTATCATGATTGACATTCATTAAAATCATTAATTACTTAAATTTATATGTGTGTGTGTGCCTGTATGGCGGAATCAACAACTAGTTAGGCACGTACTCACGTTACACGTGGCTGTGTCATCCAACTACTACCACTATAACCTCCAGGTGTACCTACGATGCCCCTTACGAGGCACACATTGTAAGTCGGGGGGATTTGAACTATAGAACTTCATATTCATGACACTAAAAAGAAAATGATCTGTTAATTTTTTTTTACTATTTTGATATTTAAATATTAAGTAATAAATTTAATAAAAATAACGAATAGTATTTTTAATATTAATTAATAGATTTTAATAAAAATAAATAAAAAAACATCAAATGAATTGTGGCATCAATCAAATCTATCTCATACATAATATTATGTTTCAAATATTGATTAATATCATGTTTTAAACATTAATTGATACTAAGTGTTTGTTAGATTACTGAGAGGGGGTGAATCAGTGATAGAGCAATTTAATCATTTTTAACCATATAATGCAAGTGTTATATTAGTGTAGTATTATCATCCAATAATTGCAGAGTAAATAAATAATGAACAAATGAGCAATCATACAAATACAAATACACAGTACACCCGTGTTTTTACATGGAAACCCAAAGCAGGAGAAAACCACAGAATATTTTTTCTTATATGTCTTGAAGAATTACATTCAGTGGAAGCATCAACTTCCTCTGTTTTCCAACTGCAACTGGAAGGAGGCTCCAACCCCCTAGCTTCTTAGGATACAACCTCAGAGAAGCTCCAACTCCCCAATTCCCTGGCTACAACCAAAAGGAGGCTAAAACCCCCTAAGTTCTTCGGTTACAACCGGAAGGTGGCTACAACCACTTGTCCTTGCCTTGTCCAACCGCCCTGAAATATAAATGTCAAATGTAGACAACCTATTACTATCATTGAATCAACCATTTCCACTGTCAACTTGTCACTACCAACATGTACCAATAACCTATAACAACATGCACCAAACAACATGTACCAATAACTTGAACCAACATGTACCATGCATCAACTATGCATCAACCTTGACTCATCAAGATGTACCAACATCATCAACTATACACCTCATGTATGTGTTAACTCATCAAATATACATTTCATGTGTGTATCAGCTCATCAACTATACACCTCATGTATGTGCCAATTCGTCAACTACTTGTCTCAACCATGTACCTAAACCATATACCAAAGACATACACCAATATAATCATCAAAAGTTATCTAACAATTCATCACTCTATCCATAAAACAAATACCATAAACCCTTACATCAAACCATGTGCCACAACCTCACTGTTATGTAGCCTCAAGCTAAACCAACAACTTCAGCAACACATCACAACCAAAAGACCAATAACCATATGTCAAATACCAACAACAAAATACCAACTGTATCCCTCAACAAATATGATATATGCAGCAATACTGAACATCCAATACCATCTCAAGAGATAAACCCTAGCTCACAAAACTTATCTCAAATAAGATGTGTCATATCTCTCATAAATAGACCCCAACCATGTTGTTGCCACTATTTTTCTGCCGCATGTTTTTGGCAACACTCTGATGCAATATTGAAATCATGTCATGCAATATTGAATTCATATCACTCATGCTCCCCATGTGACCATCACTCCCCCTGGAACCATTCCTCTGTGTTATGCATCTGATAAATCTCCCCCCCTTTATCATCAATGGAAAATGTATCTTTACATCCGGGGCTACTCCCCCTAACTGAATTATCCTTGGGGATACTCCCCTTGATTGAACTCTTCCTGAAACTGATCTCTTGACCTGAACTATCCTCTTTATGGTTCTTCCTCATGTAAATTTAAGACATATAAGATAAGCACTCATTTTGGAGTAGAAATTACTCTGAGTCTCTGGCGAAGATACCCAAAGGCTTCCCGTGGAAGTGATTTTGTAAATATGTCTGCCACTTGTTCTTTTATGCCCACATATCCAACTCTGATGTTCTTTTGTGCCCACATATTCAACTCTGATGTTCTTTTCCGAAAACTGTTACCATAGAAAGTGATACTTTATTGGAATGTGTTTCATCTTCGAGTGCATCACCGGGTTCTTTAATATACTGATGGCATTTTTATTATCACAATAGATTGCAATGGGCTCATCATGTTCAACCTATATATCTGTCAGAATTTGTTTCATCCATATAACCCGTGTACAACATGTTGTTGTTGCAATATACTCTACCTCGGTTGTAGATAAGGATATTGATGATTATTTCTTGCTTAACCATGATACTAAATACTCATCCAAGTAGAACATTGCTCCACTAGTGCTTCGTCAATCATCAATGCAACCTGTCCAATTTGCATCTATGTAGGCAATAAGTGATAGATCCTTTCTTTTTTGATACCATAATCCAAACTCTTATGTTCCTTTGAGACATCTAAAAATCATCTTCCCTGCTAATACATGTGATTCCTTTGGTGCCACTTGAAATCATGTCACCTGTCCAACTTCCTGCATTACATCTAGTATGGATGCTTTCACATATAGTAAGCTACCAATCATTGACATGTATTGTCTCTGGTATGTAGACTTTGAATCATCATATTTTCTCAACTTGCAACTGGTTTGCATAGGAGTGGTAACTAGTTTTCAATATTCCATTCCGAGCGTCTTTAGAATTTATCTTATATACTTAGTTTGAGAAATAAAAATTCATTGGTTTCTTTGACGTATCTAAAGACCCAGAAAGAAGGATAGTTCTCTAAGTAATGACATTTCAAATTCATTATGCATATCCTTTACAAATTTCTTGATGTAGAGGTTGTTGTATGCACTTCATTTTCTGAACCATGCATGATATAAATATTTATCCAATCTAGAGTACCATGCTCTAGGAGCATGTTTTAGACCATACAAGACCTTCTTCAATTTTCACACATAATCTGCGTTCTCTGACAACAGAAATCCTTATGGTTTTTCAATGAATACTTCTTCTTCAAGTTCCCCATTCAGAAAGGTTGATTTCACGTCCATATAATACACTTTAATATTCTTAGAGCATGCATAAGCTAGGATCAATCAGATTGCTTCCATTCTGGCAACTGGAGAAAATGTCTCTTCAAAGTCGATTCCTTCAACTTGTGTGTATCCTTTACATACCAATCTAGATTTGTTCCTTCTAACTTGTCCATCTTCATTCAATTTATTTATGAATACCCACTTTGTGTCAATCAAATTCTTATTCTTTAGTCTTGGAACCAATTCCCAAGTGTCATTCTTCTCTATTTGATCCAATTCTTTATCCATGGCCTTATTCCAAAATTCATCCTTGCTGGCCTCTTCAAAACTTTTTGGTTCAATCGTAGATGAGAGTGCTAGGTGTGTTTGTTCTGGTGAACAAATTCTTCTTCTAGTCTCAACTCCTGCATATTTGTTTCCAATAATCTGATCTGAAGGATGATTCTTATGTACTCGTTTGCTATGTGTCTTTGAAGGCACTTGTTGAACTTGCTCTTCTACTTCTATCTGATCATCTTCATCTTCCCCTTCTATTTCTTCTTCATCTTTTGCTTCTTCTTCGTAAAGTTGTTCCATTGATTCATTTTCTTCTTCCTTTAATTTGCATCCACCTGTTTCATCAATTGTTACATTAATGTTTTCCACAACTTTGTTCAACCTCAAACTGTAACATTTTTATGTTTTCCTTGTACTTGAATAACCCACAAGTACTCTTTTGTCCACACAAGAGTCAAACTTTCTCATTATTCCATATTCTCTTTTGATGTAGCATTTGCTTCCAAATACTCTGAAGTGCTTCACATTTGTTGGTCTTCCTTTCCATAGCTCGTAGGGAGTTTTGTCAATGTTGTTTCTGAGCATTACTATGTTTTGAATGTGAACCGTTGTATGCACTGCATGTGTCCAAAAAATATATGTCAATTGGGAATCCATAAGCATTGTTCGAGCCATTTCATATGTAATTTCCATCCATTATGATAATGTTCATTTGTCTCTGAACCATGTTTTGAACCAATCTATGAATCCATGCTCTCGTCCACACTGTAAAAGACTCTACTTGCGTAATTGTCCGTAATGCTGACCCATTTATCACTATACTATCATGAAGTCTTGATTAATCCATCAAATTGTACTTTTGCTAACTGATTTCTCTGGATCTATCTTCTGAAACTCTGCAAGTTGCTCGAAGATGGTTCTTTGGTCTATCACAGTTATCGCATAGACTCCCCCTGTCTAATATTCATATTAACTAAGAATCTCTAAGCCGGATGGATCATAACAATTCTTGCTTTGATGTGTATTCATCATCATCTTCATTGGTAGATTCACCATCTCTCTGACCTCTGACTTCTTTCTTTCTGTCTGTTGATTCATCTTTCACTACAATTCTTGAAAATGCAATCTCTTGAACATGTTCCTTATTTACATGTCCTTCTTTTCTTTTAGCTATTTTCCAAACCTTTATGTATCTGACATCTTTCTTTTTCTCTATAGAATTTTAATCATCTCGTTTTATTGCCAATCTTGCGATCTCTAGGACCTGGTATTTTTTCACCTGTTCTTCGTGTTTTCTTATCCACACTTTATTACATCTGATATCAATGTTCGCTTTCATGGAAGTATCAATCATGCTTCTACAATCACTAGCTATGTGTCCATAGTTATGACATTTATAACATTCAATGTTACATGGGGCCACATAGAAATTTATTTCATGAACATTTCTTTTATAATCACTGCAATCTGCAACCTTATGTCCAAAGTTAGTACAATAAAAACAATGACCATAAAATAAATTTGTATACTTGGGAGTGAATGATGTTCTTTGTGGCATAGTCCTTCTAAATTTTTGCTTTGACTGATCATGTTCATGATTGAAGCTTCTTTGTGGCTTGAACATGGATGGTCTTCTTGAAGATGTATCTTCAATAGTTTTCTTAGATTTTGGTTGACCATGATTGCTTCCTTTGAGTACTTCTACATAACTCTTTCTAGTTTTTTTCATTCTTTTTTTCTAGCAACCTAGAGTGCTTCTCTTCATTCTCTATAACTGATGTGGATGTTTCTGTCTCTTCAACGTTCTTGTTAAGCTTGACGATTTTACCTCTCATTGTGACAAATTCTTCTTCAATCTTCTCAACCTCTTCTTATTTTTTCATTATCTGAGACTTCGTGACTTCTTCAGTTCTTTTCGCTTCTTAAGGATGAATTTTTAATGTGATTATTTCTTCTTCAAGTCCTTTCTCTTATTGACTAAACTCTACCTCAAGTTGGTTTAAATCGTTAGTTATTTTCTTAGGATGATTTGTCAATATCTTCTCTCTCATTTATGTTTCTTCCTTCTGTGCTTCTATGTTGGCTTCCAAATACTAATTTTGATATTCAAGATTTTATTCGATCTTTCTAGCTTCTTCTAGCTGAGTTCTTAAGTTCTTGATGACCTGTTGGGCTTCTTCAAAAATCTGAACACTTTCTTTTTGTTTTATCAGTTTTTTCTTGAGTGACTTGTTTTCTTCTCTTAGTTCATCTAAAGCACTAATCAATTCTCTAGTGATTATGTACTCTTCATCTTCTGAATTTGTTTAACATGGTGAACATAATTCTTCTTGATCTATATCTGCATCTTCTTTGAAATTTTATGAATCTGCGATGGGTGAATAATATATGTCATGTAGCTTATCCCAAAGTTCTTTGGCTAATGAACATTTACCAACATTTCCTCTTACTGGATTAGGTAATCCTTCCCAGATGAAATCCATTGTTATTTTGTTATTCTTCTTCAATTCATTCTTGGTTGCAGTCTTTGTCCTTTTTGAACTATCATATCTTGTAACAAATGATAGCCAAATATAATGTCTCTCTGCCTATAAAAATACTTTCATCCTTTTGCTCCACATCTCATACTTAAAACCATTATGACCATTAAAAATTGGTACTCCATTCTGAGAAGAATCCACGATCTCCTTCCAATGGTTAAATTGTTTCCTGAAGGAACTGACTCTCATACCAATTGTTAGATTACTGAGAGGGGGGGTGAATCAATAATAGAGAAATTTACTCTTTTTTAACCATATAATGCAAGTGTTATATCAATGTAGCATTATCATCCAATAATTGAAGTGTAAATAAACAATGAAAAAATGAGCAATCATACACATACACAGTACACCAGTGTTCTTACATGGAAACCCAAAGGGGGAAAAAACCATGGAATGTTTTTTCTTATATGTCTTGAAGAATTACATTCATTGGAAGTACCAACTTTGTAATATCCCCAAGAACGAGCCCTAGTTGTATTTATAAATTATAAACATGTTTTGTAGGTTGGTGAGCCGAGTGTTGATAAGATGGTGGGCTTATGTGCTACTAGGCCGAAGAGCCTAGGTGTTAAAGGCTAGGAGACTGATTTTGTATATGTAATTATGCAGATCATTAATAAAATATAAACATCGCTGCGTGCATACAGAAAACGAAGAAAGAGTGATGGGGGACTAAGCTTCCACAAGGTTGGGTAAGGGAGGAGGCTAAGTGTGTGGGCCTAGGGGCTAAGCTAGGGGGATTACCTCTAAAGGGGATAATAATTTATTATTATTTCCTAAAGGCTAAGGTGGAAAATTGATGAGTGTTGTCCTAAGTTCCTGGGAAAGGGGAACAAATGAAAATGTAGTGCATGCGGCTCTAGGAAGACAAGCGTCGACCTGGGCGCATGAATTAAAAGCTGATGAGTTGAGTCATGTTGGGGGTTCGTTCTGTGGAGTCTGGCGATTCTCTAACCACTATCTAACCGTGAACGGGGACATCCACCAGGAACCCTGGAATGAGTAACCTGTGATTAATTCTTCCATCCATTGTTTGAGTTAGCGGTTTGTCCTGTCCATTCTTCTTTCCACAGTGGGAACCCGAAACTAGGAGAATCGACCTCTGCATTTTGTTCTCTGGTCGTGCACCTTGAAAACCAGTGGGAAAAACCAGTGGACTAATCCGTCATCTAACCTGTTCGACCTCTCTATAGTCACGCATCCTGAAACCGGTAATTTGTTAGTCGTTCTATGTATTCTAAGGAACCCGACACCTACGTAATCACCTTATCCATTCCATGTTTTAGCATGGGTTATTGTCGCCTGCGGTGCCATGCCCATCTGTTGTTTCCATTGTCATCCATGTGGGAATGAGTGTTGATGATCCGGATTATTTTCGGCATGAAATAAGAGTGGAGATATATCACATAAATATTTAGAGATATTGCAAGAGAGACAACAACATAATAGAGACATAGCGGAAATAACAAGAGTCACAGATATACAGTAATACACGATTTCTAATAATGAAATAAATGTACAAAGACTGTAAAATACAGAGTGAAAGACTCGCTAGAATGGTGGTAGTTTATCTCTGAGAAGAGATGTAACGACTACTTGCATATGTGAGAAGATGATTATTACAATGAGGCTCTAAGGGCCTTTTTAACATAATTAAAATCCAAAACCCTAATCTTGGAAGATGAAAATCCAAAAGGTTTGTGGGCCCCGATGGGGGTAGTTGATACGTCAACTTCCCAAGGGCGTAACTTTTGCATACGATCTCTGTTTGGGGCGCTTGATAGCTCGTTGGAAAGATCTATCTGAGAAATACAACTTTTGGGTGAGAAACGTCGATCTTCTATCCATGTTGCTCCCCGTGTTCTCAAAAAACATCGTTTAGGGCCTCAAAATGGCCTCGGAAGTTAAAAACTGCTAAAAATAGTAAATTACCAAAATTGTCAGAAACATGTTTTGGGTCTGTTGGAGAAGGTGGGTGGCCACCGATATCCACCTGGATCAATCCTCCCTCCTTAGGAAGCAATGGTCTCCATTACGTTGAGTTCCCGGGGGAGAGGGAAAAACGATTGTTGAATCTGAATCTTGGTGATCTGCTTGTCTTGCTGGAGATGTGGCGTTGTTTAACTTATTGAAGGCTATCACGAACCTTTGCCTGGAAGGTTTGGAACTTTTTAACCAGTCTGGCTATTTTAGATGATTGCGTGTAGAAGGATTCTTCATGCTTTGTTGCAACCTTGTGGACCTTCTTCTGTTGGATAGAAAGTGCTTGGTCTGAAGCTGTGGTGGTTGCAGTATCCTTTCGTTCACCCTTTGAACAGATTGTAGAGAAGATGAATTTTGTAGTATGAGATACTACCTTGCGACACTGTTTAGGTGGGGCAGTAGTTGGAACTACCTCTAGTATCCTGTAGAGATGACCCCCCAGAGTGATAATGACACTACGGGGTCGAGACTCATAGATAGCATGGCGTTTCCACATATATGGTTGGCCCAAGAGAACATCACAGACATCCAGTGGGGAAACATCACATAATACCTCATCCTTGAACGGTTGGATGCCATATGAAAATCGACACTGTTGGCTGACACGAAGATCTCGTCGTTGGCGAAGCCACCCGATGTTGTATGGTTGCGGGTGTGGTGCTGTTGACAATCCCAATTGTTTGACGACCTCTGCTAAGATGAGGTTCTTATGGCTTCCGCTATCAACAATAAAATGCAGCGGGGTCCCCTTCACCCACATCTGTGAATGAAAAAGGCACTCCCCCTCTTCTGGATCTGTTGGTTCTTCTGGTTGAATTGTTGCGGTCGTGACAATAGCAGTGGGGTCTGCGTCGATGATCTGTCGTTTACCAGTATTTTCAGAATCAGATTCTGAATCAGGGTTCGGCTCCTTGTCTTTGATCTCGACCACCAATGACTGTTTTGAGCGACATTCATTGATGTTGTGCTGGGGGCTTTTGTGAAAATCACACCATTTTCCGGTGTCCTTCTTTGTCTTCCCGTGACCCTTCTTTTCCTGTGGCTTGGACTGGTTTTCGGGAGACTGTTTGTTAGGGTCGTCTTTGTCATACTTTGGTTATTGCGGATTTGTAGACCCGAACTCTCATTTGTTCTGGTGTTTAAATTTCTTCTCGATTTTAACAACATATCGATAGGCAGGACCGAGTGATGAGATGTCCAAAAAATCCATTTAAGTTTGGATGTATCTGTGTAGAGCCCCGCGGTATTTCAGAACCAAATGTCACTCGGAGTCTTTGATACCCATCTTGGTGCGCAAGGTATGGAAGGTATTGGTGAAATCCGGAACTGCTTGGCCCCTCTCTTGCTGCAGTGTGGTCCATCTCATGTACTGGTCCTCATAATTGCCAATAGGGTAGTACTATTCCTTTACCGCATCCACAAAAAAATCCCAAGTGGGCTCGGCCCCATATATTCCAAACTCCTCTGTAGAACTTTTCTCCCAGTAAGTTTCCCACCAATGTTTTACATGGGGGAGAGCCTTAAGGAGTGCGAAGGTGATCTTTTCCTTGTCGAAAAAATTATGAATAGAAAAACAACCTTCTAGCAGATTTAACCATTTATCTAGGGCATCTATATCTATTTGACCTTCAAATACAGGAATATCAAAATTAACCTGTACCTTGAAAGGCGAGATGCCTCCAAAGTGGCCGCTTGATGAAGATGTGCTTGATGCTATCGGCAAGTGTTGAAGGATGTGGGAAAAATTCTCCATCATTTCATCCCTCTGTCGCGTGAGAGCTTGCTCAAGCAATAGACTGATATGATCGTTTGCTCTGTTGTTTTTCTTTTCTTCCGCCATTGAGGGTTTCTTGGGTGTGCGAAAGCGATTGTCCTCAAGAGAGACAATCTCGAGACCCAACTTGCTATACTCAGACCTCGTCGGGGACATGCACTGAAAACGATCAAGAGCAACCTGCTCTGATACCACTGATCCGGATTATTTTCGGCACGAAATGAGAGTGGAGATATATCGCATAAATATTTAGAGATATTGCAAGAGAGACAACAATATAATAGAGATATAGTGTAAATAACAAGAATCGCATATATATAGTAATACACGATTTCTATTAATGAAATAAATGTACAGAGACTGTAAAATACAGAGTGAAAGACTCGCTAGAATGGTGGTAGCTTATCTCTGAGAAGAGATGTGACGACTACTTGTATCCGTGAGAAGATGATTATTACAATGAGGCTCTAAGGGCCTTTTTAACATAAGTAAAATCCAAAACCCTAATCCTGGAAGATGAAAATCCAAAAGGTTTGTGGGCCCCGATGGGGGTAGTTGATACGTCAACTTCCCAGGGGTGTAAATTTTGCATACGATCTCTGTTTGGGGCGCTTGATAGATCGTTGGAAAGATCTATCCAAGAAATACAACTTTTGGGTGAGAAACATTGATCCACGATCCATGTTGCTCCCCGTTTTCTCAAAAAACATCGTTTAGGGCCTCAAAATGGCCCCGGAAGTTAAAAACTACTAAAAATAGTAAATTACCAAAATTGTCAGAAACATGTTTTGGGCCTGTTGGAGAAGGTGGGTGGCCACCGATATCCACCTGGATCAGTTGAACCATTGTTGTTGTCCTCACCTGGTTGGAGCTGAGTCGAGGAGTGTGCTAAAGAATCATGTTGTTAGGCCTGTGGTAGAAGAGGCAGGTTGTCAGGCCTGTGAGAAACTCTCTCAAGGTGAGTGACTCTGATAGAAAGTGGTTTTCTCCCAGAGAGAGTCCAGCACCAGCTACGGAGTTCTAAGAATTCCTGATCCGTCCTGTTTCTGAGACACAGAGAGGGAGGTGAAGAACCAATGGACTGTGCTTGTGAATGTGTATACTCCCGGGTGGAACATGCATGTGTGGAATGAGAGTCCATGAGTAGTGGGCGTAAGAAGGCTCCTGGAAAGAATCCTTTTGGTTTCACTGTGAAGTTTTCCTGTAACCTCAGCCTAGTCTATGATTCCCTTGCTTTGGGTGGAGCTTAGTCCCAGCTCAGGGGTGACCCACTGCTGAGCATGATGAGCAGCGTGGTCTAAGGCTGGGAGGTTCATGGAAGGTCTACACGTAGTTGGTGGAGTTAATACAGTTTCAAAGATAAGTGTTATTATGTGTTTAATTTCAATTAAAATGCATGCATGTGATGCTTGTAATATTATCATGTATTCCATTGCAATGATATTTATTGTTAATTTAGTTTAAGTCTGTATGATAGTAGTAACTCTATGTTAAATGATTTAATTTGATTTAATATGCATGCTATATATACATTTATGGGAATGTTTCGCGTAGTAGTGTTGCCCGACAGTGGGATTGATGGTCAGGGACGTTACAAATTGGTATCAGAGCTTTAAAGGATAAGTTAAGGTTATGTTTGTAACGTTGTCTGACTTGTTGGTGGATGGGGACGTTACAGATTGGTATCAGATACAAGGTTTTCAACATTGAGTCTAGATGTGCCATGTTAGTTGAAAATGAAGCAAACATTTCGGAAAGAAATGTTGTCGAAGTAGACAAAATTCGAGTTCAAACCCACAGTTTCAAACAACAAGCCTAAATGGGTTGGATAAGTGGTTAATGGACCCAAGGTTTCAAGACAAAATTGTGTCTGGAGAACCAATTTCGAACCTTTGAACGTTCCTGAGTGCCAAGAGGTTACCTTGGTCGTGTTATGAAGCTCAAGAGGAGTAACGGTGTCGTAAAACCATGATAGAAGTGGTGTTGGGATACAGAGTAATGTGGACCTTAGGATCTATTCGGGAGAAGGAGGATCCTTTACGATCGTCAGATATCGTAATTGTACGAGGCAGTTAGGCATGAATTCCTTTGGAAATCTGTAGATTAACAGAGTTTGTTATGTGTTGTAGGATCTGTTTGGAAGGAAGGGAAATCCCTTACAACTGTTAGATCTGGGGAAGGTGCAAAAGGGTTAACCTGGAAGCCCTTCAGACTTCACAACTTCGGTGAAGTTGATGCAAAATAAGAGATAAGTTTGAAGGTCCGAAGCCTGAAGAACCGAAGTGGTGAGTCATGATGATGTCACCTAGAGGTGACGTGGGCACATGGGATGTGTGTCACGTGTCAGTGGGTTTCGAACTCGTGGAATTTTGAAATGCCATATGGAACGTGACGTGTGACACCCATCTGATTGGGCCACGAGTCATCCGCTAGTATCCCACCACGTGGCATCCTGTATGAGAAAGGTTAGTGGTGCCTGAGGTTACATAACATAGTTAAAGGTTGGGGGACCCACAATGGCGTTGATCACGATACATTGCGGGGACCGAATTTGCATAGAAGTTAATTATCCAAGGCGGTCCTGCAATCCAAACTGCAGTTTCACTGAGGGGTTACATGTCAGCGTCAGAACAATTGTGGGATGAAAGGAGGGTTACTCCAAACCACCATTCCATGCCCCCGCAAATGGAAAATGTTAAGTGATGTGATGTAATGAAGTCACCAAAGGTGATTAGGAATGTTCGAAGATTAACAGTTCGGATGCATGGATGTGAAATCCTCCAAAGTCCTGAAGCTTTGAAGTTCTGAAACACATATGCCTGGGGTTCCATAGTAAGTGTCAACCGTCGGATGTTGAGTAGACGTGGATGGTTGATCCACCCTACTTCGCGAATTCGGTAATCTGGAACTCCGATAGATTGTTGTGTGGTCCTTTGAAATCTTCTGAAGCCGAAGGCCAGAGTAAGCACCTAGTGATCTAGCACTTGATCATCGCCCATGATTACATGGATCGGGCACTGATAGAAAGGAGATAGTACCAGAAAATGATTACAGAGCAGATAAGAGCTTGGAAAGAAAATGAAATATGAACGTTTTCTTAAATCAGATTGATCTGAATGCATAAACTAGTGAAGTATTGAATAAGTTTCAATTGTTTCTCTTCTCTGAGTTTTCGAGTGCAAGAAGTGCACATTGTCCACAAGGAGTACGTTGACAGAGGTAAGTTAACCTCAAAGAATCTCAAGAGAGATATCGTTGAACCTTCATCAGCAGCAGTGCAAGGAGTGCACAGGAAGAACTCTGTGTTGAGTTCAGAGAGAGAAAGAGTCACTGAGAACTTTGTAGGGCTCTATCAGGCGGGCATCAAAAGAGTGCAAGTGTGCACAGAGAGAAATCTTTACCATGTTCAGGGAGAAGAGTATCATAGGAAGACACTCATGGAGTTGTTGAACACTCTATATAAAACGCTCAGTAAGGTGTTCTTTGAGCAAAAGGTTGTCAAGAGGGAACGAAGTTTTCCTTTGAAAGGAAACAGAAGGGTCGAGACCCTTAGGAGACTGAGTAAATAAAAAATATCAGAAGATATAACACAAGGATTGTGTCGGGGACAAACTCATTCTAAGTCCTAAATCTCAGAAGAGATAACGCTTACGAGAGAGAAGATGAGATCCAAGAGGCAGACTCGCAGGAGAAAGGTCAAAGGCCGAAGCCTTTGAACACTGACAAATCTTCCAAGGTGGAAGAAGTCAAAAGCTCAGAAGGAGGAGCGACAAGAACCGTCATATCGGTTGTGGGGAGGATCTTGGACCATTAGATCAGCGTCCAAAAGAACAAAGGAAGCGCATAGAAGAGGAACGAATCCCATCCATTAGGTCTGAGCGCGAAGGACCGACAATCATTGGATCCAGAGGTAAGCGCACAAGACTTAACCCTAGTGTGCATAGGAGAAGTGGACTTATCAAAGTCCCAAAGTCCCGAAGTGATTTGGGACCGACCATCGTCAAGGAGGACAGGTGGCATAATATCCACAACTTCGGAAGTTTGTGGACAAGAAGGAGGAGAAACAACTGAAGTAAATCTTGGTCGTTGACCTGAAAGTGGACGTGTGGCACCAGATATGGAACTCCGGGTACAAAGCATTCCGAAGGAAAGAAGAGGATGAAAGCACCAAAGTCTCAAAGGAGATTTGGATCGTTGATCGAGGAGGAGGTCGAAGGATTGTTGATCTGGTCTTGGTCGGAAAGAGTCAGAGTTAATCAAAACCGTCCGATTGTTGAGGACAAGTGTCATTATATATTCCAATACGGAAGATTTCCATAGGGGAAAAGAAGATAATTGAGAGTTGTAACTCTCAAGGGCCATTGGTTTGGAAGGAATTTACGTGTCGATAGATCGTGGAGATCTGAGATCGTGCGTGAAAGGAGAAAAGGTCATTGATTGGATAGTTGGCCAGAGCCAGGTAAAAAGATATAGCAATCATTGATCACGGATCATCGCCAAAAGAGAGAGATCAACGGTTGGTAAGAATTGTGGGGCTAAAACTTGCTCGGATGTTAAAAATCTGAGAGCGGGCCACAATTTATAGCACGGTTTAAAAAAAAGGATACGTGGCAACTGGAGGTGTATTGCGGGGAAAAAAGGGGGTTGGTCTAAAACCACTCTTGCCTGCGCCCGCAATCACACACTTACATGGGGTCATAGCCCAAGGTCTTATGAAGGAAAGGGATAATGAAAAAGGGGCTAGCGCTAGAAACTTGGAGTTTTGGAAGCACGCAGGAATAGCCCGCGGGTCTGTCAGGACCTGCACACAGAAGGAAAGGAGACATGTGTATAATTGTTTTATGTTCAATCACAAGCCGAAGAGTCAATGCGACTCAAAAGTTTGAAAGATCCTTTGACCGGGAGGTCAGCAGACCCCACTAAGGTAGGGGCAATGCATCAAAAGTGCTCAGGGAAGAAATAGTCATGTACAGTGACTACAATGAGAGCACAAGAAGATTTAGGAATCCGGGAAGAATTGAAAACTTATGGGATCATCAAGGAAAAGTTTCACACGGGAAAGAATTTGCTGCAATTTATGTGACAGCAAGTATGTTATGGCTTGTTGGGTCAGCCCGAAGAAAGAATGCTTTCATGTTTGAAAGTGTTGTTGGTGATGTTGTTGCATAAGGAGTGAAGCAACAAAGAGATGAAGTGTTGGTTATAAGTTTGATAAAAGAAGCATGAAAGCTTCTACTACCATCAGACTTTCAGGTAGTATAAAATTTATTAATGGCAGTCATGCAGGTATGAGTTTGTATTACTCTTTTTGCATAATTGATGAAAGGAAATTTAGGTAAGAATTTCCTCAGCCAGAGTTATTTTATAAAATCACATGATTATATTATTGAATGCATACTACTGGATGTGGTAAAGGCTAGAGGCCTATATTAATTCAAAGTTTTTTAGCTCATGAATGCACACACTGACATAGTAGAATGTCACATTAATTTGGTTATGGGGTAATAACCAAAAAATTAAAGATAAGAACTGGTTATAGGAATAAATGTTAGTAAGCTAGTCATGTATGAGACCAGAACCTGGTTGGATATGGCAAGGTATGGATATGGAAAGGTTATGAGTCACACAGGTACTAAAAGCTTCCTACTTTTAAATAAAACTTGGGATACAAATTTTTTGCTAACACTAATGAACACCACAAAATTATATTCTTGGTGTAGTGTTCGGGTTGAAAAGGAAGGCATCCAATTAATTGGGAAGACAATAGGAAGTGTATGGAGAATGTGTCAACACATTGGCCAGAATTCCAACTGATGGATGGTGAGATACATGACTAAGATAAAGAGCATTATGTAATTCAATGCAAGGTGCGCTGATTAATTATGCATTGAGAATTGTACTCATGCATAGTAAGTGATAGAATTGTATATTAAATGCATTGATTGGATGTGTTTGTAAGTACATGCATATATATTATTGGATGAAAATAATTATACTAATGGTTAAAATGTTGCTAACTCATGAAGTTAAGAACATTTCAAGAACTATTAAACATTGCAACAGGAAAGTTGCAAGCCAGGTAGTCACATGAATAGAGGCTACATAAAATTTTATATTCAGAAAATTGAAATAATAAACTTATTGTTATTAATTATGAACATGCATATGCATAGCATGATGAGTCATTCTATTTGGTTAAGTTGTTTGGTAATTTTGATTGAATTTATAGGTGCGGGAAATTCTAAGATCAATGCATAAGGTGTTGTACATATTGAATTATGATGTACAACAAACACTAACAATTTTTTGGCTGTATGCAAGAGGAAACATTACAGGAAAAATTGTATGCAGTTTGGTGCCTGTGGAAAACCAGAAGGATGGTTGCATTAATAATATGGCAACAACCAAGATGAATTATGAAATGGAATTTCTTGTTTTGGGGAAAAAGTTGAATTCCTTTTTGAACTAAGTTGGAGTTCCTAAATGAATTATTTTATGTTTCTCATGATAACTGCATGTGGGTGATGCAGATGAGATGACGTTGATTAAAGTTAGAATGTTGACTACAAAGAGTAGCTTGGGAAAGTTGCTGATTGGAAACCTTTGAGGGCATTTGGAACTCCGAGAGCCACGATGCTCTGAGACTTCCTGAGCCGGCCTATTGTTGAAGCCCAAGGAAAGGGAGGTGTAGCAGTCGATGGACTGTGTGACAATGAAGGTGTACACTCTTGGGGTGGGAAAGGTATGTGGGGAATGAGAGAGCATTGGTTGGAGTGCTGCTGAGGTTTGGTACCTTGGTCTAGAACATGTGATATGGAAGTCTTCTCAATCAAAAGATAAGTACAATTCTCTATTTATTGTATGTTATGTATCTTTGTATATAAGTTATAATGTTATTAAAATTGTATATATATATTTCATATACGCTTGCATGGCCTGCATCCATGACTGTACATAATGTGTTTCATATTTCATTTCTTAAGAAATATATATACATGATGCTAATAATGTAATTGATTGGAATGTGATTAAGGTGGAGAAAAAATGTGTCTTTCAAGTGCATCTGGTGCGCATATTGTACCGGAAGAGAAAATAGCTCCGAAATCGAGCCATAAGGATTGTAAAGGTCCAGTGGACCTGGTACGGTCCTGAGGACGCGACATGGGAGAATGAGGATGCTATACAGGCATAATACCCACATCATTTTCAAGATTTTGGAAATCTCGTTGATGTTGTGTAAAGAGTTGCACTGAGAACAGTGAAAAAATAAGAGAAACAGATTGTAGTATCCCTAAGAATGAGCCCCAATTGTATTTATAAATTGTAAACATGTTTTGTAGGTTTGTGATCCGAGTGTTGATAAGTTGGTGGGATTATGTGTTACTAGGCCGGAAAGCCTAGGTGTTAAAGGTCAGAAGCTTGATTTTGTATATGTAATTATGCAGATCATTAATAAAATATAAACATCGTTGTGTACAGACCGACCAAAAAGAAAGAGTGATGGGGGACTAAGCTTCCACATGGTTGGGTAAAGGAGGAGGCTAAGTGTGTGGGCATAGGGTCTAAGCTAGGGGGCTTACCTCTAAAGGAGATACTGATTTATTATTATTTCCTAAAGGCCAAGGTGGACAATTGATGAGTGTTGTCCTAAGTTCCTGGAAAAGGGGAACAAATGAAAATGTAGTGCGTGCAGCTCTAGGAAGACAAGTGTCGACCTGGGCGCATGCATTAAAAGCTGATGAGTGGAGTTGTGTTGGGGGTTCGTTCTGTGGACTCTGGCGATTCTCCAACCACTTTTTTACTGTGAACGAGGACATCCAACACGAACCCTGGAGCGAGCAACCCATGAGTCATTCTTCCATCCTTTGTCTGAGTTAGTGGTTCATCCTGTCCATTATTCTATCCACATTCGGAACCCGACACCAGGAGAATCGACCTCTACAATTTTTTCTCTGGTCGCACACCTTGAAAACCAGTGGGAAAAACCCATGGAATGATCCACCGTCTAACATGTTTGACTTCTGTATAGTCACGCATCCAGAAATTGGTAATTTGTGAGTCGTTCTGTGTCTTTTGAGGAACCTGAAACCTGGGTAATCGCCTTATCTATGTCGTGTTTTAGCGTGGGTTGTTGTCGCCTGCAGTTCCATGCCCATCTGTTTTTTCCACTGTCATCCCTGTGGGAATAAGTGTTGAACCGTTGGTGTTTTCCTCACCTGGTTGGAGCTGAGTCGAGGAGTGTGCTGAAGAAGCGGGTTGTTAGGATCGTGGAAAAAAAGGTAGGTTGTCAGGCCTGTGAAAAGCTCTCTCTAGGTGAGAGAGTTTGTTGGGAAGTGGTTTTCTCTCAGCGAGAGTAAAGCACCAACTATAGAGCTCTGAGAATTCCTGATATGACATGTTGTCGAGACCCAAAGAGGGAGGTGAAGCACCGATGGACTATGCTTGTGAAGGTGTATACTCCCAGGTGGAATAGGCATGTGGGGATTGAGAGTCTGTGAGTAGTGTGCATAAGAAGGCTCCTGGAGAGAATCCTTCTAGTTTCACTATGCAGTTTGCCTATAACCTCAGCCTAGTCTAGGATTCCCTTGCCTTGGGTGGAGCTTAGTCCCAGCTCGGGGGTGACCCACTACTGAGCGTGATGAGCAGCGTGGTCTAAGGATGGGAGGTTCGTGAAAGGTCTACACGTAGTTGGTGGAGTTACTACAGTTTCAAAGATAAGTATCAGTATGTGTTTAATTTCAATTAAAGTGCATGTCTGTGATGCTTGTAATATTATCATGTATTCCATTGCAATGATATTTATTATTAATTCTGTTAAGTCTGTATGATAGCAGTAACTCTATGTTAAATGAATTAATTTGATTTAATATGCATGTTATATATAAATTTATGGGAATGTTCCGCGTAGTAGTGTTTCCTGACAGTGGGATTGATTGTCGGGGACGTTACAAATTGGTATCAGAGCTTTAAAGGCTAAGTTAAGATTATGTTGGTAACGTTGCCCGACCTGTTGATGACTAAGGACGTTACAAACTTCCTTTGTTTTTTAGCTGCAACTGGAAGGAGGCTCCAACCCCCTAGTTTATCAGGCTACAACCTAAGGGAAGCTCCAACTCCCCAATTATCTGGCTACAACCAGAAGGAGTGTACAACCCCCTAAGTTCTTCCGCTACAACCAGAAGGTGGCTACAACCACCTGCCATTGCCCCGTCAAACCACTCTGAAATATAAATTTCAAATGTAGACAACTTGTCACTGTCACTGTCATTGAATCAACCACTACCACCGTCAACCTGTACCAATAACCTGTAACAACCTGCACCAATCAACCTGGAACAAACAGCTTGTACCAATAACCTGAAACAACATGTACCATGCATCTACCATGCATCAACCTTGACTCATCAAGATGTACTAACATCATCAAATATACACCTCATGTGTGTTCCAACTCATCAACAATACACCTCATGTATGTGCCAAGTCATCAACTACTTGTCTCAACCAAGTACCCAACATGTACCTCAACCATATATCAAAGATATACACCAATATAACCATCAAAATTTATCTAACAATTCATCACTATATACATAAACCAAATACCATAAACACTTACATCAAACCATGTGCCACAACCTCACTATTATGTAGCCTCAAGTTAAACCAACAACTTTAGCAACAGACCACAACCAAAAGACCAATACCCATATGCCAAATACCAACAAAAAAATACCAATTGTATCCCTCAACAAATCTGATATATGCAACAATATTGTACATCCAATACCATCTCAAGATCTAAACCCTAGCTCACAAAACATACCTCAAACAAGATGTGTCACATCTCTCATAAATAGACCCCAACCATGTTGTTTCCACAATTTTTCTGCCGAACTTTTTTTTCTACAATTTTTCTGCGGCGATTTTTCTGTTGAACTTTTTCTGCCGCACTTTTTCTGCCACACTTTTTTCACTGCACTTTTCCTCCCGCACTTTTCATGCCACACTTTTCTCTATCAATAATACCTGCCCAAATAACGTTTCACAAAATAGATATCCAATGATATTCAATAGGTTCAAGTGTAATTAAATGAGAGAGCCTTGCCTCTTATTTATATTTTCATGTAGCATCCCACTTTCCTTATTATAGAGATTTCTCCATTAACTTTATTATTTAAATAATTTCTTTTGCAAACACTTTGACTATTTTTACCTTTTGGGGCTTCTAGATGTCTCATGAGGGTTCTCGAACTTCACATGGCCATAACTCTCTAACCGTGAGGAGTTATGTGACGCTCCACATACCACTGGAAATGGCATGACATGTACTATCCATCTAGAATAGTATTACCTATAAATATATCAAAACTCATACCACTATCCATCAAACAAAATTGGGTCGATTACCCAAACCTTTATGCTACCAGAATTCACTACCGGACTTTCTTCAAAGGTTGACATCAATGGAAACCAACCCAATTAATCAACAATTTTGATATCATGTTTCAAACATCAAAATTTTTAATAAGTTTCAAAATAATAGATATTATATTAAAATCAAATGTGTCTTAAATAATTTATTATTCAATTTATTATCGATCATTGGGCCTAATGGTTAAGAACATGTATTTCCTCTTAAGAGATCACAAGTTCAAATCCAGAGAGGGGTAGAGTATGTATACCTCTGTAGACTTTACCAGTAAAATCGTTGGACGGAGGGGGGTCCCTTGTCCCACAAACAAGGGAGTCTCATACACCAATTTGGTGTGGCTTGTCCGTGACCTTAAAAATAGATTATTATTATTATTATTAATCATCATGATTTTATAAAAGATCAAAATTTTAATCTAACGAAATTTTATTATTTCCTAAAATATATTAAAAAAATGTATTATTTAATTTATTAATAATCATAATTTTAAAAAATATCTAAATTTAAATTTAATATAGTCTAATGAAAATTTATTATTTCATAAAAACACATTCAACATGGAATACAAAATACATGATAGGATGTTTATTATATAAATTTTGTTTTTTATATTTTTCATTTTTTATTTAAAAATAAATATTATTTAATCTTTTAATGATCATTATTTTAGAAAATATTTAAATTTTAGTTAAATGGAAATTTATTGTTTCATAAAACATATTCAACATGGGATAAAAGTACATGATATAATTTTATTATTTACATTTTAGTGATATGATAATTTTTTTATAAATTTTATTTTTTATATTATTCATTATTTTTATTTTATATTTTTAATTAAAACATAATTTTGTATTTTATATATATATATATATATATATATATATAAAGATTTGTTGCATTAAGGATAGTAGTGCTTATAATCCTTATATTTTTTGGACTTCCATAGAACAAAGAATATTTCTAAATTAACATTAACAAACAAAAGGGTACTTTCCAAATGAGAGTTCCTACCCCTTACTAGAGTGAGGAGTTCTTGCACCTTCAATCTTCATGGGAACCTCATTTTGATAAATTGTTTTAGCCTCCACTACACATGTTTGATTTCATATTTGAGTACCATGTTTATTAGAAGGTAGGGAGAGAGTATCCACATGCTATGATAGAACGAGAGAGAAGTCTATTTTTTTTTATCTTTAAATAATTTATCTGGTGCTTTTGAAGAAGAAGAAGATTCAATTAATTTCCATTTTTCATTATGCTAGCATGTCCCAACTCTACTACTTTGAATGAAATGACCAAAAGGGCACTTCTATTCACTTGACTAATTTCCTCATGCCCATGCAAAACCCACTTTAATTCCATGATGCATCACTTGCCATAGTTGCATGGGATTCTTATGTCACCTGGGTACCTATCACAGAGAAATTGGGAACTAACACACAAAACCGAGGGTCAGGACATCGGTTAGAGATAGAGTCCCCAATTCCAGTACTCTAGGATACAAATTATGCATCATCATTCAAATACATCCCCATGGAATACAATGAAATAAACACATCAAGCTTGCTAAAAACCAAGATATAACAAACAAGAAATCGAATTTCAAACCAAACCTTACCCTTCTCCTCCATCCACAATCCCAGTTAACCATAATCATGTCCTCTCCATTTCTATTATTCCAACAAATCCGCCACGCCATCTCTAGGATTGCTCTTAGGAAATGTGCCTAACCACCACCAAACATATCATTCATTGCATCGCCATGTGGGAAGAATATTCACACTCGTATTATCCCATACCAATTACATAACTTCATCATGAAGCATTGATGGCCTACATGTGAAACCTACGAAAGTAAATGAGAGTGGGAAGCTCACTCACTCTTGACATCTTTCCACATGAAATTCCAACTGTGAGTCCTTGGTATTGGAAAATTTGATTTGATGTTGATTAATATCCACTTATGCAAGGATCTAAGGGATTATGACATAGTTGGAACACCCATTTTCCATAATGGTTCCATTATTTAAGGAAGGTAGCATGTTTTTCCCACGCATTTGCCTCACTATTCAGATTCCTCATAATATTGAAGAGGGAGACCTGGTCTAATTGTGATAAAACTTGTTTGATTCTAGAGATAATGCCATGTAACTTATTCCCTCCAAGATTCGATTGAGTAATTATTACTTTGATGATTAATAGTGAATCCCCAAAAACGAACATGGTCTTGATCCCATGTTTTTTTGCAATGAGGAGTCCACACCACAACGAGTAAGCTTCAACTATATTATTCAAGATGTTCCATAGCCCCCATACATAATAAACAATCTTATTACCTCTGAGATCACGAAGACTCCCCACACCTACCATCCTTTATTCATTATTTTTTATTAAAATTATATTTATTACATAATCAAAATAAAAATTTTATATTATCATTTTCTCAACAAAATAAAAATACAAAAAATTTACAATATCCTAAAATGTCTTCCCAAAATATATTATTATTATTACACTTTAATCATATTTGATAAATACATCCTTAAAACTAATAAAAATTGAATAAATGATATTACAATTTAACATGTTAGAATAGTAGGTTTATTATTGTGATATATATCATGAAATTAGACTTTTGTTTCCACTTGTAAGTTTAAAGAAGATAATCATGACCTCGCAATATGCGAATCCAACGACAAGGAAAAAAAACATTTAATCACAAATATTAACCCATAAAGCATATGAGTGTGTTTTAAAAAAAATATATAAATTGGTATATATTTTATTTAGATTTAAAAGGAAATCATTTCATTGGAATTTTAATACTCTTCAATAATCGACTCAAAGTTAGTTGATGAATTAGCTATAAAATGTACTTATATTACTGTAAATTCATCTTAATTTCATATATATAGAGAAATCAAATCCCTTCACCTGTAAATCTTTTCTCAATTAATTTTAATTTAAAAATGTTTTCACCTCTAGGGATTTGATCTTTTTGCGAACATGATAAATCCAAAGTTAAGATGAATTCTCGTACTAAGTAACAAATCGTTGAAATGATTTAATCATAAAAAAAATAACTTTCAATTGGTTTATATATATATATATATATATATATATATATATATTTGATAGTGAAATATTTTACTTATGGTGGACATTGAAATGTTTTATTTATGGATGACATTGAAATATGTTTTTTGTTATTAATACCTTTTTACATGTCAAGTGTCAACTCCATGTTAAGGAGTGAAGGAATTGATATCTTCCTCATACTAGGATGTAAAAAGCACCTATCTATAGAGTAAGAAATTTTGTATTTTGAAATTTCAAAATATTTGTCACACTATCGACCTTCCTAACCTTCTAAGTCATCAAAACTTTAGTGATCTTGGAATGTTTCTCGTAATGTTTTTCAAGCATCAAAATAACATTTTAAAGAAATCCAAGTAATCTCTTACTTTTCTTAAGGTCTGATAGACCAATTTTGATCTCAGTGAACCTTAACCATCATCATCGTCATCATCATCATCTCTCTCTCTCTCTCTCTCTCTCTCTCACACACACACACACACACACACACAATATTTTAATGGACATTGAAATATTTTATATATGACTGATATTGAAATATTTTTTTGTTCTTAATATTTTTTCGAATGCCTCTTGTTAACTCCATATTGAGTACAAAAGGAATCACATATATCCCTCATAGTTTGTTGTAAAGAGTTGTTTTAATAATTAGTTTATTATTAACTAAATTATTAAGAAATTTTATAAATTAAATAATAAAATTAATTATATATTTACAAATACTAAAATATAAACATTATTGTAATTATATATTATTATTTTAATGATTATTTTATTATTCACCCATGTGCGGTGACAACACATCTATGTATGGAACCTTCCATGTGGATGGCAAGGACACCACACACCTGCAACTAGTATTGTGGTAGCATCGTGTGAGGAAATGCAGAGGGTACATCGATTGAGGTATGATCTAGCTTGGTTGCAGAGTACACAGGTTGGTAATAATCATAAGTTATGGGAGACATTGATATCCATGGAGACGTCTGAGATTTGGGCTCACACAAGGATTTGGGTTCTTCAATTCACTAGAAAGATCATGAAGTTCCTGGGGTGAATCCATCCACTTCATGGAGCAATAGGGTTCTCTTTTTTTTTATATGGATTGTATATGGAACCAAATTAAAGGAAAGAAAATAAATAGAGCATGCATGTACACACAAAAAATATAGCAAAGAGCACAATAATGCAATGAAAACCCAACTTCTATTAATGAATAAAATAACAAAATATTTTAGAACACAAACTGGCTATAATGATGGTAGTTTATCTCTAAAGAGAGATACATGTCGACTACACTCATTTACAAAAGCTATTACAAAAGGTCGAAAGAATTTCCTTTTAATATAAAGTAAGAACTATAAAGATCCAAAACCCTAAACCTAGGAGGCGAAGCGCCAAAGGTTTGTGGGCCATGAGTTGGTTAGTTGGTACGTCAACTTCTCGAGGGTGAAAATTTTGCATACAATCTTTGTTTGGGGCACACAGTGTACAATCCTTGCTTCTTGATGGATGGTTTAGCAATGGCACATTCAATGTATAACCTGATATACTAGTTGATGTCTTGTCGAAGCTTTGGCCAATAGAAATACTTTTTAAGTACTACTATTGTATTCTCCACATTGAAGTGCCCTGCCACCCGACTGTAATATGCCTCCAAAACTATCTTTGAAAACTTTCTTAAGCGAACACAAATATGGACCGGATAGCACAAGAGTGCGTCCTGAAGGTGGAATTCCAGAACTCGTTTGCTTGCACTCAATGTTTAATAAGTAGCAATGAAGTCAAATTCATTGTTGTATAATTGTGGCCACCCAAAGGTCTCGTTCCCTCAGAAGTTAAGAATTGTGGTTAGCTCCACAACTGGGGGCCAACTAAAATAGTCTACAACATGGTTGGTTCTACCCTTCTTGTACTTAATGATCAAGTGGAATTGTTTCAGGTATGTAGAACACTTTTGATGGTGGTTATTATGTAACTTTCCTTGTGTCTTATATGAATCGCAGAGGCTTGTGATCATTGTAGATGATTGTTTCCTTTCCCATAGTATAGTTCTTCCACTTTTGGCATGCTTGCACAATGGAGTACATGTCCTTGTCATAGGTGAGATATATACAAACAACATAAGATAGTTTTTCATTATGATAGGCCATCAAATTTCCCCGTTGAGTGAGGACTGCACTGATAGAATAGTCAGAGGAATCTATCTCAATCTCAAATGGTTGTTGCAGACCTGGAAACATGATGAAGAGTGTGGAGAAAATGAGGTGTTTCAAATACTGGAATGATTTCTTCTATGATTCAAACTAGGAAAACTTGGCTTTAGCTCCACCCTTGGTCACCTGACTTAAGGGTGAAGGGATATGAGAGAAACCCAACATGAACCTACAATATAAGTTGTTGAGGCACAAGAAAATGAATAACTATATCAGAGTCATCAGAGCTGACTAGTCATGAATGATTTAGATCTTGGTTGGGTCCACATGCAACCCATGTTCATCCATGATGTGTCCTAAGTATTGAATTCTTTGCATGGAGAATGAGAAATTCTCCATATTGGCATATAACTTGTGTTGCTACAGGGTGCTCATGACCTGTTGGATGTGATACAAATGTTGTTCCCATGATCAAATAAAGATGAGGATGTCATACAAATATAAGACCACAAAATATTTTGTAAATGGCCACAATATATCATCCATCATCCTCCTGACTACCATTGGAGCATTAGTCAAGCCAAAATGCATGGACAACTACTCAAAAAGGCCTTATTTATATTTGAAGGTTGTCGTCCATACATCAGTTTGTTCTATTGGAACTTGGTGGTAGCCTTACTTTAAATCAATCTTACTAAATAAATTGGAACCCTTAAGATGATCGATAATATCATCAATTTAAGGGATCAAGTATTGGTTCTTGACAGTGATTTTGTTCAGGGATGTATAATCAATATAGACTTGTCATGTCCCATCCTTCTTGTACACTAGTACAATTGGGCTCTTACAAGGTGAGGAGCTCAGTCGAATGTGGCCCTTTAAGATGAGATCAAGAATTTGACACTTTATTTCCTCATTCTCTAGAAGGGAGTGTCTGTATATTGGACCATTGAGTAAGGGAGAACTAGGTATCAAGTCAATGAAATGTTTAACTTGGAAATGAGAGGAACCCCTGTAGGTGAAGTGAATATTTCTCTATATTCCTTTACAAACTTGTCCACCTACTTTTTTTGTGTAGAGATACCTTGTGTTGAAGTTGTGGTGGTCACAATAACCTTTCATTCACCATTAGATCGAACCATGAAGAGGACAAACTTTGTGAAACTTTCATCACTCTTTTGACAAGATCAATGAAATTGCAATAGTCAGAACTAACTATGGTACCCTCTAGGAATAACCTCCCAAAGTAACAATGACACTATGGGGTTTGGATTCATAAAAACCATGATGTTTCCACATATAGGGTTGTCCTAAAAGAACGTCACAAATTTTGAGTGGGGAAACATCACAAAAAACATCATCTTTGAAGGGCTTGATGTCATAGGATATGTGATACTTCTAGTTGATGTGAAGGTCTCATCCCTAGCTCAACCAACCGATGGTCCAAGGATTGATGCTCTAGGTCGTAAACAGGTCGAGACAGGTCTGCAAGGGTCACATTCAGACATGATGAGAAATAGAAAATGGAAGTCAAACAAAATGTTTCTGCAAATACAAGTATGAATATGTAGAAGAAGTGTTGTGTATGCGCTAAAGGTAGGATGACAGTGAACCACTGACCCAAGAGAATTCAGGTTGCATGGGTTTAAAGAAGAATGGTGGTTAGAAAAAATCAATGAGTAGGTTGGACGAGACAATCTCATCGAAGAATTTTGTTGCGGAATAATAAACCTTGAAGAAAGATCTTGATTAACCATACCAAAGAAATGAAGATAATGATATATCCCATATTCATAAGGAAACGTGCCTTTGAAAGGTTTATATTGATTTTTTTTTTTTATGTAACTTGAAAGTGAATATAAGAGTTATGGAACCATGATAAATGTGTTAGGCATAGATAACTATGGACATGAAACATGATAAATTATGACTGTTCATCTCCAGAGATTAACTGTTAAGATCAAAGATTGGCGTTCGATACTTGGTGGCCTAGGTCATCCACATCAATGCCATAACAAGAAGTTTTGTAGATGCCACAAACAATGCCACATGTCAGGACATATATTGATGCCATGTGATACAATACATGAATAAGATGTCCACATGGAGGCCATGTAACATCCCGCTCTGGCGCACTGAGAACACTTATTATTTGAGGACACTTGCTCGCAAGTGATCTAGACCCTTTTTGATGTTAGACCTATGATATTTGATTATGATGTGATTGTCAGATGACATGATGTGTCACTATTTGATGTAGACAGGTGCTATTGACTCAGTTGGATTGAGTGTGCAGGGCTTTTGACATTGAGGATGCAGAGGCATCGGTAGAACCCCTTGGACTCCGGACTGAGTCAGGGAGTGTGCTTTTCGGTTGATATGTTTATTATGATGTTTCATTTGATTGATGATTTGATATTGACATTTCTGACATGATTATTGGTGATGCAGGATGACGATAGCTTGCCGACTTGACTCACATAAGGAGTAAAGGGGCCACACACGATTGCAGAGAGGTTGAGGGAGAGGGGTGGATAGTAGCCCTGCCACCGCCTGCTAGCATTCCCGCCGTGGCTCGAAATGTAGGTTAACGATTACCTAGTTCGAGAGGACCCACGATGCCGTGAGGGCCGACTGCGACAGTCGCTCACGATGATTCTAAGGGGCGCGCAATAAGGCGGGGGCCTTATTCCTTAGAGCCCTTAGTCTCC
>ML792709.1:573130-599097 GCA_009831015.1 Picea engelmannii | reverse complement strand
TAAGGCATAACAAAGATAGGGGATAGAGTTTTGAGGAGTTTATGACCTTGGTAATCAATGGTAATATTAAATTCTTAAAGTAAAAGGATAGAAAAGGAAGTAAAAGTGGCATTCTCCTTTATCTTCCTTTTGAATCCTTTTACTTAAATTTTTAACATTACCATTAATTGTTTCAGGATATTTCAAAGTGGTTCCAACCTCATCAAACTTGATATGGAGAAAGTAGAGTTTCATATCCCATTCAAAATTCAGCAGACTCAATAGTTTTCAGGATTATAGTGTTTCCACTAGATTGCACAATGATGAATTTGCATCGGATGAATTGTTATTGTTTGGATTTTATCATTATTATTTTTATTTTTAGAATTTTAGAGACGGGACCCCGACGTCCCTCCATCGCCCTTGAATTTCCCTAAAATTTGGGGGTGCTCCCACACATCCCCATGTGTGTCTCCCCACTCCCATGCTTCCCCTTCCCGAAAAGTTGGTGGAACATTGGTCCAAACCCATATTATCAAGAAACACATCCCACGTCTTTGTCTTCATCGGGAAAAATTGCTTTTTAAGAGTCCCCATGGGTTTTTTTCACTCCTTGGTGTCGGACACATTTAGGGTACATGTCCTATCTTAGCACACGTGTCCTAGCATGTCACGTGTCCGACACACGGGATATGGACACAGCCCCCTTGAGGGATGTGTCCTGTTACTTGGCTTCTAAGGCACTTTCTTCTAATTTTTAGGTACATTAATTGTTATGCACCCCATACTCTGGTTTTTGCTTGATCAACAATATCCAATTTGGACAAATATTATAATGACTATTGCCTACTATCAAACAAGTGATATGGCTACCAATTCCCAAATTAGATGATGGTAATCTAGACATGGATAAAAGAAGGCATGTCTTCATTCCCATTTCATTTTTGCTTGTACACAAACCTAAAGATGACAAAAATAAGGGAGCAATGTTGATCTAGGGATGCAAAAAGCACCTTTTCTATCTGGGAATTTTCAAATGAACAAGTTTAAAGTAATAAGGAATAGAACTACCAATGGGTGGCAGGTGCGAGGGGGATCATCCTTGAACCCAAAGGACAACTTGAAACAACTTTCGCCTCGGGTCTAGGAAAGTCCACAAACAATCAAGCTGAGGCTTACGCTCTTCTTCAGAGCCCTCTTCTAGCAAATGAATCTAAAACAAAGTCTTTAATTATCATAGGCGACTAAAGCATAATCATCAAATTGATGATCTCGAAATCAATCTCGCCTAATAGCAAGATAGCGTCTATACTAGTTCAAATTCATAAGGAAGTCTGTAGAATACAAAAAGTCTCGTTCTATGAGGTTTTAAGAGAGCATTATTATCAAGCCGACTCTCTAGCCAATGAGGCCACTACACTCAAAATATGGGTTCTCCATAAAAATGTGGGTTGACACTATCAACCAATACCTTAATTCTCATAGGTTTATGGATATGGAGTCACATTACATCACAACGAATTACCATATGTCACAATACCTTTATCATTTGATTACAAGCGAGGCACCTAGATACAAAAGGCCCTGCTCATCCCCTTCTCCCATGCTCGAACTTAATTCTTGTTTGTTTCTTAAACCACCCAGCGAGGTTTATCGAAGGGAAGGTGGGATAATGGTGACCTATATGGGAGAAGCGAGCAACGTCGTTTGGAACAAGACTATTCAGCGAAAAAAATATCTAGTAAGAGTTTCCCACAACCTCTGGATGGTAATTTGGAATTTTTGTTTGATGGTCGGAGATTTGGGGCATGCTCAGTGCATGGTCATTCCTTCATTCTGGCTCTTGGATTTCTTCCATGTGTATAGTATTTTAGTGTTCTTGTATCCTTGTTCTTTGTTTGGCACAGGTCCTTCTAGTTCAATGGGCTTTGATTTCAATGAGTTGTGGTTTCTTGGCACTTTGGCTGCTCCCTTTTGGGTGTATGGTTATTTGGTGTTCTTGCATTCACAATCTTTGTTGCGCATTGGTCATCTTGGTTCTCTTGGCTTTGGTATTAGTGAGTTGTAGACTCTTAGTGCTCCAATTGTTCTATTGTGTGGTCTATGGTGCAGCGGGCTTTTTCCTGTGTTTTTTGAGTGGCAATTTAAGTATCTCAAGACACCTGTTAGGGGATAACGGCTTTGACCCTCTCTATGTGACTTATCCATGGACTATAGGGAAGCCCAAGAAGTTCGAAGGGTCCTTAGAAGACATGAAGAATCCATTCGATATAAGAGAACACTCTAGCCTCGCATAAGCAACAAATTGATGTCATGGAGGCATAATGCACCATGTTGAGAAATATGGTTAACAATCTTAGCAAAGGATCTCACTCTACTACTTCCAAGCACAGGATGTCACAAATTCAGTCCAAGTGGATTTCAAAGAGGAAGATACAATTCATCAGATGATAGAAGACATGGATCTTGCAAACCAGGACTCCCATCCAACATTGGGTAGGAAGAAGCCAACAGTCATCATGTTTTGCGAAAATCTTTATGTTTGGGGAATCAATTAGAATCCTAGATGTTTTTCTAAGGTTGTATACCTGTAAGGAATTTTGGAATGTTTTAATTGTGGACATTTGTAAAGCTTTGTTTTTGGTATATGAATTGACTATTGTGCTTGGAAACCCAGGCTGGTAGTATTATGTACTTTTGTTGTTTAGCCCTGGTATAGCCTTTATTATACAATATTCTCCAATTTCAATTAAAAAAAAGGAATAGAACTACCAATGTCTTAAAATTACTACGCATATTTTTCATCTATCCTTGCTTTTATGTCCTCTTGTGAGCTTCAAAGACAACAAGGTGCATCAGTTTTTACACATCAAAGTATGCAAGAAACTAAGCAATTATAAGATGGCAATAAATCCACTACCAACTAGTCAATGATTCAATAATTAGCAAACCTAATAGAATGATAATACAAGATAAATTTTGTAATTATGAAAGGCATGGGTATTCTAAGAGATCATATCACAGACCAAGTATTCAAGGATAGAACAAAACAAAGTTAAGTAACGAATACTCGTAAAAAATTCAGCATTATATTCCTCAATTTACATCCAACAAACCTCTAACTCATATAATAACCACCTATACATAATATATGTTGTACCCAAAATTCAAGATAATTACAACGACGACATTTGCATTTGCTACCACGTTGAAAAAACAAAAAAATCCATAGAAAGTACACCTGTGGAAGTTGCTTGTGGTAGAATGAAAGACTATCTAGCTCCAAAAATGACCAGAAGAGGTCAATAGGACCGGTCAACACATCTATTTGCAATATATCATCTGAGGAGGTCATAAGGCATATATGTTCTAAGTCTATCAAATAAGATCAAAAATAATAACAATTCAAGATACAAATGCAACATGAAGAAAATAGATACGTAGTAAATATAAAGAAAATGGTTGATGAAGCTTTTGGTTTCTTCTTGCAACCCAACTAGGGTTTCACTCTAGAAACCCTAGCCACTACAACTCTCTCCCGGATCTTTTGCTTTGGATGTTAATGTGAATCCTTCCTTCACTTCAGGTGCTCCTTGCTCGATTTAGTTTTCAAAATGTGTGGCGCCTCTTCATGTCTGAGTTCCTTACAAAGGCCATGCTAGGAGACCGTCATTTCTCTATTTTGACTCAACATGGAATGGTTGTAGAGTTTTCTTTAGTTCTCTAAGGCCTTAAATTTGTGGCGGGAGTTAGGTTAAGGCTCCATCTCACTTCCTTAATCTCCAATTCAAGGTATCTCAATTTGTCTTCTCACCCAAAACGTGGTTTCCTCGCACAAATCTTTTCCATGCTTAGGACATGGAGCTAAGGAAGAGTTAGTATGTGGCTCTACCCATATCTCTGCAAAAACATCTTTGGGGGTGGGTTACCATGGCGCCTCAAAACAAATCTGGGGGTTTAGCCTACCATCCTCGGAATTTTATCATAGAATATGCGCTAGAAATTTTGAATATCTCCTTTGATGACGATGATGAAGCTTGTTTGACACTATTTTTTTACAAAGAGCATGGACTTATTTGCAAGTTTGACAGATTATGGCCAAAGCCTCCAAACCTCCATCACTGGATTTCTAATAATTGAAAGCCCATCTTCTATTGTTGCACTAAAATGAGTAATATATGAATTTATTCCTTTCTTCAAGTCTTCCATCTCTTTTAGTGTTTTGAATGGTGATAATGTAGGTTCCCCATTATGCAAGTCTAGCCTACCATTAGCCCCTTTCTTTCGTATATTTATGCAATGAGACCAATGCTCATACCTAATAGTTGCCTTATATTGCATGACAGGGATGCCATCAACCATATTGAAATTGAAGTATTGAGGGAATTTGGTAACCACATTACAGGAAGAGGCATACGTTCACCCGTGTGCCAAAGGCCTCTTTGTTATAGAATCCAATTCAATAGATACTGAGATCGCATACTCCAATAAGGACCTTGGTTCATGGATAAAGAAGAGTTATGTATGAAACATTGGTATCCATCTTTTGATCCCTCCTCCAATTCTCTTTCTTGAGCCCAAATTTGGGTTAGGCTCCCAAATCTGCCCCTAGACTTTTGGGGTCCAGAATCCTTGGAAGCTAAAGGCAATGCTCTTGGGAAATTCCATTATTGTTTGGAAGAAACAGGAAAAAGAATTTTAAGGACTTGTGCAATAATCTGCGTTGAAATGGACCTTGAAAAGGGTCTTCCGGAGGAAATCTGTTTAAAGTTTGCAGGTATGTCTTGGAATCAGAAACTGGATTGTGAATATATTGTATTCAGATGTAGACCTTCCTTTGCTTATGGGCATCTAGCTTCTTCATTCTCGGTAAAGAAAAATCTGAAATTTCCTTCCCGGAAGCCTACCTAGGGGCAAAGAGCAAATGAGAACCACAAGCTAATATGCCCTATCTCCAATCAGGAGGATCCTCCTCTTTTGAAAACCCTAGAAATGGTAGCCAGAGTAGAAATCAGAGATGATTCTAGTGAAAACTCCCCTGATCAAGAAGAGGTAGTTATGACACTGGAAAAGTCAGTTCCTCTTGAGAGTTCCTTATCTAGGGTGGATGAAGATGATCTCTCTCCCAAAAAGGCGAAGGATGTCTAACAGCTCAGTCAACTACACCCAGATTGGATCACAACTCGGGAACAAGAATGGACAGAGGTCAAAAAACAAAGAAATAAAATGTTCAACAAATCCAGTCAATTGACACTTCGTAGCAGAAAAGGAAACGGTTAACACCATATTTGAAGACTGCAGATTGATTATTGAACAGATCTATCCTTTAAATTTTTGATGTAATTAATTGGACTGTATATTTTTGCTTATTGTGGAGGATGTATATCCTCAAGTTTTGAGATCCATTGTGTGAAAGATACGAGAGCAGTCTTCTGCATGTACTCTTGAAGATCGTGCCACTGATCTATCATGCAATGCCAATGTCATCATCTGCATGTTCTCTTGAAGATCGTGCCACTGATCTATCATGCAATGCCAATGTCATCATGCAATGCAAATGGCATCTACAGAATGTATATCCTTTTCTTTTATGGAATAGAATATGCAATCAATGAAAAAAAAACGAATGACAAAGTATTCTACATTTTGCAGTCTGCAGTCTGCCTTGCAAAGTGTGGTACAACAGGTATTAGTGCAAAGCAATTAAAAAATGTCATTATATCTACCATCCATGACTATAAAATCACTCAATGTCTATTTCTCGATGATGGCTAATTTTTCATCCGAAGACAAAGTACCTCTAAGAATAAAAATAAACAGTATTAGGGCCATGCAAGTAAAATTAAGTTGCATCCTCAAAGCAGTTACCCTGCTTTGGCTGTGAGGATGGCCAACTAATCCTCAAAGTGGCAATATATTGCAGAATCAGCCTTTTAAAAGCACATAAGCTCAACCAGCTTCTCTGTGTCTATGTGCAAGGGATTTTAAATTCCACCCCAACCTCGGTGTCTCTGTGCTCTGTGCTGTAGCAAGTCTATTAACAAGATATTGAAATGAAAAGCTAATTACAGTGGGTACCTTGCCGATCCTTTCAGAAGTACATCAGCTCAGGCAACATCTCTGTGTCCCATCCCCACGTCTGTGTTCCTATGCTGTAGCAAGTCTATTAACAAGCTATTGGAATCAAAAGCTAACGATAATGGATAACTTGTCAAAAACACCAATTTGGTCTTTTGGTTAAGGATCCGTATACATGTGTAAGAGGTTTCAAGTTCAAACGTGAAAAGCTTAATATGGGACTCTCATTTTGTCAATCTTTTGCAAATTATATTGAAAAGGTGCTATCCAAGGAAGATAAGCATGCCAACATAAGAAGGGCAGAAACATAAAGATGCCAGAATAAGGAAGGCAGAGATCTTATATAGCTGTGCTAAATTTTAGCTCAGATGATCTATCATCTCAACCATGCGCCGTGCGGGCTTTCATCATCTGGTTGTTAATCGTTTTAGTTTTTTCACTGTAATACAAGTTTTACCAAAAAACTCATTTAGTAACCGCATTCGATATACACACCTAAATACCCAAATCGAAAAAAAAAATCAAACCTCTGCTGAATTTGACTCAGACAATCAATCATCTCATTCGTTTGGGCTTTCATCATCTAGTTTTTTGTTCTTTTATTTCACTGTAACACAAGTCTTCTAAAAAAGCATATAAAAGAACTAATTAAGCAACTGCATTTGATATAAACCAACATAACTGTGTGACTTCTACCTGAATGTAGCCTCATCCACAGTGCTAACATAGGCCCCTCCGCCTATACCAAAGCCCAACAGCATCCCCGTCAGCAATCGCCCCTGTAATTTCCACAAACAGTTCAAAGGAAAAAGGAAACTCAGAGAGTAACAGAGGCGAATATGGGCATACATTTTCCGGCACACAAGCTCCAAAAAACAACCAGATGAATTTACTACATGCTAGATAGATGCATAAGAATACCCAAAACAATAGAGAAAAAAAGTGCAAATGGGTACCCATGTGAGGCGGTATTTTGGGGGTAAAATGCGTTTAACTACTTCATGTGGAGAAGATTGAGTGTGTAGAGTGTTGAACTGGGCATTGCGCAATATGATAGCTGCAGTGCGCATTCTCCAAGCCATTGTTTCTTTAGTCTGAGGGTAAAACCTTAAACCCTTCTTAAACCCTTTGTGTCTTCTCAGCTGCCCGCCTGCACCAACACGCCCTTTTTATTTTAGTCGTCTATTCGGCTCTTTGCTTGTCTGATTCGATTATAATTATAGATTGTATAGATTCTCATAGGGCGCTATATCAACGCGGTTTTACAATTTTATTTTCAGAGGGGGCTGGGTATTGGAACAAGCCATTTATAAAAGCAGAATTTTGTGAAGCATTGATATGTAAATACAGGGAAAATTTAATATATCTATGGCATTCTCTCTAACCTTATGTATTATAATAAACCGTTTTATAATTGTCGAAGGTCAATGAGCATTTTAAGCTTTAGAAGTGTGACTTTCACAATATATATCAACTCATCGTGCATTATTTTTTGTGGACGAGCATTGCATCAATGGCAAACTCATGTCCATGAATTCTGCGTTCCATATATATATATAAAAGGGTTTGTGAACCTCAACCGCTGTTACAGATCTCAAATTTACTTTCTAATAAGGTTGAGAGATATGAATTTGTTTCTCATCTTTTACCAAATACACCAATAACCATATCGTTTTTATAAAATGGATATATTTATTTATTAATATTTTGTATTTACATTATATTTATATTTAGTTAAATACAAATAAATAAATAATACGTTTTTATTCATATTTTTAATTTTTTACTATAAATTTTATTTTGTCACATGTATAATATCTATTATTTTTATATTTATTTTTTTTACTATTTTTTTAATAGTTTATGATATGATATTAACAATAAGTGTACCGACCACGATCATTCTTGATTCCAAAAAAAGTCAAGAAAAACACTTTGCAATGGGGTTGGGTAAAGCATTAAACAATCAAGTGAAAGGTATTAGCCATTTTCTAGGAGCTAAACTTTCTTTACAAAAGTTATAACAAAAGACTTATTACAATAAATAAATAATATATTTTTTATAATATTTATTTTGATTTTTTATACTAGAAAATTCATTTTGCCACATGTATAACATTATTAATTGTAATATTTTTTTTTATTTAGAAAAAAATAGGGTTTCCATTTGTTTTTTTTCTGGTTTTTCCATGCTTTTAAATAGTTTGTGGTATGATATTGACAATGAGTATATTGGGGGTAGCAGGTGTTGGGGGTCATTCTTAATCCTAGAGGAAATCAAGAAAACACTTTTAAATGGGGTTTAGGAAGAGCATCAAGCAATCAAGCAAACGTTGTGGCCCTATTCTAGGGGTTGAAGCTTCTCAATAAAAGTTATATCAAAAGACTTATTGTAATTGGGGATTCAACATTAATTATGAAATTAATGCTCAAAGTCTCTTCTATGAGTGATGGCAAGCATATAATAATTACTTAGAGAATAAGAAAGGAAGTTGTTGGGTTTCAAAGTGTTGAATGCTATAATATCCTAAGGGAGCTCAACCAGAAGGTGAACCAACTAGCCAACAACATTGCTCAATTGGATTGTGGTGCCTTGAGAACAAAAAGTGAGGTTTCATCCTACCCCATACCTTAAGTTATAACCCAAAGTCATAAATTGGAGTTGCATGAGAGGCAAATGGCACATTAATGAACAAGGGTGAGTTAACCATGAAACACGACAACCAAGGAGTATTACCTTTGCGATACCCTGACACACTTGGTGTTTAGTGTGGGAGCAAGTTCATCAATTACACTTGGATTTGAGTTTTATTACAGGTGGGATAATGGATTTGGCTTCAGGTCTAAAATTTGGAGATTTTTGGTGGTTTATAGCTCTATGGTTCCTTGCTATGTTTCGTCTTGGTCCGATTTGGGGCTCTGGATTGGATTATACTTTTCCTTTGTGGGTTTCTAGTTTGCTTTTGTGTGGTTGTAGTTCTAGTTAACTTAGCTCTGTTTGGTGGGTTCGTGGGTCTAGTTCGCTCAATCTCGTTTGGTTCATTAGCAATGGTGTGGGTTGTTTCCTGGTTTGGAGGCCTAGAACTCTTCTCCTCCTCTTGAAGTTTACAATGTCCTCTCTTTGTGTGGAAAAGCAAAAGGTTAGTGGCTCAATATCAGAAATTGTTTGTCTTGTGCACTATTGTCAATTACCTGAGAAAATGTTGGAAAGGGGACAAATTTTTGGTTATGATAGAGTGTTAGCAATTGGCAATGGGAAGGGGTTTTTGATGATGATGATGATTATCGTCCACTAAGACCTAATTGGTCTATCAGACCTTAAGACGGTAAGTGATTACTTGTGATTCTTTAGAATTTTGTTTCTGTGCTCGAAAAGCATTAAGAGAAGCTTTCCAATATCACCATACTTTTGTTGAGTTAAGAGGTTAGGAAGGTTGGTAGTGTGATCAATATTTTGAACATGAGATCTAATATGGGTATAGGCTGGACAATCTAAGAGAGTGCTTTTCATCTTCAACCTTCTTAGTGTCACAAAGGTGACACACTCTTTCATCCCATGGCATTTTAAGAATTGACCAATGCCTAGTTTCACTATGGAGCTCGTGAGAACTTGTTCTTATCTTAGCAATGCTTATTTTTTTCTTTACACTTGGCAAAACAGATAGATAATTTTGATCTTCTAGATTAGGGTTGATTACATCTTTATAATTTTCTTTATAGTGGACCACGGGCATCCTCGGAGATGCCCATTGTGTGAGGCCACTAATATTCACAAAGCTTTGAGAAGGTAGGAAGATTACATCACTAATAATAAAAATTTGATTTTCTCTATTACTGGTAGGATGCATTCCCAAGAAGTCATAAACTCTAAATATGCCTTCATTCTAGAAACCTTACATAGTCAAAAGAGGCAAATTGATTATCTTCAAGCCTAGTGTATTGCCCTTCGATAATTGGTTGTGAGTCAAGCCAAAAATCATATTTCATGTGCCTCAATATTAGGGTGTCAATTAGGTTTGTAGTGGAGGAGGTCCAAGAAGGCGAGATTATGCAACACCAACAGCAAGATGTGGAGATGTTGATTGTAGATCAAAACTTTCAAGCCAACTCAAAGAACCAAGAGGAAGCTTACAATCACCATGCCTTTATTCAGTAACAGTGCTTAATGTTTTACAAATGTTGCTTGATATTAGGAGTTTTTTCCAAAATTTATACAAGTAGTAGCTATGCAAAATCGTATGTGAATGGATTGTTTTGTTTCATTAGTCAGTAAACTCCAAATTTTGGACAATTTTCAGGATGTTTTTTTGGACAATTATCATATATTTGTATTATTATATTGACCAATGTGATCGCAACAACTTTCTAATACAAAATATATCTATTATTGTTAAAAAAAGATTAAAAAATGAGTGCATTGAGGAATACATGGGCCAAGCATGACAAGGAGTACATGGAACAACACAACATGAGATCAGCATAGGTGTGTGCACACTAGCATAAGATTGGGATATTGCACTAAAGGAAATTGAAAATTTGGGCATGGATCTAAATAGTCAAACAAGAATCCCAAGAGCTTGAGAGGAAGATGAAGAGTTAAAGGAGAAGTTAAGTAGTCAAAGATAAGAAGAAATGGTGTGATGAACATTAGAAGTACACTAGTAAATCTAGTCAAGGAGGTAGTCAACTATGTTGGCTAATTATTTATCAAAGTCAATAGTGCATTTGAGTAAAGAGTCAACCAAAAACCAAAGTAGAGAGAGCGTCAACCAAAATCCAAAGTAGAGAGGGAGTGGGGAGCTCTAGATTGTAATGTGTAATCGATTTATTTTGAACATTGATACATGAATAGAGTATTGTAATATTACTAAGTAATATAGTTATGTATTGTTGTGCCTCATGATTGTTCATGTAACTGTTAATTAACATGTTTTTTATCATAACCACCAATTGTTTATGGATCTAGTTCGCTCAACATCATTTGGTTCATTGGCAATGGTTTAGGTCCTTTCTTGGTTTGGAGGGCTATAACTCATCTCCTCTTCCCGAAGCCTACAGTGTCCTCTCTTTGCATGGAAAAGCAAAAGGTTAGTGGCTCAATCTCATAAATTGTTTGTCTTATGCACTGTTGTCGATTACCTGAGGGAATGTTGGAAAGGGAACAAGTTTTTGGCTATGATAGAGTGTTAGCAATTGGCAATGGGAAGAGAATTTTACAAGTGTTATGTCGTGCCATCATAATGGACCACGAGCATCCTCAAAGATGCCCATTGTGTGAGGCAACTAATATTCACAAAACTTTGAGAAGGCGAGAAGATTACATCACTAATAATAGAAATTTGATTTTCTCTATTATTGGTAGGATGCATTCCCAAGAGGAAGTCATAAACTCTAAATATGCCTTCATTGTAGAAACTTTACATAGTCAAAAGAGGCAAAATTGAAGATCTTCAAGTTGAGTGTGTTTCCCTTATATGATTGGTTGTGAGTCGAGCCATAAATCCTACTTCATGTGCCTCAAATACTAGGGTGTCAATTGGGTTTGTAGTGGAGGAGGTCAAGGAAGACAAGACCTTGCAGAACAAGATGTGGAGATGTTGATTGTAGATCATAACTTTCAAGCCAACACAGAGAACCAAGAGGAAGCTTACAATCACCATGCCTTTATTCACTATTAGTGTTTAAAATGCTTTGCAATTTTTTCTTGATAGTATAAGTTTTTTACAAAATTTGTACAAGTAGTAGCTATCCAAAACCCTATGCAAAGGGAATGTTTTGTTTCTTTAGTCAGTAAACTACAAATTTTAGACAATTTTCGGGATTTTTGTTTTGACAGTTATCATAATTTTTATTATTATGCTCACCAATGCAAACGCAACAACTTTCTAATACAAAATATACCCATTCTTATTTAAAAAATGAATGTGTCGAGGAATACATGGGACAAGCATGACAAGGAGTACATGGGACAACACGACATGACATAAGCACAGGGGTGTGCACATTGGCATAAGACTAGGATATTGCACTAAAGAAAATTGAAAAGTTAGGCATGGGTCTAAATAGTCAAATAGTAATCTCAAGAGCTTGAGAGGATGATGAAGAGTTAAAGGGTAAGCTAAGTAGTCAAAGATAAGAATCAATGGCATGATGAACATTAGGAGTACACTAGTAAATCTAGTTAAGGAGGTAGTCAACTATGTTAGCTAATTATTTATCAAAGTCAATAGTGAAGTTGAGTAGAGAGTTCGCCAAAAACCAAAGTAAACAGAGAGAGAGTGAGGAGCTCCAAATTGTAATGTGTAATCTATTTACTTTGAACATGGATACATGAATAGAGTATTGCAATATTACTAAGTAATATAGTTATTTATTGGTGCGCCCCGTGATTGGTCATGTAATTGTTAGCTAGCTTGTTTTTTTATCGTAACCACTAATTGTTAGTCATTGTTTAATATAGTAGGTGGGATTAAGGACACCACACCTCATCAATAAGATGAGCCCTCTTCCTATAAGAAGCAATTAAAGATATTTCAAATAAGCAATATATCAATCACAATATGATTATTTAAAAGAGAATTAATGACATCTCAACAATAAGTGAATGTGCTCACAATGAAAAACAATAGATATATTCAGATGTATCATATGTGAAATATAACATTTAACAAAGTATTTGCACTAAATCAATCTAGTAGTATGGCAATTCTCCCATATTTTTAGAAATAAAATTATCTTTATATCTTAACATCATCAACTCATAATTGAGTTATTTTATTAACAAGGGGAGTTGTGGAGCAACAAGTCCCTGCCAACCAACAAAAACTGTAATTCAAGCCAATGCCGCTATAGAGAGAAAAACAGGTTTCTAGCTCCAGTTTGCAAGAATTGATGTACATGAATAAATTAAATATGGAACTTGGCCTTGGCTTTTTAATGTAGGCCTTCTTGAATCATTTACAAATTGGTAATCCATTGTCGAACTTTGAAACACGGTTTATAAATACCAATCGATATAGAAGGCACAGTTTTAAACACCATGTTTAGTTAATCATTTACAGAAAAAATAGGTAAGACATTTTATAAATGGCAAAGTTTGAACAACATTGTAATGTTATAGAATGCTTTCTTGCATATCATAACTCTATTGCTCCTTGAGACAAATTATGTCTTGTAAGTTATAATATCAACCTGGGCCAAGAGCCATTGGTGGTCATACAAAGAATGAAAATTTTCACCAAGTATCTTAAATGGCACTTATAAACGTTGAGTGTCAGATCTTTGCCAGAAACACTTTGTTGAATGGAAAATAACTACATTATTGCATGCCAATGAATGGAGGCATCTTAGGTGTTATGGCAACTATTAACATGCAATCAATGTTTCTTATAGCCAAGGTATGCTCTTAGACCTGGGTAGGCACGAATGAAAATTCATTAAAAAAAAGCCAATTGTAAACTGAATCATACAACAATCTGAAGGAGCAACAATTGTGCAATCGATATAGGTGTCAAGTTATAAAGATGTTTCATGGGAAATGTCATCGTATAGATACACAGATGCACATTTCCACCTTTAAATCGTTGTTTTTTGCATGGAGCACCTAATAATTGAACATAACACATTTACATAGATTAGCTAATTCATTTATTAGATGGTTGGCTTTACTCTTAGCTTTAACAAAAACATAACCCTAGTGCGATGATAGAGCCTTCCTTCCTTGGCTATACTGAGCACATATAGAACCTTAACGATTAGTGGACCAAAGCGAGCAAACAAAGGGGATTAGTGGACTGAAAACAAAGCTTTAACAATGATCAGCAGACCAATACCTTTTACATTAGGGGACGGTAACCCTAATGTCGTGTCAACGTTTCTTATAGCCAAGGTATGCTCTTAGACCTGGGTAGGCACGAATGAAATATTGACGAGGAGCCAACCAAGGGGGAACCCATTCACACAACCCTCATCACCCTTGATATGATTGGTATCCTTGAACTTACCTTTTATACAACGTCTCATTATAAAACAAAGTCAAAAGTCGTTAATCTGAATTTTGTTAATCAAGAAACATCTGGTCTGATTTCATGGATAGAATTTAGCAATATCAATGTTTTAAAAGTATAAGTGGACTCATAATTGGTTCAAGGTCCAACCTGACTTATTAGAATTGGTTGAACGCTTGGTGTATATACCAGTTTATTAAAGAAATCATAAGTTTATGAATAAGCTTACTTGTAAAATGATACCAATTGCAATTTTTTTTCATTGTTGAAATTTTTATGAATTTCATTTGGCATTGAATTCAAATATGAACAAAAACCAATGCAAGGATAGTCAAACAATTAATACAGACTCATGCAATTGTAAATGTATATCTTACCATAATAGTCAGACATTATAGCCTCTCCTTGTGTGCCCCTCTCATTATGTATCTCTTGGTAGAAAGGATAGTCAAATAATTAATACAAGATCATGCAAAAGTAAATGTAAACCTAACCATAACAGTCGAATAAAGGCTTCTCAAGTGACGCATGTCCATCTGACGGTTCCTAGTCTTTCCTCCATCTGTCATACCATAATTTTGCATGGGAAGTACATGGAAATCATGCTCCTAGTAGACGAGACTTGTCTCTTTAATTGCATGGCAACATATGACCGGAATGGAACTTCAAGAAAGAAGCAGTTCACTTTCATGCATCCAGACACCAGCCGAATAAAGGCTTTGGAAGTATTGTGAATTTAGACACCAGTCAAAGCACGAACCAGACTATGCAGGAAGTAAGAAGCTAGTTAGAGCATTAGGCTTGGATTTTAGCTCCCATGCCTGCAAAATCCTGAGCTCTGTGTGAGGTTGAAAGTTCAACCCGGGAATGAAAGGGAATAAAAACCTCATTTGTTTTCACCCGGCCGGTAAGAGAGCATTCATTCTGTCGACATTATAACTGTACAAGCAAATTCAGAATCATTGAGGTATTACCTGAGCTACATGAAAGTTGTTCTATTTTGTTCTCTTTTGGTTGGTTGCTCCTTGGTTGGTCTTGATCGATTACTCTTGGTTAATTGGGTAGGCGTCGATAGCAGCATAACTCATTATATATTCTATACCACAAAACAAGCAAAGTATGCCCATTATGAAACTAGATAGCTCAGGTCCTTAGATATCCCCAGTACGAACGCGTGCTTGTCCAGGGAACCAGAGAATGAAGTCTTAGCTCTGGAGATTCTAAGTCCCATCTCTGGCTCCAAATCCCTCAACCCTCATTCCTTTAAATGTCAAAACTAAGATAGAGAATTTGTTTACTGGAAACATAAATAAACAGGTTTCATTATTTCCATAAATAAAACAATTTCAATCCTATAGTTTCAATGACAATTTCAAAATCTCATGGGGAACGATTAATTTTATAAATAATCGCCAAATAGCTCAGTTCATTATTGAAAAAGCATCAACTAAACTGTTTGTTCAAAATTTAGGTAGCTAGATAGGTTCTCTTGATAATAGAAAAATAGTTTACACCGAGTCCTTACTGGGTCTCAGATTTAGAAAAAAAAATCGTTTAACCTCACTGAGGGATTTTGGAAAAAAAAAATTGTATATCTCCAAAAAGAAAAAAGAAACTTGTCTTCCTAAGACCTAACCATGCCATCCTACCATAGCTAACCTTGCAATTATCATACCAGAATTAATATCTTAAAAAACCTCTGATGACTCTAATTATCATGCCAGAATTAATATCATGAATCGAGATGGCGACAACATTGATGAGGGTGTAACCTTTGATTGCTTCATCTCGTGGCTTCTGGTCCACCATTGCGTTTCCCACCATCTACTCCTCTGCTATATCAGATTTTTCTCACCCTCTATGTCTTTCATCGTTGCTTCTGAGCGCCAAATCACATTGATTGAGCTATCATACTTCTCTTCAGGGCATACATCATGTGTGAACTACTCTATTGACAAGGATAATGTAGTATAGGGAAGAGAGGATGGGCGCCCGACCATATAATTGGGATCATAATTATAGATATAAAAATCATGAATAGAATGGGCTCCAATTTTGAATCTAAATTATGAGGTATTTAGCCTAGAGCCTCCTTTTTATTATATATGTAAATAGATGTATTAGATATAAAACCACTCACTAGCCTATTGCTTGGGCTTCAACCCCAACAAGCAAGCTCTAATGCTTTTTGACTAGCAATTAATAAATAGACTAGTCGTGTCGTGATCTTGGGAACAACCCGCGTATCCTTGGAAAGAATATCTATTTTATTTAATTGCCTATCGTTTTGGAAACATTAACTCATCTATTCAAATAACTAAAACAGAAGCAAGCTGGAGAACAATCAGCTAGCTAGCTGGAGAAGAAAGCAGGCAGCATATCATATACATGTTTCATTGTTGCAACAACCAGCCTTAGGGAGTTAGCTATTTAGCAGATCCCATATAATCCCTAAGCTTCCACTCCTTCTATATAGCATAATTTGATGAACTTGTTGAGTGTTTCATAATAAATTAACTTACAATGATTATGTGTTGATGCAGGGATACAAATTGATTGTGGAGAATTGTAGAGCAAATGTCAAATAGTTGACAGAAATCCTGGAAAAGGCTAGATGTTTCAACAGTAGAGGTGGGTGTGCATTCTTGTTGAAGGACAAGGGCATTGAGGCTTCAAAAATAGAGGTGGGTATGCATGTCGTCTCACCAATCTCGGCCAACGATGCCATCTCGCACAACCAACCGTAGGGACAAGAACTTCAGTAATCAGAATGGGAGAGACAGGAACAATGCGACTGTGAGAGACGAGCACTTTAGTAAGAGAAAAACAAGGATGAAACAACATTCACTGTAAAGATGATTATAGTGCTTGCAAGCTACATGCAAGTGACCGGATGGAGGTGAAGCTACATGCAAAGATGATTATAGTGCTTGCAAGCTACATGCAAGTGACTAGGTGGAGGTGAAGCTACATGCAAGTGACCAGGTGGAGGTGAAGCTACATGCAAGTGACCAGGTGGAGGTGAAGGGCAGGGGACAATCGACATATCAACAGAGGCACCAAAGTGACTGCCCCTCATGGAATATGTTTTATGCATTTGAAAACCATAATCATTTAATGTTTTGAGTTAATGCTAATGTGAAACTTAGCATTAATTCAAATTGCTTGCTACATATCCAATTTGCCCTGTAGTTGCCTAAGTTTGAAACCCGATTGCCTCGATATGAGGCCAAATAAGGCCTCAAACTAAAAACTTAGGACAAAATCTTAAAAGCTAGTTGAAAAATTGTACGAGACGGTTAAAATTTGGGTTAAGTGGTTGGTTTCCGTGCCATACTAATAAAAACATTCAAAACTGATTACTAATACTCCCTAGCCCGAAGGGCAAGGACTAATAATTTATTAGCATGACTAACCTCACAACTACCTCTTTACGTGTTTGTGACCATACAAAATCATTGCACAACTTTCATAGTTGTAACACTTTAGTTTATATCTTTGCATTAATATTGATATGCACAATAAATGATTGAGTCATGTATCTAACGTCTTTGATTCTTGCTTTCGTGGAATGTTCTAGTTTATGGTGAGTAAATACAACACACATAAAAGTTATCTTTGTTTTACATTGTGTTAAGTAGTAACACTTAATTTATCTTTGTTTCAATGCATTACTGCATATTATATTATTGCTTTACAAACAACACATAACTTTCTTTATTATTACTTTTGATAATGAGGGTTCTTGAGCTCTAAACCACGAGGTTATTCAAAGCACATCATCTCCCTATCCCCTTAAATGACCTATTGCCTAATCTCTCTTTGGAATATCGAGAATTTGTAACCTTGAAAACTATTGGTAATTCTTTAGGTACATCCATCTCCTTGACCTTAAAAACTAATGATTATGTTTTTATTACCTACATGAAGATATGCATTTACGCAAATATAAGCAAAGGCACATTGTGATGGAAATTGAAAATCGAAACTAGACTCAACCTTTGGATTGCAAACACGTTGTCTTTCATTGTATACTTTGCTTTGACCATGGTCATGTGGTGTTATCCTACCAAAGACAAAGTCTTATCTAGCTACAAAAGGAAAACCTCGAAAGCACTCTTAGAGAAAAGACTCAATGTTGGACAACCATTGGGCGAATCCAATTAAATCTTCCCAAAATTCAGCACCTACTCCTTCAACAATGGTAATTGTTCTTATAGTGCCAAAGGGTAGTGGAGAAGCCATTGTTACTACTACATCTCAAGGTCAAAGTCCCCTCTCATCAATTTACAAGAACAAAAATGATCGTGACTAAGAAAGAGAAGAGATGAGTCAGAGTCCTTAGATTAAGAAAAGGATCTAGTTTTATTGCCTTCAATGGATGCAAATAAGCAATTAAGGGTGATCAATATTCCACAAGTACACAATTTAGATGTTTTTTGGACAACGTCAAGAGAAATCCAGGGAAAAAGGTAAAAAATGAAGTTATTAGATCTTTTATTTGGAAAAAATAAAAATGTATGATCATAGATGTTATTTGTACATGTATCTCAAGTCAATCGAATTAATCATTGTAACTTTAGCTCGGACAAAAGGTTACAAAAAAGAATATTAAACATATGTTATAGTCGACAATTTTTTGGGTTAGAATATGAAACATAAAGATTTTTATTTATCCAAAAAAAAGTTTATTATTAATCTACACTATGCACTTTCTATTATTTAATGCTCCAGCTATAGGAACTATAACAAATTATTCTCTCAGTCCCCGAGGTGTAGGACAGTCGGTGACGGAGTGTGTTGTTAAGCCACTCCGTGATGTTAAAGTCACCGGTTCGAAACCTGCGGGGACAAAAAATCCAACCATGTTAAGGGTTGGTGTGGCTCAGGCCGGGTGCGATCCCCGGGTGATTTTGACGGCTTAGATGCCCCTGAGTCGCGGTTTCTCAAGCCACAGGTTAATCGCAGGTCCTGCACAAATTAACAAACAAAAAAAAAAACAAATTATTCTCTCATCCACCTATAGATTATAACTTGTTTAATAAGCTTTCATGACACATATTGCACATAACATTGTTACATCACCTTGCTATGTTCTAACAACACAACTTATATTGTCCTTATCATAGAGCACAACGCTTGATTCTTATAATCTATTGTCCCTTACAGTGGACTACAACATATGCGGAAATTCTAAGATTCCCGACCTACCCAAATCTTGATCAATAGTATTAGAAAACAAATTTTTTACGTCTACACTTGCTTTTGGAACCTTGTTGCTTCATTTGTCCTTACAAGTATTTGGAACTAAATTCAACAAATCTATTCAAGTTAAATGCTAGTATGGACGAGACAGACTTTTTCTACGGTTCAGTCAAGGACAGAGAGCGATAGAAACCAGTTCCACAAGTGCCCAGGGAACGGTCTGTATGACAGGAGCATCGGGTTACCTAGCCTCTTGGCATGTCAAATGCCTTCTCCAACGTGGTTACCGCGTTAAGGGAACTGTAAGGGATCTTGGTAACGAGAAAAAGATGACTCATTTACTAAAGTTAGAGAGAGCAAAGGAAAGGCCGCAGCTGCTCGAAATTGATCTATTGGACGATGGCAGCTTTGATGAGGCTATAAGCGACTATCAGGGCATTTTTCACATGGTTGTGCCTGTGATTATAGTCGCGCCAGATCCTAAGAGCTCGCTGAGCGGCGACGTGAGGGATATGCAAATGGAACGGAACCCTAACGGGGAGAAGGAAGCGACGGTCCTTTGCAGGGCCGAGGTGGAACAACAACCGCCCACGGAGAAGGATCCCGAAACGGAAACGCAGCCAGTCCCTGTAGATGAAGTCTCTGTCGTGCTTCCAGCACCAGGATGGAAGAGATGGTTCATCTCGTCGAGAAGGTTAGCGGCCAACGTAGAGGAAACTGAGGAGGGTGGCTCCAACTCGTTCTCTGGCGAGAGAGAACCAACGATTTGGGACTAGATCAATGCTGAGAATAGACGGTGGGTGCGGCAAGTGCTAAACCCTAGCCGTCATTGCCTTGATCTAAAGTTCGAAATCCATTCAAATAGTAGAGACCTCAGGGATCTTCAACTCTTGGGGGATTCTCCACCTTCACTCTGGTGCAGGGATCTTCAACTCTTGGGGGATTCTCCACCTTCACTCTGGTGCAGGAATCTAGTTAAGAGTAATGCAAGAGCGAGGTTTCATTATGAATATCGTGGCAAGACTAGCTCCGAGATTGCGACAAGCTTCCCCCTTTTTGTAAAGACCATTGCCAGACCTTCTCTTTGCTTGCAGGCTCAAGACTCAGACTCCGTTTTTGAGCTCAAAACCCAAATCCACCAAGCTATAGGTACTTCGCCTGGGTTCCAACGACTAATCTTCGAAGGACGGCAGCTTGGAGATGGCTCTCTCCTACGGGACTACGGGAATCTAAAAAAAACAACCATTTCTCTCACTTCTCGTTTGCGTGGAGGAGCGCCTTCAGTCACTCATCCAAGCTCTTACAAGCAGGTCGTGAAATCAGGGACTTCCGCTCCTTCGGGGTTCAAAGTTGAAGCTTCAAAAGTAAAGGAGCCCTTTGGATCTGCCTTCATTGTGGAGCAGTGCGCAGAACCTCAAACAGTGGAAGTCGAAGATCCCCAAGTCTATGGCTATGCCTTTATCTACCAGGCAAAAGCCCTCATTTGTCGCTTCAACGGACTTTGGCCCTCGACCCCTGCGCTAAAGGAATGGGTTAACAAGACCTGGTCGAAAGGCCATGAGTTGTTCTTATGCTCCAAGGGGTTCTTCATCGTCAACTTCTCCACAGAAGCCGAATGTCAATGCGTGCTAGAGCAAGGTCCTTGGTTTTGGGGCAGATATGGTCTCTCCATGCAGAGACAGTTCCCAGAATTCAATCCACTGACCATGACAACCATGACTACACCGGTCTGGGTAAGACTACCCAATCTACCCCTGCATTTCTATTCTTCATCCTTTTTACCCACCATGGGCAATGCATTGGATAGATTTATCAAGATAGACACAGACAGAATAGCGAAAGGCTTTGTCACTTTCGCCCGCATATGCGTTGAAATTGACCTCAGTCAAGGGCTTCCAGATAGGATTCTTATAGACTGGGATGAGGGAGATCCTTTCATACAGATGGTCGATTATGAGAACACCGCCTTCAGATGCTGCTCCTGTCAGCAAACAAGGCACCTCAGGCAACTTGTCCTCTTTCCCCAATCCCTCCCTCAACTTCTGGAGCACGAAAAAGAGCCAATGGTTGGCAAGGACCAAAATCTCACAAAAGCCGCCCGAACCCTTCCTCTGACAACAAGCAACATCACAAAGACGCTCCAAATCCTCTGCCTTCCTCAATGCCTTCGTAGGCCCCAACTTTCGCTCAGCAGCCAACTGTCGACCCAAAACACCAGCCTGTGGCCTCGGCACAAAATCCTGAAGATTCAGAAGTCATGATTCCAACTCCCGCAATCAAGTCCTTGCACCCACATCTCGAAAGGGGGAACCAATTGACACAATCATGATCACAGCCTCGCTCCCAGGGACTCATAAGCGACCTCATGAATCAGACAATTCAAACAGTGACAAAGAAGCACCCCTGGATTCAGTAGCTCAAGATTATGGCACTTCCTCAGATCATCTGGCTTTGGTGGTAAAATTTGTTGAGCCTACCAGCTCCTCTGGTTGGATTGATGTTCGTAAGAAAAAAGGTAGAAAGGATCCTCACCAGCCAACACAATGATCCGACCTTTTCTCCTTATATTGTAATGTTTCATCTTGCTTTGCCCACACGCTTTATGGGGCTCTCTTTTAGTATAGGCTAGTTTCAAGTGATCCCTTGTTCTCTTTCTAAGGGGTCTTCTCCCATCAACAAATCAATGTATCACATTGCACTTTTTCATGGATTGAATAGAAGGATTCTCCCCCTTTTTTACTTAAAAAAAAAATGCTAGTATGGACTATATCTGAGTACTAAAAGCATGATTAAATCAATACATGAAATTGCTAGTGTCATGATTAATTGATCATTGACAAGTTGAATGAGTTACATGCATTGATGGCAGCAAAACGAGTTCCATGGTGACTACTTGAGTCATGATTCCTAGTGAACTTGCCACACCTACAACTAAAGTGACTGCTTGAGTTGTTCATTGTAGCAATCTTCCATCCCCTACTAAATATTGCAATTGCTTATCAAATTCTCTCTCCATTGTGGCTTGAATATTTGCTTGAGTTGTAGTCGATAAGGAACCAATAGAGGTTTCTCTCTCTCATTTGATAAAAAATCAATGGAACCATTAATTATGCCAAGAAGCAACTCATTTTTTTCCAAGGAAAATCTCATGAAAAACCCTCCAAATACTTCCCCGTGATCCATGGATGATAAAAGGGGTAAATCATCGACCTTGATTACTAAGTCTAACCTTGAGGGGATCAAGAGAGTCAAACATGTGACCTGCCCAACTTCGGGGGAGAGATCTCACATTTGATTCATGATCGATTGAGCTAACCCTCGAGACTTAAGTAATTCATGTTGTCATGGAGGAAAATGGACTTGATTAGAATAAAGATGAACATAATGTAATTTCAACATTGGGAAGTTATTGCTTCCTAGGGTGAAAAGTTCCCCTTACTCAAGTTTTTATTAAGCTTATGCAACCAAAATAATAGTATTAGAGGGAAGAAATGCTAAGGTCATACGTACTATAAAAGAAAAACTTAAGTCATCCTTGTAATATGCAATTAATTTAAATATCTTGCAATACATCTTTATTCCTATTAGCATAAATTTCAATAAATAATATTTTTTTTTAAATATTTTTTTTATGGAGTTATGAATTCAACCATACATCACCAAGATACAAATTACATTTTCATAACTTTTTCACCTTTTCACCTAAGTATGTTATCATGTGTTTGAACTTAGGTCTCTATTAATAAGTTACACCCTCAAAAATAAAAATACCATAGGTCCCTCTTTTTTATTTGAATATCTATTTAATGAAGTTTTAATTATAAGTTGTATTTCATAAATATAAAATTAGACACAAAAAAATTGTTTATTGTGCATGTGTTGATGGGATTTTTCATACGGTATTTACTAATAGATCCACTAGCGGAGTGGAATACTAGTCAATGAGAAATAAAGTTGTACTTTACCAAGCTAAGTAAGCAAGAAAGTAACTAGGGCTTTGGTAAAGAAGGAAAGTAACTAGGGCTTTGGTAAAGAAGGGGAGAGAGGAGCTTGTAACTTGTGCTCCTTGGTGGATCTTCCAATCTTTAGTTGATGAGCAAGACAAGGAACCTTAGCCCCAAGAAACTAACCCACAAAACAAGAAAAAACACCTTCCATGTGTTACAATAACAAAACCCTATATCTCACCAACAAAACTAAATAGAAACCCTTGTTTATCTATTTGATTAGTTCAATTAATAAAAGCAAAGCATTCAAGTAAATCATATTAACCCAATGGAAGCAAATATGGGGTGGAAGAAAGATCCTATTATAAATAGAAAAGATTACACCCGTATCTTTGAGTGATGAGAAGGCTTTGAATCCTTTCTCCTTGGATTTGTTTCTCTTCAAGGCTATATCATGTCCAATGGTCTTCAATTATGTCTTTAATGATTCTCCTAAACCTCCACAACTAAATTGGGCACGTGGATACAAGAGTACAATTTGAGCATTCCTTTGTACGAGAAAATGAGGATCACAATGTCATAACCTCTCAAATTTCCAACCAAAAAATATATCTCATCCAAGACCAATCCAAATCTATTCTAAGTCTCCCAATTCCATATGGACGAAGCCTTTTTATAGGCTTCTCGATTCTTCTACACTTTCTACATAAAAAATAGGTCAACAATATAAAACTCCTAAGATGTATGTGCTTTGGGCACACTCATAGTGATCAATGTAGACTAAATCAACTTTGGAGAGATGCTTATTAAAGTTTGACAAAGTGAAAGTGGACTAAATCAACTTTGGAGAGATCCTTACTAAAGTTTGACAAAGTGAAAGTCGTGCATGCAAGCATTAGCCCTATTCTTGGACCCTATGCACATGTTTCAATGGAAAAGCTAAGCCCATCAATAGAATCAAGGAAAGTGCATTATATTTTCAAAGCTTTAAGACAAACTAGGCTTATCCATGCAAAAACAGACCACATAATCGTGCACTCTAATTGTCATGGGCACAAGCAACTTTTGTTTTTTTAATGAAACGCAAAGAAATTACTCAATTTTAATGTCATGGGACCAACATGCATGCATTCATGTCAATGCTAGCTTTTGGCTTTTATATGTACTAACTCAACTTTATTATTGTGCATGTCTCAAAGATATTTCCATATGTTCATTAAATATGAAGAATAAAGGACATGTTGTAATGAGCAAGTATGATAGGTTTCAAGGTATTTTTCATGGCGTTGTAACTGTTCTACAAAATGGTTTTTTTTTTTTTTTTCGGGATATAAATTTCCATGAAATCATTATTTTTTGTTGTTTAAAATCCATTTTTGAATGCAGAAATGGATTTAGCATGCTGAAAAACTTATGGAGCACTCAGATTATACAAAAATAATCACTCAAATCTGCAAATCTAACAATTTTTCGCCAGATTTTGAACAAATGTCGAAAAATATCACCAAAAAAAATTCATTTCGTAGAACGTTTAGACTACGACATTTTTCATGATCATTACTTATTACTTGAACAACTTGAATCATGTTCAAGAAATGACATTTTTATTATTTCAACTACATTTTGAATGATTGCAACATAAAGTACCTTTTTTCCACTGAAAAAAATTTGCTCAATTATATATTAAAAAATAATGTGTTCTCTCAACAGAATTACAATAGCAAGTTACAAGCCCTAGAGTGCAAGTGTTTCACTCACAGTCACACTACATACCAAAGAACTGAGTAAAGATGGAATTTCTGCAGAGAAAAGTTGCTCAATTATATATTAAAAAATAATGTGTTCTCTCAACAGAATTACAATAGCAAGTTACAAGCCCTAGAGTGCAAGTGTTTCACTCACAGTTCTACATACCAAAGAACTGAGTAAAGATAGAATTTCTGCAGCGAAAAGTTCATGTGGAGAAAATGATATAAAAAATTAAGTGCTCTACCAAAGAGCTGATAAGACAAAAAATCTGAGTGGACTGTCCTAAAAAAATTGTGATATACACAAAGTACCTACATCCAAGGATATACCTCCATTCATATAATGGTTATTGGGATTGTAAATTTTTTTTGCATAATAAAAAACTTTCATTTAAATCACAAAAAATACTATAGACAATTTGAAAATCTATCCTCCAAAGTAACTGAAATGTGTGAGAATAAATCTTCAAGTATACCACAAACCCAAAGAATATATATACATAATTCATGCTTTTTTGTGTGCTTTCAATCAATTTTTTTCATTTAATTTCTTAATTGTTAATTTTAAATACACATTTGTAAATAAAGCAACTGAAATGTGTGAGAATAAATCTTCAAATATACCACAAACCCAAAGAATATATATACATAATTCATGCTTTTTTGTGTACTTTCAATCAATTTTTTTCATTTAATTTCTTAATTGTTAATTTTAAATACACATTTGTAAATAAAGCTAGTAGAATTGTTCATCATTATAATAATCAATATGATTGAAAATACTCAACCACTCAAAACCTAATCCACTCATTTTATTATTAAAAAATTACCTTATGAAATCTTAAAAAATTACCTTATAAAATCAAACTCTCTTACCTATAGTTATAGTCAAAATTGAGTTATCATTTTTATAACTAACTTTTTGTAAGTTAATTTAATTTTATACATACATAATGCATTCTATTATTATAATTAATAAAATAAAGTAAATAAAAAAATTACCT
>ML792709.1:496705-527749 GCA_009831015.1 Picea engelmannii | reverse complement strand
TCCTTCAAGGTACATCCCCTGGGATAAAGTATCTATTGTGATTTCTATGTTGTATGGTGGTTATGAGAAAAGTCAATGTTCTTGTCACCTTCGTTGAGCCATTTTACCCTCGATTTTTTATGCCAATAAATTTTTTCTTGTTGTCCTTGTAATTCAATTTCTTGACTTGGGTGCCATTTCACCCTTTGTAGGTCCTTTGTCATTCATTGATGAAATATACTCTCCTAAACCCATTTCATATTGAAGTCTAGGGCTTTCTTTCTCTCTGAATTATTTCCAAGTGTATCCTTATTCTACTCCTTGAGTTTCACCTTTTTATGGCCTTTACATTTTGTTGAAATTTAAACATTAGGGATGCACATGTAGTTGAGATTCCTTTCCACCACTTACCCACTTGTTTCTTGAAGCCTATGTGGGTGAGCTACACTCTTTCAAACTTGAAGGATGTATTTTTAGGCTTAACCAATGCCTTTCCTGAAAGAAAAATTGGCCAATGATTTGAACTTTCTCCTAGAAGACCCTAAGTTTTGGCCTCATATTAACTACCCATAAAACCATATGAGAGAAAAATATATCTAAGCTCTCTCCTACATATATCTGCCACCTTGCCTATTGTTCCAAGTAAAGAAGCATAAGATAGGGGGAATGTCTAAATCGAGTTTTGATCTATAAAGAGTTAAAAATATCAAAAGACTGGGATTGTTAACATAATCCTCCTTTTTTATTTGCCAAAGACCTAATAAGATTGAAATATCCTCCAACAATCTAGAGAGGATATCAGTTTGAAGCAACAAGAGAGATTAGACTATTTAGAAAAGATTCCTCTAGCATAGGAGAGGTGGGCCCATAAACATTTGTAATGGTTCATCTTTTTCTAGAACCCATCTCTTGACATGAGGCTACCAACCACCATATGGGTGCATTGAAATCTTGTAACAAAATCTATTATGGATACCAAATGATGGCCAAACCTCTTGAAAATCATCTTGATTCCAAAGGAACTACCTCCCAATTTTTATTAATATTTTAAGTATCCATTTAAGAGTTCCTTGTGTGCACTTGGTTTCTTGAAAGAAGACTATGGTCATATTTTCTGCCACAATTTTTTCTTTCATAATTTTATGTTTACCTTTGAAATCAAGCCCTTGGATATTACATGAGAGTACTTTCATTTAACCTTATTTGGGGGAGGGATAGAACAATATGTCTATAGTCTTAACCCTACTAACATTTAACAAATTGCCCTATTCCTCTTGGATCTTTATGGCATTAGCCTTCTTTCTATTATTGTCAACAAGTCCTTTTTGTGCTTCAAGTTGTTGGTTTTGATGCCTAAAACATGTTGCCATCCATTTTTCCTCCTCTACTATTTGCTCTCTCCACTCCATCTTATCTCATCTCTCTATGGATTTTATTAATTCTTTCTTTGTACTTTCATTGAACCTCTCCTTAGCATGCTCATATTTCAATTGCATTCTATCTATCTCCTCCATCTCCTCATCTTCAAATTATTCTATATAGTTGTTTCTTCTTGTGTGTTTTCCCCATTCTACTCCTATAAGACTTCTTTCCCTTTCATTTCTTCTTTACTTTTGACAATCACTTTCTCTATCTTTCTTCTCTTAAGTTATGCCATCTCTTTTTTTGTGAATTTATTTATACACGATACCTTCTCTTTAGTTGATTCGTTTGTATCCTATGTTGAGTGATTTGCATGAGTCTTGTTGGCCTAGTTCTCCTCAACATGGGTTGATTGTTTTCTCTTGCCCTCTTTGTCATTGTTGTTCATTTGCAAGGATATTGATTGGATGCCTTTGATTATTTCTAGGCTATTGGCCTTATAATTTTCTTGATGATTTTTCATCTCCCTTGGACTTGGATAATACCATGTTTGTACTTCCCTGGTTTTTCTGAACCCTAGACCGAATCTTTATTTAGGGGACAATCTCTAAATAGATGGCCATACTAATGGCACTTCCTACAATGAAAAGGAACATGTTTGTAATATAGGTACCATTCCCATATTTCTTATGTGTATGCTATCTTAATGGATTTTTGGGGGACTTTAGAGGCATTTATATAAACACAAACATGAGCATAAGTTATATATTTACCTTTGAATCTCGTGACTTCTACAATTTTAACATAGTCCCCTAAGGCATTGCCAATTCCAAATGAGGCTTCCTTTTCCCAAAATTCTTGCAATGGAGAATAGATTTGTATCCAAACCAGGGAAAGGGAGAAGTCTTATTGTTATGACTAAAATCACTCAATCCAATATCACATATGAAGGCCTAACAAGTTGTAGAAGTATGGCCCTTTTTCAAAATTTGCTTCTATATTAACTATATTGGTAAAAATAATCGTGAAGAATCCCTTCCCCCCAAACTTCAGCTTGGCAACCCTTTAACCTTTTGTTCGACAACACAAGTATTCCAACATAGGACGAACACCTTCAATAACCACTCACACAACCAGATCAAAGATCAACACACCGATGTTTTGACGTGGTAAAACCCCTACGGGGAAACATCCACGGCCCCAGCCAATGCGGGCACTTGGAGCAGTTTATTAATGCAAAAGAAAAATATTACAGAGAGATTTTACAAGAGAGTTTCTCACAATTGATCATCAACAAATGACCCACCATGCTCTTTAAATAGAGATCATGAACCAATCGGGTGTTAATCCATGGATCAATGTAGCCGTTAATATTGAGGAGAATATGAACCATCATATCACTCTATGTTGGGAACATATCGTGACCGTCAGATTTTCTAACTATAAATGCATACTAATGCATACTAAAGAAACACACTTTTACCTAACGACACATTAGACCAAGTAGATCTTAACTAACTCCTAAGTGTCTAAATATCCTAACATCCCCCCTTAAGAACAACTTGGGATAGGATTGAAGGATTTACAAAAGTAACACAATAGGAGAAAGATAGAGGTATTAGAGCCTATCCCCCCTTAATGACAACTTCCTAAACTCCTAACATAGTTCGAAGTTTGGAAAACTTCGCTTCTGTAAGAGACTTTGTGAAAATGTCTGCAACTTGATCTTTTGTAGGGAAAAAGAGCACTTCAATAACTCGATCATGAATGAGCTTTCTAATGAAGTGCATGGGTATCTCGATGTGCTGATGTTGAACTAGGCCTTTGGTGAGAATGATGGCACTCTGATTGTCACACCAAAGTCTAGTTGGATGTTGTTGCTAGAATCCAAACTTTGAAAGGATCTGTTGAAGCCACAAGGCTTCTTGAATTGCATTTACCGTTGCTTGGTACTCTGCCTCTACTAAAGAAAGTGCAATAGCATGTTGTTTCTTACAGGACCAAGTGACAGGTCCAGAACCAAGGCTGAAAACATAACCTGCAATAGACTTTCGATCATCAAGGTCGTCGACCCAATCTGAATCAATGAAACCAACCAATAAAGGAGTCCACCATAAACTATAATGTATCTCGAACTGAACTGTACCTCAGACATACCGAAGTATCGTTTTATTTGCTTTCCAATGGCTTTAATGGGGTGTTTTCATATACCGAGAAACAAGACCAACAACAAAATAAATACTAGGACAAGTATGATTCAAGTATAAGAGGCTACCAACTAATATATGATACTAAGTGGCATCAACTTTGGGAGAAGTACAAGTGGCATCAAGCTTGACTCCATTATGGAATGGAGAAGGGGTTGGTTTACAATCTTCCATGTGGAAGTTGTTAGAATAATAGGTGTGCTCGTTTCACCATAGACACTATAGCAATATTGTCACCCAATCATAGGCACAAAGGCCACCCCCGAGCACCTTAACCTTGACAGAAAAAATAATTATGGAAGCAAACCCTAGAACTAGTAGCCAACCAATGTAGCGTATCTCTCTCCAAAGCTAGTGTACCAAGCAGAAATTCCAAAACATAACCAGGAAAAAAGTCCAACCATAAACAAAGACCAAGTCACCACTGCAACAACTGCAACTCTCCTCCAATCATGCGCACCACTTTTCCTTGTGTAGTTGTGAGAGTGAGCATGTCAAATGAGCTCTAACACCCTCTTATTTATAGTCCTCTAGGTGACCTAATTGGGATGACTTCTACTTCTGGAGGATAATAATTTAATATAAATTATTATCTTGAGTCAACTTGTCTTCTAGGTTTATTTCCTTACCTTCTGGGGTTTCTCTTGCTTCCTGGAATATTCTAGACTCGTAAAAAATTACACGTAGAGGTTAATACCTCCCAGAGCTACCTTAATATCAACACTCCCTCCTAGATAGGGAGGTATTAAAGGAAATAGTCTTGAGCACAAACAAACCATTCAATCGATAGCATCATCATAGCCACACAAGCTATCTCATGATCACATAGATCAAATCACGAGCACCAACATCACTATCCGATTAGATAGTCTTTATGGCAATCAAAATAATGCCATCGAATAAAACACAACTGTTTTTATTCATAGTAGTATATGACTACTATCCAGTGGTACAAAACCACTCCTAGTAGCACAAGACTACTAACCAATGACACATAGTCACTACCAATGGATCACATCCACCACAGTAGCATACAACTATTGTCCAGAGACATATAGTCTCTACAACAATCATATCATCTGATATCAACAATGTCATGATACAAATTATATAGTCTTTATGGCAAATTAGATAGATCAAATCACGAGCACCAACATCACTATCCAATTATATAGTCTTTATGGCAATCAAAACAATGTCATTGAATAAAACACAACTGTTTTTATTCATAGTAGTATACGACTACTATCCAGTGGTACAAAACCACTCCTAGTAGAACACGACTACTAACCAATGACACATAGTCACTACCAGTGGATCACATCCACCACAATAGCACACAACTATTGTCCAGAGACATATAATCTCCACAACAATCATATCATCTGATATCAACAATGTCATGATACAAACTGAATCATTTGGGCTAGTCTTCCACTCACACCTGTGATATATGGAAGAGCATCTTCCCTTGGGAAGTTAAACATCATCCATGGGATGCCTGGACTATTCTTCTCAAGCATAGAATAATAATTGTCCCTGATTTATGAACCTGGACCATTCAACCTAACTAGGCCATTCTTTCAGCACAATTCACAGTGAAACTTGGAGAGAATGAGTTTGCCCTAGGGAATGATTGTCCCTAATTGTTGAACCTAGACCATTCAACCTAACTGGGCCATTCTTTCGGCACAATTCAAAGTGAAAAATGGAGAGAATGAGTCTGCCCTAGGGAATGACTGTTTGGATCATTTCCTATGGAAATGGTTGTCCTGCACCAACTTCCTACATCAGACCATTCTTTGAAACTGCTCACAACTGTGAACTTCGAAAGAATGACTATCTGGAGAGGCAGACCATTCTTCTTGACCACTTCTCAGAGTGATTGCCAAGGAGAATGACCATCCTAGACCATTCCCCCACACTGACCATAAGGGGAATCATTGTCTATGGTACATCAACAACCTCTTGGACAATGACTATCCGTTCCAGACCATTTTCCGAACTGGAAAAGGATTGTCCATAAAAAATATTGGACCACTTTCAGGATTGGAAAGTGACTACCCAGCATGGACCATTTTCCAAACTGGAAAATGACTGTTCATATATCAATAACATATCAGTGCTCCCTCCACACCTAGGGAGTAATCATTTCCATTTCCAATAAGGAAGTCATCTCCACGATTCCCAGCTTGTCCCTTAAGTACACAAACTTTTCATCTTGGACAGAGGATTTACCAAAATATATGTTATTTGCTCATTAGTGGAGATATACTAGAGAACTACTTCTCCCTTCTGGACTTTTTTCACCCAGAAAATAATGCTTGATCTCATTGTTCTTCGACCTGTCATGGAACAGTGGGTTCTCTGAGAGCTTTACACATCTCTAGTTATCACAATATATCACGATCGAATCGAACACCTGATCAAAGAGTCCATAAACCGACTTACGGAGCCACACTGCTTCCGTACAACCATCACAAGCTGCAAAATATATTCTAGTTCTGTAGTGTTGAGTGCAACAGACTTATGTTTCCTGCTAGCCCATGGTACCATGGAAAAGCTCAAACTGAAACATATCTAAGAAGTACTTCTTATGTTATTTGCACTCCATGCCCTATCTGAATTGATAAATCCATGTAGTTGTATATCATAACTCAAACGTCCCACAAAGATATTTCAAGGCATGCTTTGCAATTATTCAATTTTCATGGCTAGGTTCCATCTGGAACTGGCTCAATATGTTTACAGTAAAGCAAATGTTCAACCTAGTATTCATCGAATACATCAAGGATCCAATCAATTACCGGTACAGGGACGGGTCTACTGGATCAGGGTCTCTCAAATTCTTTAGATCTGTCATCATGTGAGTTTTCCATGGATTTGCAATCCATCATCTCCGAGTTCTGAAGAACCATTTCTATACACTTCCTCTGTCATAGGAATTTTTCACCACATTTCTGTTGTACATGAGAGGCTCTGAATCCATACAAGGTCTTCTTCTATCTGCATACATGGGTCTCTTTTTGGTATACCTCAAAACCTTGAGGTTTCTCTACATATGCTTCTTCTTCAATTACTTTGTTGAGAAGAACAGTATTTACATCCATTTGTTGTAAAATCCAACCCATGAATACTGCAAGAGATATAATGGCTCAACTAGAGGAGTATCTGGTTATTGGAACAAGTTATCATCATAGTCTTCTCCCTCCTTCTGGGAGAACCCTCTGTTGAGGAAAAGGTATGAAGAACCTTACTCGAGCATTTTCAGATCTTGTTGAGCTAAGGCAAGATAGTTGGGAATGTTACTAAGGGTTTGTAGCCTTAAAATAAAAGAAACAATCACTTAATCCACAGGTTTTAAGTATAAGGGACCAAGGTTGGTTTTTAATGTATTGTATGTAACTGTGCAAAGAAATAAACTAAGCAGAAATTACGTGAGTATGTAAATGGAGATAAAAGTAAAATATGAACCAAATCATCAAAATACATATGTGAGACTGAAATCAGAAGTTTGATTTTTATATTGATTTCATTTTGATATACAAAGTTGAATTCTCTTTACAAACCCCCGCGAGGGTAGGGACCAAAGTCAGATTTAAAAGCCTCTGACGGGCACCATACAAAAGACTCTGACAACAAAAGAAAACTGAAGCTAAAGATCTGGATCAACTTACCACAAAATGCTTTCACTTGACTCTGCAAAATATTCTTTATCGGTCATGAAATTTAATTCATAAACAAACAAGAAGACACAGACTACCAAAGATAAATCATACACATTTAAAAAAAAGTTGTTGAAATATATTATTCAGTTTTGAATCATGTTGCCTTCAATAAGACTGTGTTGTCATCAATATGGTTAAGCCTTCTAGTAAACTCAGAATGAATGAAAAATGAAAGTATCTCACAATTATAGAGCAAACCTTATGGCTGAAGTTCTCCCTCTATTCTTTGTTGCCCCCCTTTTGTCTCTTCATTTGATTGAGGTTTTATCCTTTCTCAATAAGTTATGGTAGTTCAACTACCTTTCTTTTGTTAATCTTAATAGCTTAACTAATTAGTTGAGACAAATAAATAATAATGTATATAGGTGAGGGTCTAATTAAATAATAACTAATAGGTGGGACCCCTTGTGACTCCCATTTTCAATTTCTTTTATTAATCATCAAAACATGAAGTATAAAACCCCAAACATTTGATTCAAACATCCTCCCTGTAACTCCCATTCTCATATTAATGATCAAATATTTTAATATCAACAAAATATAACATGACTATATCCAAAAATGGCATTATATCCATGTTGTCCAAAACACTGTCTAAATATGTATTTGTTGTCCAAAACATTATCAAAAAGAAAAGATTGTCCTCAATAGAGAATAACATTAATCAACATTAAAAACCATATTTGTTGTGTGAGGCATTTTTCCTCTTTTCATTGATGCCCTCTCTAGATCCCATTTCCGATTTATCTTGTGCGATAGCTTTCAATTGATGGGAACCTCGTGAGTGGACTACATTGATGATATGTGAACAATCGTCTTTGAGATGGAGACGGGAGGACACAAATCCAAAGGAATATTTAGATGACTTCGAGGGAGTGGCCACTCCTTTCCCTTTATCTATCTCCAGCTTGGGAACATCATTTTTTAGTCTTTTACTTGCATGAGAAGACTGTACGGGCAAGACAACATGATCAACTTAGGCATTTGGATTTTTTGGTGATGGAGGGGGGGGGGGTAATGGCAATGACTTAGTTGGTCAACGATGGTGATGAGCCACAAGCTGATAAACAATCTCTTTCCAACCATCATTGACAGGTGGTTCTGGCTACATAGACACATGAGGGGGAACATGGATACCAGAGACATTCTGACGCGACTGATAAGGAGGCCTCTCATGTATGGGCTGTAGAATTCCTTCCCCAACTAGATTAAAAAAACCCAGCTTGGAAAAGCTGATTCATCTCTTGTGGATCAACGCCAAAATGTATCGAAAACTGTGGCCTTTTATGGCCTCTTTGTCAATTTCCTTTGCCTCTATTAACACCTTTGCCATGGTTGTCTCTATTAAATAAACTCATCCTGAAGCAATATTCCAAAATGTTATGAAAAAATCTTAACAATCCATGCATCAATACTCTACCTAAATAAAAGAAAAAGGTTGGATCTATGATTCACCACAGAAGCACATGCTATCCATCCATCAACACCTTAAAACTCAACAATCAATTTCCATTTGAAGATGGAGTGGTAGGGCTATTGGGAAGATGAGGGGATTATAATGAGTGAAAAATGGTAGCATGGATGGGAAGCGACCAACGAATATTGTTCAAACAAATGCAGAAGTAACAGAAAAAGTATCCATATCCAAACTTCCAACACCAGTCATCAACTAGCCTTTTCTTTTGTTATTAATCCTTTTTCTTTTCAAAAAATTGAAATTCATAATAATAGAACATGGAATGTGTTAAATGTATTTGGGAAAGCAGTGGGCATATAATGAGCTAAAAGTGGGAGAATGAAATGGAAAAAGACGATTATTGTTTTATCATATGCAATACTATCTATTGAAAATCGCCATCACCATCAATTGCCAAAAATTTTCTCTGCTAATAATTCAAATCCAAGACACAACAATTTTTATAGTACCCAATATAAAACCCCATGAAAGTTTCGGGACTGTCAAACTTTACAACTTCATTTTCCCCTTCCTTTTCTTTTATTAGAAAATATTTTATAAGAGAATGTTAACAAAGTAATTCAAAACAATTTAAACCAGACTACATCAAGCGCACATGGGAGCCTGAGAACACAACATAAAGCCATCGACCTTTCATTATACAACGCTTGTATCACAACCTTCAATACTTGCTGTGTAAACAAACTGGGTTCAAAACGTCATATGAAGCTGGTGCTCATCGTTTTATTTTAACATCATATAACTTCAAAATCAACCAAACCCCCCATTAATAAATTACAAACGAGCCAAGACTTCATGCACATAACCTGTCTTTCCCACTGCTGGGTTAATCACTATAACAAACATCAAGACCAGAGTTTGGATCTACAAATTGCCCTACACCAGATAAAAGAACGAAGGTCTCGACATGAAAAGGTGAAACATTCATAAGGGATTTGCAAAAAAACCATTTCACCATTTCTTTCCACAATAGAGTTTCCACGGACCTCATATGTTGGCTGCAAGGAAAATACGCCTATCTATTCATAAACAGTTGAAAGATACTTTGAAGGAGATGCAAGTCTTCCAAAGACTGGGTAAAGGGTATGGCGCTATGTAAGAAAAAAAACAAACTGTTCTTTTGTTCCTCAGAGAAAAACCCTTGAATTTTAATCACCAAAGACAAGTGAAACCGAAAAAAACTTGTCATAAGTATTTGCCAACAATCATAGCAATAGAAGCAACATTCATTTTGGGCGCAACGCAATCACATAATCCAAACATAAAGGAATTTCGAACACTATTCTCAGCTTGAAACATTTAAATGCCAACATGGAAGAAACTCCAATAAATGCAATTTGCACAGTTGTGATAACCACATACATCCATTTTAAACTTTGGAAAGCAAACATAGTCTGTAAGCAAATCTAAGAGCCAACATCATAATTTTATTCGGAGCAGAGCTATAGTTCATGAATGGAGAGGCAAGAGCCAACATACCTGTATGGATAATGCTAGAAACCCAACAAGCACCACTATTCTTTCCAAGGCCGAGAAAAACATAGGCAACACCAGCCAAAGCAACCAACACAAATGCGAACCAAGTGAGGGTGGTGACCTCGAGGTAGGGTTATAGCGATGTGTAGTAATTGCACGTCGTTTCTCACATTAATTTCCATCAACTAGAGCCAAGTACGAGTGCACCCAACACTTCCAACACATAGTACACTATGTTTGCCACATAAAACTTCAATCCAAAAATCGAATTTGCCTCCATACATTAAGCTCATAAGTTTTATATGTATACTCTACAGTTAGCACCAAAACATGTCATGTCCCACATTCTTTGCTAGTGAAGAATTGCCACCTTATAAAACTTAACAATTGTCCATGATAATAACACGTATACCATAAGTGCAATATGCCATAGCTATATGTGGCCCATGCTTGGAGTTTGAATCAACAAGTCAAAATATATGTGTAGCAAGAACAAACCAAGATGCTTATTAAAACAAACACTTTTCCCCTTTCCTTTTTAAATTAAATTGCCAATACACCCATCATTCATCCATAAAGCGGTTTCGGATTTCTAGGTTTGTTCCCAAACTGTAGAATCAATTTTGCAAGGTAGTCATGAGCGCAATTAATAAAAGCGTCTTTTATCATCATTCCATAATGAGGTCCCACCTATTTAGTATATTATTAAATATATAGGCATTGCAACCCATTTGCATGCAGGGATTCCATGTTGCGCTTTTTGGGTGTCAACACCCTCTAGTTCTGAAACTCACCTTGTATCTATCAATGCTTCCATTCATAATTTCTCACATACATTGTTCTTCATCACATCTTCCTTACATTCCTTTTTTTTGACTGCTTCTAGTGGGTTCAAACCATGCTGGTAGTCTTATGATTCTCGGTATAATAACTGGTTCAATTGGTTGTTCTGACTTTTCTTTCTTTCTTGGAATCTTCATGTTCTTCCTCATGTTTCTCTTCGATGTTGGAGTCCATGGAATCTTTTGTAGATTCTATGCCCTTCCTTTCTGAAGGTTCCAACTTCTTCTTTTCGTCATAGGAACATAAATGTAGATGGACAACCAAGGATATTCAGGGCTTCTTTTCGAAGAAGACTTCTCCTAGAGTTAAACTGAACACGTGATACTTATAATGTCTGCTACTTCTAATGAAGAACATGGACAGATACTTCATAGTCTTCACGGGTTCTTTAATAGATCACAACATTGAGGATTATCTCCCTCCTAATCCCATTTCCATGCCTAAATGAGCAATATGCATGCTCTTCTTTTAGAATTCTACAATCAACTCCCTTCTTCTGAGAGAGTCCATGCTTTCGTCTACATCCTTCTTGCTTTCTATAAAGTGACACAAGTCTATTCTAGTTTCCTCTTGATTATTGACTTCTTTTTGGTATGATTCCTTCTAGGTCTCTTCAAGCTTGGTTCTGATTGTGGCCCATCTGGAAGTTGTTAGTTATATACATTTTTAATAGCTTCCATAGGGATTGTCACCGAAGGTAGTCAACGTACTTCATCCTTTTCAAATACATTACTAGTAGTCATTGTAATGGCAATCCTTATCTTGTTCTTCTCCCATAGGTATTGTTTCATTGGCATTGACCATCTTATCTTATAAGAAATAGATTCACACGACATCTATGTAAACATGGTATGTGCAAGGACTATGTTACAAAAGAATATTGTTACCATGACTAGTAGAAGAAGTTTGCTTCATCCTGCTTGACTTTCTTTGAGGGTTCCTTTTCTTTGGCAACTGTTGCTTCGTTTGTTTCCTTCCTTTTCTTTAACTCAGGACATTGGTTCCTATAGTGACCATATTTTCGATAGTTGAAGCATTGTATTTTTGAAATATCCTTTTCTTGATTTGGTTTCTTCCTTGAGCCAAACTTCTTCTTATTCCCGAATTTCTTAAACTTTTTTGTGTAGGCTTGATCATCAACTTTCTTTTGGGATTTTTGTTTTGTGATAATCCTTGATTCTTCTTGTGCACAACAAGTCCAAAGTTCTTCAAATGTGGGATACTCCATTCTTGTGTTCATGCTTGCGGCAAATGCATCCCATGTCTCGGGAAGACCATTAAGTACTATATTTACTAGTTCCTTTTCTGAAATGATTTCCTCAATAGCTTGTAGTTGATCTCCCAAAATCTAGACCCAAGGCCTATTAGGTTTTCTCCTCTTCTCCTCTATTATTTCCTCTAACAAAATCTCATAGTTGGATTCAACGCATTGAAATCTTTCCAATGACTGTAACCATACTTAAATCAAAGTACCAAATAAAAATTTATGGTTTCCCAAAGCCTCTTAGGCTAAAATTCATCTTGTCCACCTCACACCCACATGGCATCCACATGACTCTCTCTCTCTCTTCTACCATCCAACGGGGCGTTAATGTCACTCATGTGGTACCCACTACCTTCTTCGTCATCGTCAGATTTCCTCGCGATCCACTTCCCATTTGGCCTTCCATGTCACCGATGATGCCTCCCTTTACATTTTCGTCGATGAGGCTCCATCGCTCCTAGATCTAGAGTTCTCTGCTCCTATTCTCCAATGATGACATCTCCCTGTTGATCCAATGACTCTTGGGAGTCTGAGATCAAGAGCCCTGATCTTATCAGTGCCTAAAAGCCACCTGTTGGTTAACTCCTTTCCAAATTCCCAACTAACGCTAATGACACGTGGCATCCACGTTGGATCCCTGTACACTTGGCCCCACCCATGACATGCCACATGGCATGGCACTTGTCATCTTGAACTTGATATTAATTATGACCCATCCTTAGTTGGTCATGTGGACTAAAGTGGCCATACACGTCATCACCAGGCACCATGGCTTATCCCATTAAGTGTTGACACTTGTCCTCTTCATCGTCAGAACTCCATCTCTCTCCACTCTCCACCTACAACGAACGGATGAGATCTTGCACTCGTTGTATCAACGACTGTCATTAACCGTGGAACTCCCTTGTCGTCAACGACCTCTCCTTTCTCCGACAAAAAACTAAGATATAGCCTCATCCATATATAATTTTTCGGGTCACAAGTGAATACATAAAGGGATTCAAACCCCTTGTGGGACCACTCTCATTCATTAGCCACTCATAGACATGTTGGTTGTCAAGCTGGCATGCAACATCACCTTTACGTCATCTTCCCCTTTTCACTCGAATGGAAAATAAGGTAATCTACGGTTGAGATGATACTCCCTATAAAATATCAATGGTTCTTGTTCTTCCTCTGGTTCCTTTTCGTCATTGTTACCCTAGGACTTAACTCGTGCCCTTACCAACTCTCTGTCGCCGATGACGACCTTCTCGTCATTGACTTTCCTCTACCTGAGCGTTTGGACGTTCTAGTTCTATCCTCCGATGATGACACTATCCTCCATCGATGGCATAGATATATTTACCCTACAGATCAACGATTGGATTTTTTCCCCTCCGCACATATAGAGAAAACCCCCCAAACTTCAGATCAATGGTCCAGATTTTCCCCACAGACATGATCAACAACAGTTGAGCACCAATTTTTAAACAACCATATCCATAGCTACATGTGTCAGAATGAGGCCCATGATACCTCATTGGAAAGGTATCAGATATAGGAATACAATGGAAAAGGTATCTAGGCTCAACAAGAGATATAAGGTATCATAAAATGCAGAAAATGGATACTCACAAATTTGGGGGAAAATTGGCCATATCAACTTCAAACAATTGTATCTAGAGCTACGAGTAATGAAATAAGGCACATGAGGGCTCGATGGAAAGATAGAAGAGTAAATAACAATTTGGGATAGGATTTTCTAGAAATATTGAAAGAAAAATGTCCCAAAAATGAAAAACATAGGTGGAACCCGAATTCAAATGAAGAACTGGGTATGCTGACTTCAAATTGTCATATCTTGAGTTGCAAGCAACAAAATCAAGCCAACAATGTGTCAAAAAAAAGATAAGACGGAGGGGAATAAGCCACAATGATCACATTATGTAGGTCAAACCTAGAAACGCCTAGAAACTTCCGAAAAACAAAATATAACGCAAATGGACAAAAGCAATGAGTGTTTTTAAATAGATACCATTTGTAAACTATCTAAGGATGAAAATAATGACCCATGAGTCTGTCTAGTCTCTCTGTGTAACACTTACATGTGTCCATTTTAAAAATGAGAGAAATTAAATGGAAGGAAAATGAAATGAACAATGATGAGGACTGAAGGGTCTCTCTCTTTTCTTATAAAAGAGAACTCATGGCATAGAGAGAGGACTTTTCCCCTTTGTAACAAAAGATGGTACTTTTAACTTCTTAGGAATAAAGAGCGGGAGGCATTTCGGGAATTTGTGGATTCGATGGATGTAATAGAGACTACTATTTATGCATTTATCTTTTGCTTTAGTAGATAGGATTATGTTGTATGAATTGTTTCTGCTCTCAGTGTTGTCTACTCATGTTGTCACATGTTTCCTCATGGGTACATAAATAATGTTGTAAATGTATTGTGCCACTATTTGTTTATGCATCTGTAGCATTGTTGTTTTCAGTTATCATTGGAATATATGAACTATTTATGGTTATGATGGTATTATCTTCCACTGCACTCATTCTTCTAGTTTTGTTCCTAGGATAGGTTAGAAGTAGTTAGATTAGATTAATTTTCTTTAGTTAGATTAGTCTTAGAATTAGTTAGAACTCTTTGGGGGTCATTTCGTTGTCTTTCCCCTTTTTATTCTTTTAATTCTGAGCGGCAACGAGGCCCATAAACTCACGGGAAACGCTACCCCAAACGAGAGTGCGTCTGATTGGGACCCGCCATTGGGTGTTTTCCCTCATATGATTGAACGGGTCAATCTGGTACGTCAACAAAAATGATGCTAGAAGGAGGGAAAGATTACAAGCTGAGCTTATGGAGTCATTTGTATTAATGTTTATTCTAATCTAATGATGGCTCCATCCCATATCCCTTTATGGAGGTGTTTTTCTAGTACTATACCTCCCAAACCTCCTATAAATATTTTACATTTCTTGTCACAACTTAGATTTGATGGGAAGAGTGAAATCTTTACATTTGAACATGCTTTACATTTCTGGAAATTTATTTGTTCTCACAATATTATTGATAGAAATACCATTTGCAAGTTTTTCACTCTCACTTTTGCAGGTCGGGTCAAGAGTTGGTGCCAGACTTTGTCGACTACCTCTATTCACACGTGGGAACAATATATGCGTGAATTTTTTCATGCGTTTGAGAATTATGATTATGATAATTTGTGTGTAGAAATTTTGGAGCTAAAGAAGAATGAGGATGAATCTCTTGAAGATTTTGTTATTAGATTTACTCATCTTTGCTATAGGTTTCCTTCGGATGATAGGCCTTCTAACAATGATCTAATTTCCTATTTAGGCCTTCAAACCCCTTGTGGGACCAAGAGGGTTGAGACCCGTCTTTGAGCAAAACCAACTAACACAGGAGAATATCCCGCGTGCTGAAGCCAACAAAGGAAAATCAGTAGCAACATATCCAGAACCATCCCATCCAAAGGTGGCTCGAGCATGGGAGCTGACAAAATTCATTATGCAGGCCATGACAACATCGAGATATGCGATTAGATATGGATGAGTATGGGAACAAACCCAATCCATGAGATATCATGCGCTCATTGGTAAATTTATGGGCCTATGGCCTTTAGAACATGATTTAATCAAATGGATCAAGATCTGGTGGAAACCCGAGGGCCACTTTGATCTTCAACTGGGATCCAAGGGTTTTTTCACCACCATATTCCATAATATGGAATATTGAGATGGGGTTTTTCAAAATGGGCCCTACTTTTTCAATTCAACTGGGCTTTACTTAAGATTTTGGATCGGACACTTCAACCCTGAAAAGGAGGATTTAATCCATGCCCCCCTCTAGATCCGGATATATTTTCTCCCGCAAGAATTTTGGTTGGAAGAAATTATGGAAGGAATTGGTAATACACTGGGCATATTTGTTAAATTCGCGGAGGCCACAAGACAGAGACGCTACACTTCATATACATGAATATAGGGTGTCTACATGAACATTTCCAAAACCCTCACAGAGTTTGTATGCTTGGAGTATCAAGACAAGGACTAGATTCAAACGATTGACTATAAGCATATACCATTCTGTTGTCGAAAGTGTCATGAGCACGGTCATCTCTTCAGAGACTACCCACTCAATGCTCGTCCCAAATCGGAAGCAATGACAATAGAGAAGAACAAGGATGGATTTACCCAGGTGCAAGGGAAGAGAAAGTTAGGCCCTAAAAAACCTATCAATAATGAGATAAGTGCTCCCTCTACCAACAATTATTTTGAGATCCGGAATCAAATCCTAGAGAATCAAGAGATGGGCGAGACCCATCAAAATCCCCCTAGCAAGTAGTCGAAAGAAACATAACATCTAATCCAGACACTTATTAATGAGCAAATAACTCTTGATTTAGGGTTAATCCCTTGGCTTGAGGAACAAAACTCTAATGATTGAGGTGACATGGAGATAGAACTTGATGAAAAAGAATTAGCATAGATCAACCTAGTTACTCTTAAGGAGGCTTAGCGTAAACAAGAACTACTCTCCCTTCCCCATGAGTAGCTTCGGAAATTCCATAAGGTTTTTCTTGATTCTACCATGGGAGCCACTTATAGATCCAAGGTTGGATTGGGAATCCAAAAGGATCCTCTAAATGAATTTCGCAAGCAGTCAAGAGACGAGAAAAGAAGAGGCAGGAAATCGACACAATAACTAATTAATTATGTGGACAACTTCATGGTTAACTCAGGTCAGATCCAACTGATTATTGAGAGTTTCCATCCCCTCCCCTCCCAACCCTCATCATGAATATTATATCATGAAACATAAGGGGCCTGAATGATAAGGATAAACAAAGGCTCCTTCGAAACCACATTTTGGAAGAAAAAACAAATATTCTATTCCTTGAAGAAACTAAATGTGCAGGAACTAAAGAAAATATTATTCTAACCAGGTGTTGTAGACAATGTAAGTATGTAAATATTGATTCACACGGATCAACGTGAGCCCTATGCATCCTCGGGAACCTGACAACAGTTATCCTAGGAAAATTATTTACAACTAGATAGACTATCTCTGCTACTTATATGGCTATTGAATCTGACAAGGAGGGGTTTCTCTCAAATTTGTATGGCTGCCAATCATCCCCAAACAAGATCCTCTTCTTGAATAATTTGGAAGGCCTTGGTGCAATATTACAAGACATCATATGGATCCCGGGAGGAGATTTCAACATCATTCTCTTCCTCAACAAAAAGAGAGGAGGTATTCACAGGATGGAAGGTTATAGTGATGGCCTTAAAAACCTCAAAGCTAATTGTTGACTAGTGGAACTGGATAAAATTGATGGTGAATTCACTTGGACAAATCCTAGATCAGGAACCCAACAAATAACATGTCACCCAGACTGCTTCCTCATCTCAGAGATGCTAATGCTAGAAGGTGTGATTATGGAATCAATCATTTTGATTGTGGGTGGCTTATATCGTTGGCCAATATAGCTATGGATGGACATAGCAAGCCACTCATGTTGCAATCCCTTTAGGTTTTAGAAATTCTGGTTAACCCACCCCGAATTCCATGAAAATGTTCAATAGTAGTGGGAAAAGGCAACCATCCCCTGTGACACTTTGTTGTACCAATTACAGTAAAAATTGATGAAGTTCAAGCAACACCTTAATGAATGGAACAAAATTGTCTTTGGTAACATCTTCCAAGATCAAAGAAATTTGGAGCAGAAAATGAAGGAAATCCAACAGATAAGCATGACACAGGGCAGCTCGGATCAACTGAGGGAGGAAGAGGCCTGAATCAAGCACCAGTTGGACACTAGATATGCACAAGAAGAAACCATATGGAGACAAAAATATAGAATTCAATGGCTAAAGGAGGGTGAGAAAAATTCCAAATTCTTTCACAGATCCATGATTCAAAGAAGGCACATCAACCAAATCACTAGGCTTGAAGACAATCAGGGACAACCGATCTTGGACCATCAAGGAATTGAATGGGAACTGTTAAGATACTATCAAAATCTTCTCATGGAACCAATTATCGATATATTTGAAGCAATAAATAAAATAACGCAACACATTCCATTGATAATTAAGGATGAACAAAATGCAACTCTCTTAATATTGGTGACCTAGGAGGAGGTGGACCAGGCTATCAAGGAAATTCCTACAGGAAAATCCATAGGACTTAATGGTTTCACCACTTATTTCTTTCATCATTGCTAAAATATAGTTCAAGAAGAGGTATGGTAGCTAGTCAAGGGCTCTTGTAATACATTTAGTGTGCTTGCAACGCTCAACACTACATTTCTCACTTTAATTACAAAAGAAGAGTGGGTTTCTCATCCGAAACAATTATGTCCATTAACATTGTGCAATGCCATCTACAAGATAATCACAAACATAATTTTCGTTTGGCTCAAATGTCTTCTTCCTTTCATTATCTCTCATGAACAATTGAGTTATATCGAGGGGTGCCAAATCCTGGATAACATTATTCTCGCCCATGAGGTTTACACTCCCTAAAATCCTCTATCACCCCGAGTATACTCATTAGGTTGGATCTTTACACAGATTTCGATACTCTAATCTGCAAGTATATGTCCTCACTCCTTCCATCCTTTGGCTTTAATGATGCCCACGTTAATTGGATTATGCCCCTCACTTCTTCTACTTTCTTTTCCATATTAGTAAACAGGGTGCCCTCCAAACCTTTTTCTCCCTTGAGAGGCATTCACCAAGTGGACCCTCTCTCCCCTTTTCTCTTTGTCATTATGGCTAAAGGACTAAGTGATTCTATCAAGGTAGCTATTAGAGAAGGATCTCTCACATGCCTTCCACTACATGGTGTGCAACCCCCAATCTCTCATAGTCAATTTGTCGATGACACCATGTTGATGGGTTCCCCTACGGTCAAATAATCCCACCGAGTTCTTAGCATTATCAATGATTTTAGTGTTGCCTCTAGTTCCTCCATCAACATTGATAAATTCCATATTTGTTTTTAAAACCCCTTGGGCCATCCAATCTTTTGTCACTCATATCCTGGGGTTTAGTAGGATCTCCCTTCTATCCAAATACCTTGGTATCCCCCTCATTGATAATTCCCCCTCGATTTTTTTTGGGGATGGGCTTCTCTTAGCTATCACTAAACACATCATCTCTTTGACGTTCCACTCCTTAAATATGGAAAGACGACTAGTATTATTATAATATGTTTGCCGGAAATTTCGGTCTATGTCTTCTCAGCCTTGGAATCCCCCAAATCAATGCTAAAAATCATCAGAAACATTCAAAGGAATTTCCTTTGGCAAGGCACAAAGGAGGGATGGAAATGGGCACTTGTTAATTGGGAAGCCTTATGTAGGACAAAACTAGATGGGGGCTTGGGTCTCAGAGATCTTGAGTTGGTCAATCAAGTTATGGGAGCCAAATTCTAGTGGAGATGGATCACAAATCGATAAGACTTATGGGCCAAGATGTGGCGTCACAAATACACGCCTAGGGTGGATGAAATGCAACTGATTAGGTGGAATGAATACAAACATAGCTCACTCATATGGAACATGGCCTAGCAGAACCCCTCACAGATCCAGGAGCACGTTTTTTGGGAAATAAGGGCAAATAGAGATGCACTATTTTGGATGGACTTCTGGAAGCAAATGCCATTGTTTCATCAAATGGACCAACTGCTCATTCTTCAAGAAAACATGAATCAGAATAGGAAAAAGTCGGTGGCGGATACTTGAAATTATTTACCTCACATTCTCTTTGGAGAGAATGGAAAATCACTCATACAGATCTAGGAATTCATGAGGACATCGACCTGGGACCTTGGCAACACAAGGTAGGGATTCGAAAGATCATAATCAAACAAGGCCCAAACATCCTTAGATGGGAGCACTACACCAAAGGACTCTTCACCATAAAAGAAGCCTATGGTGTAAAATCCCACCTTCATCTTCTACTTAAGGGGAATATCTAGGACAAAATTTGGAAGGCCAACCTATGGCCCAAAATAAGCACCTTCCTCTGGCTAGTGGCCCATGGAAGAATATTAACCTGGGAAAACCTCCGGAAGCATGGCTTTATTGGGCCCTTTGTATGTTCCATTTCTTCCAATTTGAGGAAACCATGGAACATTTTCTAAACCAATGTCAATATAGCTCTACCCTATGGGATCATGCTACCCAAATAATGTGAACCTTTGATTGTCGTAGGGACAATATCATTGACACAATTGATAGTTGGAGATCCCCAACCTTCAAAATCCCAGTTCTAAATCGAGTTTGGCAGCTTCTTCCAGGATTTCTACTATGTCACCTATGGAAAGAAAGGAAAAAAATAATCTCCCACTCAACAAATCTTTCATGGAAAACCATCTGATCCAAAATTCAAGATAATATCAAGGAAATTGTCTGACAACAAAAATGGAGTGAAGGACCCAAGTCTTCCACCTAGCCATATCGATTCATTTCAAAAGCACATAAAGTGGCAACACCCTCCCCAAGGATTTCTTAACTCAATTTTGATGGAGCTTCAAAGGGTAACCTAGGTTTGGCTGGTTTTGGTGTGATTTTTCGGGATGATCAAGGTCATATTTGTCACCTCCTCGCCGAAAGACCCAGGCATGATAAAAATAACGTTGAAAAACTCTGGGATCTTGTTCGAGGCATTCAGACAACCTCTCAGTTAGGATTCACTCAATTAATAGTGGAAGGATATTCCCAAATTAATCTGGATATTCTCTCTTGAATCCTTAATGGGCCGGAACCTGCCAAGATCTACCCCAATTGGAGGCTCCTCGATAATCTTGAACTTCTTAAATCCTTGTTGCTTCCAGATTTGGTTCTCATTACATCTCATGTTCAACGTGATGCTAACAAACTAGCAAACAAGATTGCCAATCAAGGAGAAAATAGTTGGGAGGAAGACCTTGAATGCAACTGTGATCAAAGAAAAAGACACCCCCTATTCATGGAATGTGTAAGTATGGCCCAACAGGTAGAATCACCCTCGGATGGGGTGTTAATGTTGTCATCATGAGGACAAGCTTGGGACTTGTGTCCCTCTCCACCCATCCTTTACATATCCATCAAGGGCGCACAGAGGGCAAGCTTCCTAATTATAAGAGCCAGGTAATTAAGTTGACAAGTAGTCTGGAATGTGTGGGAAGCGCCATGGCTCCAACTCCTAGTATAGTTCTTGAGAAAGATAATTATTGCCAAGGATTTAAAATAATTACTATGTTTAATGCTAAGATTATGGTGGGCAGGCCCGACACGATGACGATCACTTCCAATGATCAATATTTCTTGGTATGTTTCCACTGGAGGCTCAATTCACTCAGGTTTTTTTGGTCGCATGAGATCAGTTCATGGGCTTCCTCAATCGTTATTGTTGTTTCTCCCTCTCTCTTTGAATGCCAAGGGTGAGAGAATGTGGAAGGTTCCGTCGAGGTAGGGGTTCTTCTTGGTGGGTCAATGCTCGTTTTGATGCTCAAGGTCCAACTACGAAATAATTCTAGCAAGTTGCAATAGACATTTCAATGACTAGTGATGTAGAGAGTGGGAGTCTTGTGCCGACAACCATGCAGATTCATTACGAGGATACCCTAGTTTGGGGCTATAGAGTGGAATGGGTGGAGGAGATTTCTATACCCATGGGGGAGTTTGGGGTTCATTGTGATGCCAAGAGAAAGGGACCCTCTTAGAAGAAAGGCCTTCCATCAGAAGGGTCCAGAAAGATCCAACAACAGGTTTTCTTAGAGCCTACATAATGCAGATTAGTGGAATAACATCTGTAAATCATCCTTGAGGTTCAAAGTGGAACAATTGGACGCTAAGATATCTATGTTGTTGTACTTGTGCTCCCACCTCTCGGCCCATCAACACACCCAAAATATAGACCTCCAGTGTGTGGCCATCCCAAATGCGACTATCCTCTTTCCGACAAGATGTTCAATCTACTTGTAAGGAGATATGGACAAAGCCGAGTCTCAGGATAGTCATTGTTTTCCAACATAAGCTTGGAGTCTTAGATTTATTTATTTTTCTTTTCTTATGGCCTATATTTAGTTTAATTTTAAGGTCTTGCAAAGAACATAAGCAAAAAAACATTCCCACGGGGGATGCTCAAATTTTGATTCTAGTTGAGGCTTAGGTTGGTTTCCAGTCTAGGTGACCCAAGCCCCAACGAGCTCTACATGTAATTTCTATGACTATCTCAAGGTAATACCATTTCTAACTTAATTTTTTTTATATAGTTACAAGGTGAAGATTAAAAATAATAATGAAACATTTATATTCTCAAGCATAGAATAAATGATATAATATTATTATATTCTTTGTTATATTTAAGTTTGTTTTTTCTTCCCTAGGAAAGAAGGATGGGGGGAATAATTCGGTGGTGAAAGGTATTTTTGGTTCAGTTATGGAGGGGTTTGAACATCAAGATTTTCATGCAAAGGTGGATATGCCAAAGGACCTATCTAGTCTTGGGTATGAGGGGATTATAGTTTTTGGTAACCCCACTTTTTCAAATGTTTCGACTAAGGGGATTCCCTCCCTTACTAGATTGGGGTTTTATGAACCTTTGGGTGACTTGAAGGCTTTCCCTTTGTTACCTTATGTGGGTGATCATTCCTTCACTTCTCCTATCCAATCGATGGGAAACCATTCGGCTTATTTTAAGGATTCCCTCACTAAAGTGCCTTTGCAGACTTTTTCAAGTAAAGATTCCTCTAATCCAGATGCTATTCCAATTGCCTCTCACCGCTTCCCTAATGTCATTGTTCATAAGCCTAGAAAGGAAGTTCTTGCCTACGTTTCTATGAATTCCAAGAAGACTGAGAGATGTATTAACCCTACCATTTTGTCACTAAATTCCATTAGTTTAACCCTTGATACATACTCTCCTTCACCTCCCTCCTCTTCCAGGGTCCTTAGAGCAATCCAACCCTATCCTACCCCTTCTAAATGGTTATCTTGTCCTTTAATATCATAGGGATAGGGGTATCCCTGAAGCAATCCTCCTTGAAAAGATTATGTCTGAGTGCTAGAGCGGATGTAGTATTGTTACAAGAGACAATGTGTGACAATGTGAAAGCATGCGATATTTTTTAAAACTGTTTCCCGATTGGGAAGCATGTGGCACAAATTCAGAAAGAGTTTCGGGAGGACTCATGGTAGCTTGGAATCACCTGCATGCAAATTTTAAACCCTTCTTATCCTCGACTGGTATTTTAGTGGAAGGATCTGTTATGGGTTTCGATCATACCACTTCCATTATAAATTTCTATGGTCCATACTCTCAAAGACAAGCCTTTTGGAATAGAGTGAGTCAGGAGAGTGTCATGTCTTCCCTTTCTGTAATTCTTTGGGGATACCTCAATTTCACTCTTTCTACTGTTGAAGTTTGGGGAGTTGGGAATTGTATGGATCCACTGTTAGATTATTTTGGGTCTCTTTTCTTAGACTCAAAGTTGTATATATTCTCCCTAACAAATTAATTCCCACTTGGTATAATGGGAGGGAGGGTTATGCAGGTATAGCCAAAAGGCTCAATAGGTTCTTGATAGCATAAGCACTTTGTGAACGCCTAGGGAAGTTCAGATCTTGGACTATTCCTTCCTTCATATATGATCATAAACCCATTTGTTTAGAGATGGATGTCAGTAACCATATCATGAAAGTTCCTTTCAAATTCAATCATTCTTGGCTACAAGATGAGGACTTCTCCTTACTTGTTAGAGAAAAATGGACTTCCTGGGAGATGAGAGACTGTGATTCCCCTATGATCCGGATTTTACGAGCAGAACGAAATGAATACAGATTATTACCAGATGCTTAACGTAGAATAACAGAGATACAATAAAATTGGTTTTCTATTCAATAAGGAAATAAGTCGAAACTGTAAAATGCAGCGAAAAACAAGCTTGCTAGAATGGTGGCGACTTATCTCTGAGAAGAGATGTGACGGCTGTGGTCATTCGCAAGAAGATGATTACAATGAGGCTCTCAAGGCCTTTTTACAATGAACAGGAGTTTCAAAAACCCTAAACATCCAAAAACCTAACCCTAGGAGATGAAGCGCCAAAAGTCATGTGGGCCCCGTTTGGGCAAGTCAGTACATCATTTTCCTGGGGTCGTAACTCTTGCATATGATCTCCATTTTAGGCGTATGATAGCCCATTGGAAAGATCTCTCCGAGGACTAGAACAATTGCACAAAATTTCATGATACATACCCCAAAAAACGTTGTTTAGGGCCTCAAAACAGCTCCGGAAGTTCAGGACCCGAAAAACTGCTAAAAATAGTAAATTATCAAAATTGCTAGAAAGCTGTTTGGAGCCAGCTGGAAAAGGTGGGTGGCCACCGATATCCACCTGGATCAATCCTCCATCCTTAGGAAGAAATGGTCTCCATTGCGTTGAGTTCCCCCATCAGATGAGGAAATTTCTGTTGAATTTGGCCCCGGGTGAGCCACTTGCCTTGGTGCAAGAGCTGCCCTGCTTTGACGACTCGATAAAGCTAGATCCTTTGTTGTCAAGTGCCCTTGATCTGTGTGTCCACAATATGATCATTGGATGCCTGTTGTATGCAGTTGGGGTTGATCTCTATTGGTGTCAAATGTTCTGCTACGTCTGAGGTGTCCAATAATGGTGGGAAATAAGGCCGAAGGAGGTCCACGTTGAACATTGGGTGCATGCCAAGGAAAGGAGGAATGTTGAGCGCAAAAGCATTATCCCCCATAGCTTTGGTGATGGTGTACGACCCATAACAGAGTGGGCGAAGCTTCCGATGGCATCCTGTAAGGCGTTCTTTCTGCAAGTGCAACCAAACTTTGTCGCCCACTTGAAACTTATTTGGAACCCGATGTTGATCATGGCATTGCTTGTACTTGTCATTGGACTTTTGTAAGATATCCTGAACCTGTTGGCGGATGTGTTGGATCCTCTCAATGAACCGGGTGGCTTTGTCAGCCTCATTTGGAGTAGGAGAGGAGTTTGTTGAGGTGACCGCAAGGGGAAGTGCAACATCTATGGGACCCAATAGTTGGAATCCCAACCCCACCTGAAAGGGGCTATGGCCGGTTGAGCTATGCAGGGCTCGGTTGTAGCTATGATGGAAATAGGGAAGACTCTCATCCCATGTGCGAGGGTGCTTGGAATTATACATGCATAGGATATGCACGATCATTCGATTTACGACCTCAGTTTGGCCATCTGTCTAGGGGTGGAAGGCCATGGATTTGGTGTGCTTGGTGTCCAGCAGTGACCAGAGGCTCAACCAGAATGTGCTGAGAAATTGACTGTCCCAATCTAAGACAATGGTTTGTGGGATTCCAAAATGTACCTAGACTCATTCAAAGAAGAGCTTGGCAGTGGCTTCTGCTGTGATGCTCTTCTTGCAAGCAACCAGAATCACCATCTTAGAAAAGCGATCGACAACCACAAAAACATAGTCATTTCCCCGATTGGTGGACGGGAGGCCCGACATGTAGTCCATTGAGATGGATTCCCATGGTCTGTCAGGAGTAGGAAGAGGGGTGTACATGCCCTGTTTCTTAGTGGTTGGTTTGGCTATAACGCAGGTAGTGCAAGACCTGATATACTTGCTGACCTCTTATCGAAGTTTCGGCTAGTAGAAATGTTTTTGTAGCATCGCCACTGTCTTTTCGATGCCGAAGTGTCCTGCCACCCGGTTGTAGTGGGCTTCCCAGATCATCTTTGCTCACTCACTTGAGGGAACACATATATGGCCCAGACGACACAACAACCCATCTTGAAGATGGAAATTATCGACAACTTCCTTTGCACCCAACATTTGGTAGGTGGAGGCGAAGTCCAAGTCTGTCTCATAGAGTTGGGGCCATCCAGAGGTCTCATGGCCGCATAAGTCTAGCAGTGTGGTGAGTGCCGTGACTGGTGGTCTGCTAAGGCAATCAACGACACGGTTGGTGCTTCCTGTTTTATACTTGATGTTGAGGTGAAATTGCTGCAATTATGTGGACCACTTTTGATGGTGGTCATTCTGCAATTTTCCTTGTGTCTGCATGAACTGCAGTGGCTTATGATCAGTGTGGATGACTGTCTCCCTCCCAAGAATGTAATGTCTCCACTGGCGACATGCTTTCACAATGGAGTACATTTCTTTGTCGTAAGTAGGGTACTTACGGACAACATCTGATAGTGTCACACTATGATAGGCCACGGGGTGGCCGTGCTGCGTGAGAACGACACCCACAACATAGTTTGAAGCATCAGTTTCAATCTCAAAGGGCTGTTGCAGGTCTGGTAGTGAAAGTACTGGGGATGAGCACAAGCACTGTTTCAAATCATCGAACGCTTGTTGTTGGGGCCGACCCCACGCAAATTTTTCCTTACCACCACCCCTAGTTATTTGGCTGACGACCCATGCAATATGGGAGAATCCCAACACAAACCTGCAGTAGAAATTGGCAAGGCCCAAGAAGCTCCGAAGCTCAGTGAGTGTGGTTGGGGCTGGCCAGTCACGAATGACTTGGATCTTGGCTAGATCCAGATGTACGCCATATTGATCAATGATGTAGCCTAGGTAATGGACCCTATCCATGCCGAAGGATCATTTTTCCAAGTTGGCGTATAGCTTGTGTTGCCGTAGGGTGTGTAGAACCTGCTGAATATGCTGCAAGTGTTCGGCCCAAGTCTTGTTGTAAATGAGAATGTCATCAAGATACACCACTACAAATGTATTGGTGAATGGTCGTAGGATATCGTCCATCATCCTCATGAAAGTGGCTGGAGCATTTGTTTGACCAAAGGGCATGACCAACCATTCAAAAAGGCCTTCCTTTGACTTGAAGGCGGTCTTCCATACATCTGTCTGTTCTATCGGGACCTGGTGGTAGCCAAACTTCAGATCAATCTTACTGAAGTATTTGGTCCCCATGAGTTGATCAAGGAGGTCATCGATTGGGGGAACCGGGTACTAGTTTCTGACTATGATTTTATTCAGAGCCTGATAATCAATGCAAAGTCGCCAGGTTCCATCTTTCTTCTTTACCAGCACGATTGGGCTCCCGCAAGGTGATGAGCTAGGACGAATGTGCCCTTTGTGGAGCAATTCTTGGATTTTTCGCTTGATCTCCTCATTCTCTAACAAAGAGCAACGATAGATTGGTCCATTAGGAAGCGGTGCGTTGGGGGTCAAATCTATGGGGTGATTGACTTGGCAGTGCAGAGGTACCCTGGTAGGTGAGGAGAAGATATCCGAGTATTCTTCCACGAACTTATCTACTTGCTTCTGCTGTGTGGAGAGGTCGGCCGCAGAGACCTTGGATGTGGCTGTGATTTTTCTCTCATTCTGAGAGAGAATCACGAAGAAGACAAACTTCCTCATTTGAGAGATGACCTTCCTGCATTTCTTAGCAGAGATCAAGGAAATAGCACTAGGTGGGACAACCTCGGGTATCCTATACAATTTCCTATTCAAAGTAATAATAACACTACGAGGCCTAGATTCATATACAACATGACGTTTCCATAAATAAGGTTGGCCGAAAAGAACATCACAAACTTCGAGAGGAGCAACATCACACAATACCTCGTCTTTGAAGGGCTTGATGCCGTTCGACAGTCGACACTATTGGTTGACGTGAAGATCACTTCCTTGGCGTAGCCATCCAATGGTGTAGGGTTGTGGGTGCGGCGTTGTCGGCAGGGCTAGCCACTTGACGACCTCTGCTGAGATGAGGTTCTTTTGGCTACCACTATCAACGATGAAGTGCACTGGGGTGCCTTTTACCCACATCTGTGAATGGAAGAGGCGCTCTCCTTCTTCTTGCTCGTCTGGTTCACCATGCTGGAGCTTGGTGGTAGCAACGGTGGCACTGGGTTCCGCGTCAATGATCTATCTTCCCCTTTCTGGTTCTGACTTAGAGTCAGAACCTACATCTGATTCAGAGGCTTTCACTTCGGCCACCAGCCTCTGCTTTGAGCGGCAATCAACAGTGTTATGCCAAGGGCTCTTATGGAAGTCACACCACTTCCTGGTATCTTTCTTTGTCTTTCCGGTGTCCTTCTTTGCTTGCGGCTTAGACTGGTTGTCCTGATACTGTCCATCTTTTCTCTGTCCTTTTTTCTGTGGGTTGGGGCCGCCCTTTCCTGGCTTTTGTTGTGCGGGGTTCCTCGACCCAAATTGTCGCATTTTTTTGTTTGAGCTTCTACTCGATTTTGATGGCATATCGGTAGGCTGCACCCAAGGATGAGATGTCCAGAAATTCCATTTCAGTCTGGATGTATATATGCAGAGCATCGCGATACTTGAGCACCAAATGTCTCTCTGAATCTTTGATACCCATCTTGGTGCGCAAGGTATGGAAGATATTTGTGAAATCTGGCACTGCTTGGTCTCTTTCTTGCCGCAGTGTGGTCCATTTGGTATACAAGTCGTCATAACTTCCGACATGGTAGTATTGTTCCTTAATAACATCCCTTAAGGATTCCCAGGTGGCTGTGACTGTAAATAATGAGGGTTCCTCTGTTTCCTTTTGCTCACAAAAAGTTTCCCACCAATCTTTGACATGGGGAACGACTTTGAGGAGCGCAAAAGTAATCTTTTCTTTATTCGAAAAGTTATGGATAGAGAAATACCCTTCTAGTAGATTCAACCACTTGTCTACAACATCTGCATCTATCTAACCTTCAAATATAGGAATATAGAAGTTTATTTGTACCTTGAAGGGGGCGGTGCCGCCTCCACTCGAAGAAGATGCGTCGCCTGTTGGTATTCGCCGAAGGATTTGTGCAAAATTATCCATCATCTCGTTCCTCTGTTGCGTGAGGGCTTCCTCAATCAACAGTTTGAAAGGATCTCCTGTCCCATCATCTTTCTTTTCTCCTTCCATGAGAGGTCGCTTGGGTGTGTGAGAGCTTTTTTCCTCAAGAGAAACAAGCTCGAGACCCAAATCTTTGTACTCCGACCTTGTTGGGGACATGCATTAAGACGACAAGGAGCAGACCGCTCTGATACTATTGATCTGGATTTTATGAGCAAAACAAAATGAATACAGATTATTACCAGATGCTTGACACAGAATGATAGAGATACAATAAAACTGGTTTTCTATTCAATAAGAAAATAAGCTGAAACTGTAAAATGCAGCGGAAAACAAGCTTGCTGGAATGGTGGCGGCTTATCTCTGAGAAGAGATGTGACGACTGAGCTCATTCGCAAGAATATGATTACAATGAGGCTCTCAAGGCCTTTTTACAATAAACAAGAGTTTCAAAAACCCTAAACATCCAAAAACCTAACCCTAGGAGATGAAGTGCCAAAAGTCATGTGGGCCCCGTTTGGGTAAGTCAGTACATCAACTTCCCGGGGTCGTAACTTTTGCATATGATCTCCGTTTTAGGCGTATGATAGCCCATTGGAAATATCTATCCGAGGAATACAACAGTTGCACAAAATTTCTGAAGAAATTTTGTAACTGCAACATACCCCAAAAAACGTCGGTTACGTCCTCAAAACGGCTCCAGAAGTTCACGACCCGAAAAACTGCTAAAAATAGTAAATTATCAAAATTGCTAGAAAGTTGTTTTGAGCCAGCTGGAAAAGGTGGGTGGCCACCGATATCCACCTGGATCACTCTATGGATAAATTGGTACAGAAAATAAAGTTTTTGAAGAAAGAATTTATTTGTTGGGAGAAACATAGAAGAAAGGAACTAAAGAAATATTTAGTAGCTATTGAACACGAATTAGAGGAACTTTCTTCATGTTTCGATGGGGAGATGTTCTCTAGTAACATAAGAAGTAATTTAATGTGGTTGGAATCAAGGAGAATCCAATTCCTAAAGATGGAGGAGGACACATGGAGACTTAAAAGCCGTGCTATTTGGATTTCACAAGGTGACAATAATACCAAATTCTTCCATAAATTTGCCGATAAAAAAAGGTTGATTAATACTATTTGGGAGATAAAGGATTGTGATGGCAATACATTTTTGAATTAGAGCTCTTTACAGGAGGTTGCTATGAAACATTTGAAGGAATATTATATGAGCAATGATATGACTCGCATTGATTCACAACTTAAAGTACCACAACATTTTCCTAGATTCTTTTTAGAACTAGAGGGACATCAGATGTTTGAGGCAGTCATTCTCAATGAGGTTGAAGACATCCTAAAATCCTTTGCAAAGGACAAAAGTCTTGGCCCTGATGGATAAAAAGTGGAACTGTTTTTGAATTTTTTTGATATTATGGGCAAAAACCTCCTGGAGGTGATTGAAGACTCCAGAGTAAATGGATATGTCTCAAGGGCGATCAATTCCACTTTTATCACACTTTTTCCTAAGAAGGACAAGTGGAAAACTTTAAATGACTTTAGACCAATTTCTTTATGTAATTTTGTTTATAAAGTCATTTCTAATATAATTAAGCCTATTCTTTTTGCCCATATATCTATGGAACAATTTGGTTTTCTCTCTAACATGAAGATATTTTATGCAATTGGAGTTGCCGAGGAATCAATTCACTCCATTAAAGTTAAGAAATTGAAGGGGATGATTCTCAAAATTAACCTTATAAAATCTTATGATAGGGTAGATTGGACCTATATTAGGCTTATCCTCTTTCAAATTGGCCTTCCTTTGAATGTCGTTAATTGGATCATTGCTTGTGTGACTTTTGTCAATTTTGCAGTGTTTTTTTTT